>OZ032128.1:5838173-5948173 GCA_964026355.1 Pseudorhiza aurosa | reverse complement strand
CTTTGCAAAGTTGCATCAGATGCATTTCATTATATTTCAAAACAAGCTACTTCTTCTAGAATCGCGCAGAAATTTATCACATGAAAAGTTGTAGCTCACATGAGAATGATCTTTAGAGAAAGTGTTTTTCATCTCTAGAGAAAATTTTTGCGAATCGATAGACTCTCAAACGACATATTCAAACGGGAAAGATTGACGATCTCCAAAAAGAGATTGTTATTAAATATAACAGCAATAAATGTTTGTATGTTAGCTTAACGCAAAAGATTGACGATCTCCAAAAAGAGATTGTTATTAAATATAACAGCAATAAATGTTTGTATGTTAGCTTAACGCAATTTCAGTCATGACAATAAGATTCGAATGTTGCGACGATCTTCACACATTGGACTATTAGGATCATTCAAGAGTTTATTAAAACTTTAACAGATGTTATCCTCAACGAGGCCGATAAGTAAGCTTTCTGACTGAATCCTAAAAGAAACTGCAGCTCAATTTGAAATACATGGCTGGATAGAAAATGCTTCCTCGGGTGGAACTGGTGTTTCACAAGGTCACAGTCTCGGTCCCATCTCGCTAATTTTTTCGTCTCTCCTTAGGAATGATGCCGTTGTATCTTTGGATCGGGAACCCGTTCTGTTTCCCATGCATTCCGCTACGACTCGTTATCGTCTTACCAGCCGGCCTCATTGCCTTGGTCATGACGCTTGGTCCCGTATTTGGCATCGCGGAACGCCGTCTCATACCATTTGCTCCGCCGGTGATGTTAGCGCAGATCAAGAACGTTGGCAACACTTTCTTCTCTATCGGTATGATATTCTGGGCAATATTCGGCATCATTGGGCTTATGAGCTTTTTGTGTTGGTATCGATTCTGCAGGGAAGGTGCAGAAAAAACAGCGGATTGTGGCTGTTGCTAACTTCAATTCCAGAATCTCACCGCCATGTAAATGATGAAGACATTGGTGTGATGTTTAGGAACATTCAAGGAGAAAATCAACTTATTTATTAAAGCAATTAAACTAGAATTTCACGAGAAAGAGTGAATTTAGCATTTGATGATCACTTCCCAGTCAATGGGAGAATGCAATCTCTAGTTGTGTGAGGCACTTCGAGTAAGTTGTTACCCCTTGGTGTGAGGTTGCAATTGACTTCAATATTCATTGGTTTGAGGAACAAAAATTGAATTTTGAAAGAGGCTTTTGAATTACGAGTTTCCAAATCTGAAAGGATTCTTTGCGTCCAAGACAAACAGATTTACTCGACTTAACCAGATCTCAGAGGCAAATCCCAGCGATAAGTGTTGTCAAATGATTCCAGCTATCAACGAATCTTTCTTTGTGTTTTCCCTGCCGTTTGAGGGCACGTTCTTAACATGCTGAGAAGCGCTGTCAATTTGACAGTCTTCTGGTCCCTCCTCAAAGTGACCACATCTAGTGCCTCCTGATTTGCGACTGCTAATGTAGACGCTCAGAAGCAATGCACATCAAACAGTTTACCGGTCCTTTTTGATGTAAGCACATCTTGTGAAACAGAGAGTTGGCAACTCTTTTCACTCCGAGTGAAAAAATGCTTTGATTGGTCAAACGACACTGTCATCGTGATCTCCAATTCAGCAGCCAAACCTAAAATGAAACACACTTTCAGCAGAGCCAGCCTCTGGTCATATAATGTCTTTAATCTTTATTTTACAATAATCTATGCTGTCGAGAATTGTACAAATGCAGATGGGAACCATGATAGCTCTGCAAATTTCTCGTTATAAAAGAGCTTATGTGTCTGGGGCTCTCCATTTCAAAATATAAATCAAGTGTGAGATTTGTGAAAAATATTTATCAATTTAATCTCATAATAATTGATATTGGTATTGTATACTTCAGGCATGCGCAATGTATTTCCCTTGCTCTTTCTATAAGCTGTCCTGCCACCTCCCTGTAATTCTCCTTTAGATATTTCTGCTTCTTATAAATAAATGTCTCTAAGCAAAAGCTATAGATAACTGTTTTTAGATTAGTTGTGACAGCTCTAAGTAGAAGATTGTGAAAACAAAATGTTTGCTGAATATGAAACAATCCAAGTCTGTTTCGTGTAATCATTGTTTTGTTTTCCTGCACAAATGAGAAGATACCAAAGATTTTTTAACACCTTCTTGCTCGATAGCTGGTGTCGAGCCAACATAATTTTTTGGGCATTTATGGTTGGCCCTCCACGTTTCTTTTTCAAGGCCATCAGGTTTTGATGCCCATATGCTGCAGGCCTTACATACTTTTTTTAATGTTTTGATGCCTGTCTCAACAGCAATGGCAGTAACTGCGCCTTGTAAGGATGAATGGCCTCTTTTGTGCCAAGTTCCATCAAACATGGCTTTGCATTCAATAATGTCACTCCTGTCAAAACTTTGAATTGAATGCTCCAACTCAGCTGCTTTGTTCATACTAGTTGTTGCCTCCTTCTCCATGACCCCAATGTAGGCAATTTCTTCCGATAATTAACTTAGTCTTAAATTTTTACATTAAGTGTTAGTGTGAAAGGAAAAACTTGAAAAAACATCAGCCATTGTGAGAATATCCTTTTTTGTGGAAAGACCTTCACAAAACAGTTCTCACTGTACATGCTGTTAAATTTAATGTCTGTCCAAATTTAATGTTTTAAAACTATGTTCAGTTGCATAGCTACGTGTTCATATCTTGGTCAGAACATTTATAATCTCTTGAGAGAGAAGGCTCATCTTCTGCTTGCAAATTTGATGCCTCTTTTTTCTAGGATGCTCCAAAGTCTTTCCAGAATATGATTGACTTCATTAATTGTAACAGTGAGGCATCAAACAGATTTGCCATCAAACAGCTCAGTCCCATCTAAATCATTGTAGAGACCTTACCAATCTGAGCTCATTTTTGCCATAATTTTCCTTCTCCTGATTCTTTGCAATGTGCATTCAAGGCTGTTATTTTCTTGAATATATATCTATTGTTGTTTCGTGACATTCTCTCAGATCCAAGTCGCACTTTCCAATTGCCAATTGCGATGGTGGAGCTCTAAAATAATCAAGACCTCTGCCGATTTTTATTATCCATCCATTATCAAAGTCAATTTCCCGATCATGAAGTGTTTCAGAAAATTCAAAGCTGAAGTCTATATCTAAATCTTTTAAGCTCTTTTGAATTTGCTCAATCTTTTCGCATTGCTGTGCCACATTGTCAAAATTAGCAGCTGAAAGTTGAAGAACAAAGAAGTGGATAAATGGGAATAAAGAAACAGCCAAGTATTTTCTGAAATTGAATAATGTAAAAGAAATAGGCAGAAAAAACAAATATGTATGCATCATGATATCAACATATCAAAATAAAAGAGGGTTTGTTAAGAACTTTGGATTTAATGTTGAAAAATTCTCAGCTGAAAAAAAGATAAAATCTTAACAAGTAATGAATAGATATAAGTATATTTTTCAACTCTTTCACTTCTAACAAAAGCCCTAACTTTCATTCGAAACTGATGTGATTGATTTAGTTTCCAGTACTATGCACGCTAGGTGATTTGATCACTTGCCTTTTACACTAATTTGCATTCATTTTCATCATAAAATGGTTCAAACTATTTTTGTGAATGCTTTGAAACACCCTACTCACTTCCTCATCAACTGAGTCTCCATAGAATTGTGAATTTTAACTGGGCTGTTAAAACTAAGCTTCAAAGAAGACATTACAACAGTGTAAGAGACATACTGCCGCTTTGAGGCAAATTTTCATACAAATTTGTCCATACCTGATGTTATCAATTTAATAGTTTTCATGTTATTCCCCTTTTTGAATAAAAGTTCGCAAAACCTCAGTAGATTCAAAATTTGATGATGAGTACGGATGTAAGAATCTTTAATCGTGACATTAGTCAGCTTCTCGTCGATGTATTTTGAGAATAATCTAGAATAACTGCATCCTCTTTGACCCGCCTTGATTTCGATTTTTTCGTGATATTTTCCAATTTCTGTTTGATCCCGTACAAATTCTTTCACCTGTTCCGCCCTACTTATATACTCGGTCAGTCTTTGGCGTGCGTTCGCTTTGAACTTGTCATCCGTTGACTGCTTTAATGAGTTAAATAAAATGTCTATCCCCTCTTGATAGCAAACTAATGCTTCAGAGAACTTCTCCTGATTGTCGAGCTCAACTGCCCGCTTCAAGACTTTTCCGGCAGCTTCCATCTTGCCTTGGTGAAAAACAAATCAAGGAACGACCCTCCTTATGGCGCATCGTCACCTTCATCTCCTTCGCAGCACACAGTTCTATTCAGTCTGCAAAAGTTTGAATACACTAAGAATAATAACAATACCACTGAATATATGATGCCTAAAATCAACCAATAACAGTCAATAATAAAGTACAAACTGTATGGTAGTATGCCATGATGGCCATATAGTGGCCAGTATTGTCTAAAGCCATTCGCTTTTAGCAGACCCTTCGTGAAGCTGATATCAGTGAAATATTATAGTCAATGGATTTTCAAGCACCATCTAATCTACAAGAGCCTTCATTCGTATGCATTTCTTCAATTTCTGCCAAAAAGAAGAATTTAATGAGTTTTTATTTAATGGATCTCGCGGTGATGCCCCGCAGTGACGCCCGCCAAATTGTTGAAAGCCGTTGTTGTTGCTGTGATTTATGCTTCTATCAACTACAAATGGCGTCCACAAAATCCTCCAAAATTGCTAGCATGATCGATCGATCAAGAAACAACTCGTCGTCTTTGTTTAGAGATGTTTCCTTTTATCTAGTTGATGAGACTAAGGATGAGGTAAGTCTGCAGTTTCAAATCTTATAACTATCTGGCCACAGGTAAACTGGATGCAGAAGCTCTTAGGCCTAAGTAGAAATAAGCTAAGGATTCCATTATTTCATCATCAGTCTTTTATCAGAAAATGTTTTATCATTTGAAGAGATGAATTATTCATTGAACCCTTATCTTGCTGTTTTTTAATTCGAAGTTTAGATGTATCCTACAAGTCTCTCCCGTCTTATTTAACTTTCTATCAGCTTTCCTCTCTTAGTATTGATCTCGAATAAAACCCCTCATTTTGGAGGAAGACCCTTGCTGCTTCTTTAATGTTACACAATTTCAAGTAATAGTTACCTTTTCATGTCCTTTTTGTTTTTGATAGAATTAAGTTAAATATTTTCTGGTAGCTCAAAGAAGTAATCCCTTTGTGAAGTCAGACATTGAATGACCCTGACACAAAATTGTGGAAGTTATCATAATGTTCAAACCAAATCCCAGGCTCATGCCCAAGCTTGTACCTGTTTTTGGATGTCTTTTATCCACTCAGCAATTGCAACTTGCTTACTTTCTTTGCTTATGGTGGCCCACCATGAGGCTGATGACGGTGACCGCCTCTTCCAGTTGCTCTCCCGGCTCCTCTTCCACAATGGCCACGCTGCTGATGAGAATGGAAGTGGCTGTGAGATCCAATTCTTGAAAAATAATTGTAATAGACTCACTCATGTGGTGTCCAATAGCAGTAAAATAAACCCTTTTTGTCATCATTAGGTTAAAAACTTGTTGAAGATGCACGGTGCCAAGCGTGAGTTTTATATCAGTGATCTAGTGACACACGTCATTACTGATGATGTCAGTTTTGCTGAGTATGAACAAGCAAAGGATGCTAAGTTGGCTATTGTGAAGGTGAGAGCTATTGACGCATGCCTTGCGATTTAAATGTTGAACAGAAGAATGGAAGCATGATTCGGGTATTAAATTTTGATAGCACAAATCACCATAATTTCTTTATAGCTGAGCCCAGTCATTGAATTTGGATTGACATGGATAAATCCTGTTTCAATTTGTAACAAATGTAGGAAATGAAGCATCCTAGGATTCAGCTATATCATTCCAAACAGAAGGGAACTCGCAACTCTTCTGTAATGATGGTAGTAATAATAATGATAATTTAAATTATTTAATATAAATTTAATATAATTTAATATTATTTAATATTATTTAATATAATTATTTAATATAAATAATTTTTAGGACGGAGGTCCATTCAGCAGTGCTGGTTTACAAGGGGCCGTCCGTCTAAAAAATGATCCATCAAAATTGTGATTTATAATATGTGCAATACTTCTGCGCTGATCATAAATCAATTTATTTGCAACTTTCATGCATATAACCTTATTCTTACTATTCTCTAAAAACAAGAATTAATTTACAAATGTTAATTCTCAGTTTGGTCATCTTTGTTTCAGCCTTCTTGGGTAGATGCTTGTATCAAATGTGACACCATGCTGCCGTATCCCTTTCATGAAAAGGAGTATATAGTTACTATAACGCTAATATTTTTTCTTTTTTTTCATAGTGAGTTGTGTTGGGGAAAGGCTGTGGTGGCCTATACAAAGCCCCAACAAAGGAGGAAAAAAGAAAGCAAAAGGCTAAGAAGAGAGGGAGATCAGATCAGATCTAGATTATTGATCCAACAAAGCAAGAAAGAAGAAAATGAGTGAACCAAATGAGTATTCAAGAAACATCCAACATTTAATTTCCAAAGGTCACTTTGTATTTTTTCCCAATCATTTTAGACCATTGCTTCCTTAACACCGTGAAGCCCAAATCCTTTTTCTCCAGAACCAAATTCCCTGTTCCATGGAATAACAGTATGTTTATCACAGGTCTGTATATAATTTTGCCTCATCTCATCTCTCCTGCCTTGTTTATCGTGTTTATCTCATTGATACCTCTATGACTTGATATCAATAGATTAAGCTGTAACGTCTTTGTAGATCAATTTTTGGCAACACTCCTTGAAGTCATTGGTGGACTAGTCCGGTCCAAGGAGCTAAGCCTTTTTCAAGAGCGGAGCTCAGGGAAGACAGAAGTTTCATTTCATCTGAAATTTGGCTTCTTAAAATGCCTTGATGCCTTGACAGAACCCAAGAACTGGTGGCCTACCATGCCCTTACCTGTAAAGCCTGACCAATTCATGCCAATTCAATGTCAATTCATGCCTCTGGAGACAATTGGAATTAAAATGGTAGTGATAATTTTTTTCTTTGACAGATATCAAAGACTGACAGAGATGCTTTGTGGGCCATGATCACATACCATGGTGGAGTTTGCCAGCCAAATTTGAATCCAAAGTGTTCCCATCTTGTTACAGGCAAAGCATCTGGGGTACAAAATATCTTTTAGTTCCTTTCTTGTCAATCTTTCTGGCTGGATTTTCTTAGAACCAAAAGTCAAGGATAGTTACTTCCTATTGCCTTCTTCCTTCTCTGAATCCTGCAATTTGCCATCTTTCAAATCTAAGATCAATAATCTTGATCTGATATCTCTCTCCACTCTTAGTCTTTCACTTTCTTCTTTCTTCTATTGTTCAGGCTTTGTATAGGTTGCCATGGCCTTTCCTCAACATAATTTACCAAGAAAAGTTGTTGATTTAAATCGAGGTATGACAGTAATGGCACCAGGGATCTGTGGGAAAAAACAGGAAGATCTTTTTAATTTTATGGTAAGCTGCAAGCATTTTAGGGATTTTTTGTTCTCCATCAGCGATGATGAGTCTAGCCTGAAGCAAAAAATTCATTTAGTGCCCACATTATAGTATCATAACCATTTTTTTAGAGTCATTGTAGTTCATGTCTGGTAAATCTAACTATAAATTGCTGTTAAAAGCTCAATAACTGATTATATTTACCTAACAACTGTATTTTAACAGTAGCAAATAATTTATTCAGTTCTCACTCTATGTTTATGCTGTAATAGTAGCTGGCATAGTGCTTAGAGATCATTTCTACTGTTCTTAAGATCCCCAGTTTGCGGCAGACTCTTTAAGGACTCTTTTTGCATGCTATCTGTGCTGCATGTAGTAATTGGGTATCTGCCATGAAGTTGGGGGTGTGTGTGGCAAGTAAGGAAACTGCCTAACCTACCTCACAGGGCCATGGCCAAGAATGATACTTCTCTAGTAAGGTGCTCCCCTCAGCTTGCATTGAGTATGGTATTCAACTTTGGTGTCAGGATTATTGTGCATTGATCCTATGGTCAGTTGTTCAAGTCCACCCGCAACAAAACTTTTACTTAGTATAAAGAGAGCCGCCAGCTCTCTATAATTCCAGGCATGGGAATCATGAGGTGTGGTCACATCAAGAGGAAGGACTTGGACACTGCTTGATCAGCACAAGGTGTCACAGTGTCCATTAAAAATGGATAAAAAGCTCAACTTTACTTCTTTATATTTATACAGAGAAAGTTTGATTGTGCTGTTCAGAGACCAGACCGTCTAAAAATTGTTACTCCTGAGTGGGTCACAGATTCGATAAAAGAAAGTAGATTAAAGGAAGAAGAAGAGTATTATCCAATCGAAGAGGGACCAAAGACTCCAGAACTCACACCAAAGTTGTCAGATGCTACTCCAAGCAAGAAAACACTGACCCCTAAAATGAATGATGGCGTACCATCATCTCTGTTAACACCTGTGACACCTACCGTCTCTCAAGGGAGTGTCGCGAGAGCTTTGTCCCCAAAGAGGACACAGCCAAATTCACCTTTGTCAGAAGCAGATGATGCCGAGAGAAAACAAACAGCTAGTAGCAATCAATCTGAATGGCCTAGTCAAAATGAAAAAGCTGCAGACTCAACCACAGCTGCTAGTGTTGCTGATTCTACTCCTGAAAGTATGTAATCTCAAAATGTTGCGGATTCCTTCAGTGCTCAGTTTTATGAATGTTTTGGATGAAGGTTGTAAAAATTGTTTGCTTCAGAATGCAAAAAGTCAGCTATGTTTATGCAGAAGGAATTGCATGCTAAATGTGAACACAAAGATCGTGTAAATTCTATGTGAATTGAATTTTGATAAAATAAATGGAATTAAGATAAAGCGAATCAATGCAGGAATATATGAATATCAAATATGAAATATATAATATATATATATATATATATATATGAAATATGAGAATATCAAGAGGAAAGTAGAAAAGGGCAGGGCAGTGCAGTGCAAACCAGACCAGAGAAAAATTTTATAAGAGTTGAGTAGATTAGAGTAGTGTGGAGTAGAATAGAATGGAATAGAATAGAATAGAATAGAATAGAATAGAATAGAATAGAATAGAATAGAATAGAATAGAATAGAATAGAATAGAATGGAGTAGAATAGATTAGAATAGATTAGAATAGAATGGAATAGAATAGATTAGAATGGAATAGATTAGAATAGAATAGAATAGAATAGAATTGAATATAATAGAATAGAATAGAATAGAATAGAATAGAATAGAATAGAATAGAATAGAATAGAATAGAATAGAATAGAGAAGAGAAGAGAAGAGAAGAGAAGAGTAGAATAGAATAAACCAGTGAAGTATAGCCAGTTGAAGTATTATAGAGTAGATTTGATTAGATTAGACATAATTATAGAAGCTTAATGAGAATTAGGTTCAGTCAAATATGATGTTTGCTTTTTAAACCTGCACGAATATTATCTTATTATTGTCATTATTATTGTTGTTGTGTTTATCATCTGATCAAAACGTCAACAATTCCCGTCGCAACTTCTGCCATGATTTCTGTATTCTGAAGCTGTTCCAATCGTTTGTCAGTGATGTTGATGTGGCGAAGTGGTTAAGGCGCAGTGTTTCAAATCATGCGAGGTCTACCCGCGTGGGTTCGAATCCTGTCATTGGAACCACTAATCACAAGCCAACAGTCAACTCAGCTGTCCATCCTTCCGAAGTCGGTAAACCGGTGAATGAGTACTCAGAAGTAAATCTGAGGGTACCAGCACTGGACACACATTGATTACAGCTAATCTAAAGCTGAAGTGTTTCATCCAATGTAAAGATTCAAAAATTTTTATTGCCGACAAACTTACTCTCTACGTAAATCATTTTCTTTCTTTAGATGCTAGTGATATATTAAAAGGATGCGTGTTTGTTCTTGCTGATTACATGGAAAGATTGCCCGAAGAAACTTATAAGATATGGTTAGACGTAAGTGGGATTTCATGTTTGAGATTTTCGAATGAAGTAAATAGAAAGCGAGCCGGTTTCAAATTTTCGAAGTCTTGCGTATCAGTTGAAAGCACATTTTTCTTCGCCATCTTTATGTCCGCGCAACTGTGTATGAGTACCTGGTACTGTGGGGGGGGGGGGGGAGAATGCAACGAGGAAAGGGACTAGCCGCTTTTCATCAGAATGCTACGGGTCAGGATCTCTTGAATCTCTCTCGCAACATGCTCCACAATGCTCCTCACAATTGTTGGACTCAAATTTAATTCTCTTTAAAGTAGATAAAAGTGCGTGAAATGCTCTTCCGACGTTTAAGTTTTCGTAGGAAAGATTCCGATCATATTTTCACAAAATAGGAGTCTGGCAAATGGAAGTTCATGCTAATTTGCTTTTTCATCGACTCTTTCCTCAATTGCGCTTTAATTCTTCAATTGGAAGGTTTTCAAAGAATTCGAACACGCCGCGGCAGACGATATACCGAGCAACCAGAACCCATTTTGGTTTTTTTCATTGAGTCTTTCCTTCGACTGTGCTTTGAGGGAAAGTTGTTGCAGAATCAGTTACGAGCCGACAAAAAGGAGTCGAGATCACTTTTGGCGGTCGATATCCAGGGACACCAACGTGGAGGTTTCTGCATTTTCCCCAGTTCATGCTAATACTAAGTACATATATGCCTCAAATTTACTTTATTTTGTATTGATGACCTTATTTCTATTCACAAAACAGGCAATTGCAAGACATGGCGGGGATGTTGATACCACGTATTCGAAGCGATGTACACACTTGCTTTGCCTGCATCAACAAGGGGAAATTTTTAAAAAGGTGATTGAGAGTTTGTGAGAACAGAGTGTAAATTAAAAGATCAAGGAACCTCGTGGAGCAGTCGTACTTCAATGCATTAGCTGATAAGAAGTGCTTCTCAGCGTCCTGAAATCAATTCTAGAAACAAACAATTAGGGAATCAGGACGAGTGGTGGCATCAAAAAGAGAACCGGGAGACCTCGCAATCAGCATAGTTTTTCATTGCCCTAAAATGGACCATAGAAAATTTTTAAAGGACCAACAATCTGGTTGTTAATTGTAGATTCCAAAACCATCAATGCTTTGAAGATTTAATAGTGACAAGGGTGAAGTATTATTAAGTGCATTTCACGATCAGGGTTGAATTGGTCGCTGGCAAACATCCATGCTTCTATGCACGAATCGCCTCCCTTGTATCGCTTCTAGGACCTTCTTCCCTTTTTTGAACGTCATCAGCCTGCAAGTGTGTACCTAAACTTAGAGAAAGGACCTTGGCTTAGTTCAATGATTCTGGTATTGAAACACCACACCATTACTTGATAAATAGATTGTACATTCCTTCACTGTTAATTTTTCTGTCTTATGTATTTTTGAATTAGTTTTAATTGCTAGAAGATCTTCGACGTTTTCCGCTCTGTGTTTCAAGTTTGATCTCAAAGTAATAATGCATCTCTAACATATAGGCAATGGCCGATGGCAAAAAGATCGCCACAGCTCATTGGCTCAACGAGGTTTTAATGAAGAAAGAGATCTTTTCACCCCGTCAGCCTTTGCATCTTCCAGTACCCTTCAGCACCTCCGTCAATGGCTGTAAAGACATGGTTAGTATCACCACAAATCATTCTAATGATTACATTTCAGTGCCTAGATTATTGAAATTCTTAATATGCCCGTAAATGTTTGGTCATCCTTTGAATGAGCTGCCTTTAAAAGCAGGATGGACAACATATTGACCTGATTTTGAAAAATTCTTCAAGCCTGTTTGAGTTATTTCTGTGACCTTTTTGTTCTTTCTGATTCAGTTATTGAATACTTGCATCAGCTGATTTATTTGTTTACATGAGTAATACATCGATACGGAACGTCTTGCCTCCTTGCTTCCTGAATCCTACAACTTGCCATCTTTCGATCGCATACCGTGTGGCGACTGGTTCGAACCCACCCAGCATGGTTAGAATCACCAACGATCTAATGATGGCAAAATGAATCATTTATTGTAGTCATATATAGAGAATGGAATATTATAGAATGGAACAGTTTGTTGCTCGATAAACCAACCTCTTGGTGTCTCGTGATCGTCGTAAAAGTCGCAATTCTTAATCTTTTATTTTGCTTTAACTTTTGTCTTTTATTCATTTTTATTTATCTCGCGGACACACGTTTATAACAGCTTTGAGTAGTTGAAATGTTTATTCAGTTTAGATATTCGTATATTATTATTAATATTATTATTATTATATGTCTATGTTGCTAATTTTCCATTGCGTACAATCCCTTGCCGAGTATGTCCTATAACGTAGGGTAAGGGAAGGTGAAGTTTCATGCATTTTGTGACGGTTGCACTACGATAGTGTTAATCTTCTGAATTATTATTATTTTTGTTATTAAAAATGTTTTTGTTTTTTCTCACAATGAGGAAGGACTACAAAGCTGAGCTAGACGTTGTTTTCGTATTCCTTAATTCTACCCGTCGTTTCTTTTAAGATTTTTCAAAGACTGCATAAATTTGTTTTCCTAAATCTGTCTTCAATTAATTTTCAGCTCATCACTATCAGTGGATACTCTGGACCAGAAAGAGTCATCGTAAAGAATATGATTTCTATTTTAGGTGCAAATTACACTGGGTATTTCACCCAGGCCCATACTCAATTAATTTGCAAAGCGTTAGTATGAGTCGCTTTTAAAAACTGTTTCAAATGCGATTTTCAATGATGAATTACAAGCCTTTATGATAGTTAAACTATAAGGAAGCTTCTGGATTTCTATTTCTATGTTTAAATGCTGGAACAGCGATGGCACTCAGAAGAAGAAGATTTTGCATGCATTTCTTTCGTTTTTGTATGCGTTCTGCCGCGCCCTGGAAGGCAGATTTTAAGACACTGAGAAGAATGTTTATCAAGCAGTGTCCTGGTCCTTTCTCATAATGTGACGTCACACCAAGATTTCTATGATTCATAAATCACAAGGTAGATTTTAGGACACTGAGAAGCCATGGTTGCTAATACGTTTCTTGGTACTTTCTCATAATTTTACATCCTTTCAAAACGCCTATGATTGATGAATCGTAAGGTAGATTTAAGGATACTCGGAAGCTATGCTTATCAAGCAGTTTCCTGGTCCTTTCTCATAATGTGACGTCAGTTGAAGATTGCTGAATGCTTATGTTTCCCAAATTATCTTGCGATGCTTCATCGTAGGCCTGAAGGAAGGAAGTACGAGAAGTCTATCGAATGGGGTATCAACGTTGTGAATGCGAAATGGCTTGGTGATATCATCCAATGTAAGTCATCATCTTTCCTTGCTTCGCCTCACTCCAAGCGGCGGTATTGCAATGCTACAAAACAGCACCTAATATTATCTAACTTTCTATCATGTGGAAATGAATCAGCCGGAGTGACCTTATGTCTGTAGCACTCAATACGTGCGGGAGTGATTCCCTTTTCTTCTTAACCAGATCAGACGGGCTCTTTTTTCTAGTTTGTTATGACGGAAAAAGGCCATTATGGCCCATTGCAAAGCCCTGACGAAGGAAGAAAAAGGAAGGCTAAGACGAGAGGTGCGATGAAGTGGTAGAACCAGAAACAGGCGATCTCACGTCAAGTAGCTCGATATTTAAGAAGGGAATTATTCGGTTGCATGTAAATGAATGTCAACGAGTTAAGATGCTGATGAGACATTTATCAATGTTTGCTATGAGAATGTATTCATTTCAGAAGTCATTGTGTCATCAAAAGATTCAATTTTATCGGTTTTTAGCGCTCTACTTTTTGCTACCAAACCCAACAATGATCTTCTAGCTCTATGACATGGATGTATTTTTCTGATTTAGCTGGACAGACTTTCCCGAGCTCTGGCCCCGCAAGATACACAAAACTTGGGGACGCGGACGAACTTTTGCTAAATGAAGACTACGCCAAAGAATTTCTGGGTAAGTATTCCTTGTTCACTACTGAACTATGTTTGCTTTAAGTTGTATGCAATTCTGTGAGGTATCATATTTCATAGACATTTTATTTCCTTGTTGGTTTCTTATTATTGCCGTCCAATCTTTAAAGCTTTTTTGAAATTCTGTGAGATTTTATGTAAGATTTTCTATTTAAGATTTTTTTTGAAATTGTACCGAACACTTTGAAGCAAGTGTTCCCTTGCTTTGCTGTCAAGCGTCAGTTAGTCACATTTTCTCTTCTTCAGCTGCCTGGAATGAACCCCAAGAGAAATCGGACGTAAGTTTTGTTCTCATTTCGTATTCAATATGCCATCGTTAATTTGTTGCTTAATGTAAGTGGTAAAAATTTGTTAACAGGAATTCTCTTGGGGCGTGATAGTGCATGGGGTGTTAGTCTCTTCGTAATAGGAAATCTGGTCAAAGGGTTGATGCCTGCCATCTCAGTCATATGACATTGGTTTAAATTGCATTGTATCATATAACATTATATCATGAATCATATCGCATCCTACAACTCGCCCTCTTTCAAACCGAAGATCACCAAACTTGATCTTATCGCCCTCTCCTCATAGTCTTTTACTTTCCTCTTTCTTCCATTTTTGGTGCTTCGTTTAGGCGACCACGGTCTTTCCTCAATGTAACTCACTCTAAAAAATCATATCGCATTTTATTTTGTAATTCTTTATGCTACTTTGTTATGATATGCTGCATAAAATTGTGTTTTATCATATTATGCCTGATTGTACTACGTTACATTATTCTATGTTATATCATATCATGCATTATACCATCTATCATTATATTGTATTATATTTCAGTTCATTGACTTATTTCTTACCATTACTCAATATCTATTTTAAAGACATCGCCAGACCCTGAGCCTTCGAAAGCAAAGAAAAGAAAGCCTCTTGAGCCAACTGATGTCAGTTTGCTTCAATTATATTGTTACCTTCTATTGCAAACCTAATACTGTGGAAACCAAAACATGGTTACAGAAAACCACGTAGACCTAAACTTGACTATTTCACCCTCCTCACGCAAGATACCGGCCTTACGAACGAAGAACTCCGCACAGCCATGTCAAATAGAGAGTTATGGGGAAATTATTGGGACTCGGGTGCGCCCGACTGATGATGATGATGATGATATTGTTAACATCCTTGCTCATGTTAATCCATTTCAATTTCACTTTTCTATTTGTCCAGCCATGAATGCTTCAATCACTCTGGCTGTAACGTTTCCCCAATTTTATTGCTCTTTTCCTTTCCCTCGATGCTTGTTATCTCGTATGTATTGATTCATCTTTCATTTCTGTTCAGGATGAATTGATTCACTTTTAATGCAGTAAATGGATCTGTTATTGTCACCCCGAGAGATCACCAGATCCTCACTTAATTTCAAATGATTACTTGCACAGAATACCAACTGAAACTCTGGAATGCAGTCAATTCTGTCTAATTCGAACTCTCGTGGGGATCATGAAGATATTTGAATTATAAAAAGTTCGAATTACAGAGATTCGAATTAAAGTGCTTTTTAATAGAGGATTTTCAAGGGACCTGAAAATCTTGTTCGAATTAGCAAAAGTTCGAGTTACACGAGTTCGAATGAGACAGAGTTGACTGTGGATTGGCTTCGTTTCAGTTTTTCCCGTAACTTCTTAACGAATCGTATTTGATTTATGCAAGTAGTTTTTTTGACTGTTGTATTCTTCTTTACGTGGTTTGTCTCTATTGCAGAACCAAGCTAAGCCGTCATCGGAACCCGTCGTCAAAATCAGGTATCCTGACCTTCCCTTACACAACGAGACTCTTATTGACCTTGCAACACATTTAGGCATCTTGTTGCACACATATAGGCATCTTGTTGCACACATATAGGCATCTTGTTGCACACATTTAGGCATCTTGTTGCACACATTTAGGCATCTTGTTGCACACATTTAGGCATCTTGTTGCACACATTTAGGCATCTTGTTGCACACATTTAGGCATCTTGTTGCACACATTTAGGCATCTTGTTGCACACATATAGGCATTTAGGCAAATTGAATAAAAGTGAAAAAATTGGCCCATTTGGTAGAATACTCGCTTCGTACACGGCAGGATGGGGCTCAATAGCCAGTCGAGTCATACCAAAGACTTGAGAAATGGTACATGCTTTTTCCCTGCTTTGCATTCAGCACTTTGGGAAAGAGCACGGGAGTTAAACACACAGTGCTACAAGATGGCCAGCCCCCTTAACTGTAGCATGCACTGTGCTTGCACAGGCTGTGTGGCCCAAATGTTAATGGAACGGAGATGGGTGCAGCCATATTCACCAAAAAGTGGCGAGGGAAGGAACCATGAATTTGCCGTGAATTTTTGACCGAATTTCTTAATTCAATGTCTTTCATCATTAAACTCATCTCTGCTATTTTTTATTCCCTTGCTAGAAAAGTTGAATCGTCTGAAGACAGACCAAACGCTTTTGTCTTGTTTACTGGACTGACCGGGCCTGCAGTTAACACTTGCGCTCAGGTATCCTAATAAAATCCGCTTGTCTTTTGCTTATTCAATGAATTCATCAATTTATTCGTCCATTTATTCATTGATTCATTGATTCATAAATTCATCCATTGAAAGATTATTCACATCTTAATTTGTTCATTCGGTGAAGATACAATTGTCCCCTTTTCATAATTTCATCCATTGCAAAGTTTCCTTCATTTATTTTTTCATGTCTTCATTCATGAGTTCATTCACTCTCTCTACCTTTGTATATTGGCTCAAACAGTTGTTTCCATTTGATTCATGCTTCACCTTTATTTGTATTTTCCTTTTTTTCCCAGTATAATATTGCTTTCATACGTTCGTTCTTGTATTCATAAGCTGATCAACTTTCTAATCCTTCTTTTGTTGAAAAATTCAAATTTGACTGCAATTTTGATCTTTTGATAACTGACTGAAAATTGAATTAATTGAAATTCAAGCCCGCTTTTTGCAGATGTTGAAAAAAATGAAAGGCGAAATTGCAAAAGGTGTTAAAAATTGTACTCATTTAATCGCTCCAAAGGTGAATTCTTTCACTTTTTTCTTTCTTTATTTCTTAATAATGATAATTTTTTTTCTCAAACTTTATCGCCTCACTATACATCTCAATGACGCAAATACAAATCTCGCTAAACAGGTAACTTGAATTTGACTGGCCTACAGCCACTAACAACATAAATATGTAGCAAAAAAGAAATCTCATTACCATTAGGTCGGTATTAGTTGACAATAAACGATCGACCACACAGTCAACGCAGTTTTCCATCCTTTCGAAGTTGGTATAAGTTACCAGTTAATTCTAGGAAAAACTCCAATCTTCGGTAATGCAGTCTGTTCCCAATGAATGCATCAAAAGAGCCAAATCTGTCTGCAATCAAAAGTTTACTCCGGGCTCTTGGGAGACGCAAGGTACCTATGTGTACGATCCGCGTTGCAGCTAGTTTTTGACAATTATTTGCTTAAATGACCTCAAGTGATTTCTCTCAGATAACTTTCATCGAATGGCATTTCCCCTGCTCATATCGCCATGAAGTTCCTTCATTCTCCTCTGCCCACTGAGTGTCTTTACTGATTCATTTCAGATCACAAGAACAGTGAAGTTTTTGTCCGCAATATCTGTCGTCAATCACATCGTCACACCTTCGTGGATAGAAGAAAGCAACAAGGCCGGAACACTTTTAGGTAAGAGGAGCATTCGTCTGACAAGCTTGCCTTTCCGCGAATCTTGCTTGCAGCTGTCATCTTTGCACCACCGTTGGATTGCCATTTCAGAACGTCTTTGTAAAGCAAACACTGGCACTCCTTTTTTCTCGAAGGAATTCTAAGTGGACTCGACATGTTTCTATTCATTGAAAGCTAATTCAAGCCCACTACGCATACTCTATCAGACTTCAGAAGAAAGCGAGGCAGACCACCAGTCTCGCTTGAGAATGGTCGCGAAATGAGATGCCAAGACCTACAAGGACTGGAATTTGAAGCAATTAACAGAAGACGGTAGCGTGGACTACCTCCGGTCATAAGAATTCATTTTTTAAAACCAATAGATATATATATATATACATATACTGCATCCAGGTATTTGAACCCTATTTTAAATTTCCCCTCCGAAAGATGGAGATGCGAGTTGCACTAGCAGGCCTCCAAGTGGTCGCACATCTGAGGTTTGATCTCCCTCGACCAAGCTTAATTTCATTTTAGCTGTGTAAACCTCTCGGCCGCGCACCCCAAATTCGTTATTTGAGTTATAGATGGATCGGTTCCTTTGATGAAAATATTCAATTTCCTTTGCTTGACTATAAAGAAAATTTGCAGAGCCTGAAAACTCCCCTTACTCTGTTTTCTTTAACGACACGAATCCTTCGAAGAATAGCATTTAAGATATTCATATCCTAAGTCTACTTATTACTTACATATTTCTGTATTAATTTTTGTTCTAATTTTTCTGTACTTTAGTTTAGCTGAAGGGATTACATGTATAAATGATTGATAATTATAATAATAATTATGGAGTATCAAATGTAACTCGGGAGCCCCAGTTTGCCTCGGAAGAGACGAGGGCATGCCTTGGAGGATAGCTAGTCTAGGTTGGGGCTTGTTCTCAAACCAGACATGGGATTGCTTAAGGAATCGAAGAATAGTGCCACACCGTCCGTGTTTAGAAAATATTCTCCGCTGCTGTGTTCTCCCAAGCGGACAGCTGTAATTTGCTGACACGCCTGTTTATTCCAAACTTTATCCGCTTTATGAAATCAACTTGTATACTACAGAGAATTTTTCATTTCCTATTTAGATGAAACTACATATTCGTTGAAGGATCCGGAATCAGAAGAATATTTTGGTTTCAAACTCGAGATTTCGATGCAACGATCTCGCACTCGGAAAGTCTTCCAGGTACATCATGCTCAAACATTTCTTCGTATGCACTTATGCCTTCAAAGATTCCTTCATCCAAGATTAGTGAGTCATAAGATATTTTTAAGAACACTGAGAAGCTAGGCTTAACAAACAGTGTCCTGTTCTTTTCTCATAATGTGCCGTCATTTCAAGATTCCTATGATTCATGAATCATAAGGTAGATTTTAGGACCCTGAGCAGCTATGCTTATCGAGAATTGACCTGGCACTTTCTCATAATGTGATGTCATTTTAATATTCATAACGCATGAATCATAAGGTAGATTTTAGGACTCTGAAAATCTACGCTTATAAGGCAGTGTCCTGGTCTTTTCTCATAACGTGACGTCATTTCAAGATTCTTAAAAATTCCTGAATCATGAATTAGATTGACGCTATCCTTATTGAACATTCTCTCGCTCTTACGTCTTTATGTGCAATATTGACAATGGTTTGATTTAACCATAAAAATTCTAGCAATTCTGAAGTTGTCATCCTGATATTTGGTTTCAAAATTTTTACAGGGCCTAAAATTCTTCGTCACACCAAACATAACACCATCACCTGGACCGATGAAAGAGATCATTGAGTGTGCTGGTGGTGAGGTAGACAAGATGAAGAAATATATATTTATTTTCCTAAAATGTTTTGATGTATCACTTTGAAGAAGCAAATGAATTGAGAATTACAATCTTTCTTCTCTGATGCCTGCCAGGATGTAAAGCCATGAAGTTGCGAGCTTGTCGTTTCTGGCACTTTATTCTCTGTGTTTCACATCAGAGCCTCGCAGTTTATCCAATCATATTTTTTACCCTGCCGAAAGGAAACCTCCGAGTACAATTTCCGTGTCATCAACTTGTACCTGATTTCATTTAGAGAAAATTCTTGTTGGATCTTCTTGTCATTAATTAATTAATGTTCCTCTTTCTCAAACTTTGATTCGTCAAAATTTGATTTAAAGCTGAACCAGATTACTCGCTGTTATGAATTTTTCGATTCTTATTTTGAGACCTTTCTTCATCCTAGATGTTGGAACTAAAAGATGGCGAATGCTCCCTTGCTCAGTTCTTGGAAAGTAAAATAAAGGTATGATAATAAATTAAAGAACGTTGGCTATCGTGCTACAGAAGTCTCTTGCAAAGAAGATGGTATGACAAGGATGCTAGTAAGGAAGTATAAAGACTGATGATGATGATGACGATGATGATGACGATGATGATGATGATGATGATGATGATGATGATGATGATGATGATGATGACGATGATGACGATGATGATAGTGATGATGATGATGATGATGGTGGTGATGATGATGATGATGATGATGATGATGATGATGATGATGATGATGATGATGATGATGATGATGATGATGATGATGATGATGATGGTGATGATGATGATGATGATGAAATTATTGTTATGAGTTTTGGACAAAAGATTCTATTACAGTAGATTATTTCTCATATTTTTTATGGTTGTGACGAATTTTCAATCAACAAATTGCTTATCCGACATGGTGCATATTCAATCTATTTGTAGAAAAAAGAGAATAGCTATGTCGTTACTTGTGAAGAGGATCGGAGTCTTTGGGAGCCGTTGCATAAAGATGGGCAAGGTTTGGTTTCAGTCTTTTCTAAACAAAGCCAAAATCATAAAATTTCGTGCAGCTCTTGCTTTTTTCCAGACCCAGTAGAAATTAAGAATCAGAGATATGGTGCACTATTATCGATAAATGCACCTAAAGAGCCGAATTCTTGAATAAATTGCGTTGTATAGCAACAATCAGTAGAATGATATCATGGACATTTTACAATGAGGTGTCCCCTGAAAGCGATTTTTTGTCAGATGTAAGTAGCTGAAAATCCTTGTTGGTCGTTGAATTCTTCAGGAGTCAAGCAGAGCTTACATTTTGCTGTTTTTCAAAGTTCGATGAAACGCATATTTGAATTTCAATTCAATTTGAATCGAGATATAATGTTATTCACGGATTTTTAACTGGGATTACCTGGGATTACCTGGGATTTTTAACTCTTCGTTTCAGGGCGTTTTTTTTATTATTTATTTTCGTTCTAGAAGTTTACAATGTTGAGCTGGTTCTGTCTGGTGTCATGAAACAAGAGCTAGAATGGGATTCATATCTTTTTCATTCCTGATATATCGTCGATTGTAATCACACTAATCATTGGTCATTATCAAAATCTTGAAAGGTTTTAAAGTCTAAAATTTCTCGTACGTTTTAGTAGATCTTTCCATCTTTTACATAAGCTTCCACGAGCATTTATCTCAGGAGATAAGGGACATTATTCCTGTTCCTCTTAGGCGTGTCAGGAACACCAGAAGCTTGAATCACACGTTCACTTTTCAAGTTCCACTGCCTACTCCACGAAATGTATCCCACAAATCAGCATTCATCCCAAGAACATGCAATTTATGGAACGTCTTGCCTTCTTCTTATTTTCCTAAACCCTACAACTTGCCTTCTTTCAAATCTAAGACCAATAAACTTGATCTGATCCCCCTCTCCTCTTAGCCTTTCACTTTTTCATTTCTTCAATTGTTAGGACTTTGTATAGGCCATCGCGGCCTTTCCTCAACATAACTCACTAATAGTATGAAAAAAGAAAAGTGCATACACACGACGATCACCCTTCTTTGTTCCAAGCCACTTTTTATGTGATTGCTGCAGAAAATCAATGGTACATAATATGGAAGAAATCTAATGATCGTTAAACATCTTTGTATGTTTCAGTGTTTGGAAGCAATTGGGATGGACAAATAATACTAATAATGATAAGGATAAAAATAAAATAATAATGATAATAATTTTTTTTTCAAGCTGCATTCTTTTATCAAATACTTTAAATGCTATAAATAAAAATCTCACTAAGAATGTAGTGATAACAGCGAAAATAATAATGAGATTGATAATGATGATTACTATTATAAAAATAGTTTTATAGGATTTGGAGACTTGAGCGAATCATCGAATCAGTGTATACCCTGTTGATGAATCACCTGAAAGTCCTTAAAAGGTTCCCATTCAGAATTTCTAAAATGGAACTAAAATATGAAATAATTAAGTTATATACAAGGTAGATGATCGTGTTAACTAAAACATGATTTATTCCTTTAAGGTTCAGCATATACGTGTGTGTTCGTTTTCAGACGAGTCTGTTACCCTTCTTCGTTTCAGATCTTTGCTCAGTGTAATTAAACATATGTGGGCATTTTCAGCTCTGATTTTTGACGTCTCTAAACAACAATTTTCAAATCAGTCATACAGTGTTTTATTGTATATTATTTGCAACATATCATAAGATCAAGGGTTAAGATGATTAATTTAGCTTCGGTTGTCGGCGGATTTCTTAGTTTTTCTTCAGTTAATGATTTCTTCTTGAATTCACATTCAATATAGAAGGCACCCCGCTGATGGAAGAGTTCGCTTTTTTAAGCTTGCGCTAATCATTGTGACTTTTTGCCATTGCAAAATGTTTTCGTGGGGAAAATTCCTTGACTTTCATCAAGCATCGTTTTTAATTTCATTTTCACGGATCTGCAAGAACTTGAAACTACCTTGGCCTAACGGACGTCCTTGTCACCTAAACCCATCATGCATGGATCGTTCGAGAAAGATCTGGACCCCTCGTCTGTAGAATTTTTCGAGCGAACGCTGGAAGATGCCAACCAAAGGGGATAATGTATTTGCGAATCGTCTATTTGCTACCTGAAGCTCTTGGATGAATGCACGATTTAGAACCGAATGTAAAGAGAAGTGAGACGCGTTTTATGGATGTTGCTAGATCTCGTTTCATTTCATCACAACCGATGACATTTATGGTTGATAAGGTGGCATTCGCCAGTACATTTTCCAATGTTTCTCTGTATTTAAAAGCCGTCTTTTTACTTTGTAATTTGCTATATTTGTTTGGAATAATTTAACCGTGTCTTGTTAGACAGGTGTGTGTGTCTGTGAATCATTCACAACTGCTTTGTTTTCTCATTCCAACGAACGCCGCACCGTCAGGATTGAAGTCCCATCCATCCACTTCATTGATCGACCCAAAAGCAGCCAAATAACCTAGGAAGTGAATCATAGAAGTATCTGTAGAAAGAAGTATCTGTAGAAAGAAGTATCTGTAGAAAGAAGTATCTGTAGAATTCAGTCAGGCCAGTTCCTCGATTCTACTAAACATTGGACAGATTAAAGCTTTCAGAATTTTCACGACCAATTGAAAGACGTGAATCGACAAGAAATACGCTACCCTCCTCAAAAAAGTTATACCATCTCTGTGGAATTTGCCAAAGCAGACCTATAATTTTTCGTGCTCTTTACCTGGCATCTGCAGGTAGATATTATGACACCTAGATGGGTTGCATACTGAGCAGTATCCAGGTCCTTACTCTCGATGTGACCACACCTCGTGATCCCTACGCCTGGAATTACAGAGAGCTGGCGACTCTCCTCACTCTGAGTGAAGGGTTCGCTTAGGATAGATTCAAACCACTGACCTTAGGGATCTATACTCAAAAATCTTACCACTTAGCTATCCTGACACCTAATAATCACTTCAACTTGAAACAGCCTAATAAACAGCCATGATAATAATTTTTTTATACACACAATTCCACCTAGATGTCAAAGGTAGAAATTTAGACACTGAGAAGCTTTTTGCTTATCGAGCAGTGTCCAGGTCCTTCCTCTCGATGTGACCACACCTCATGATCCCTACGCCTGGAATTATAGAGAGCTAGTCACTCTCTTCACTCTAAGTCAAAGTTTAGCTGAGGATGGATTGGAATGTTTTCAGTGATTATCCATCAGTATAGAAACCATCCTTGCTAGGAATTTTGTTGTTTGATTTCAGTTTTAAATGCTTTGAGTGGTTACGCCCTTCGGCAGGGCCTGGTTCTCAAAGGCCCCTCCATTTAATTTGTAATGTATATAAATCTGGCATTTTAAACACATTTGAGGTAAGAGCTGACTTACAAGTTTCACAGCGAAGCAACTAATTGATAATGATTGCGGCTCAAGGTGGTGCTTCTCTATCAAAGTGCTTCAACCCCTTCGCATCGAGAGTGCTGCTAAAATTTGCTCCTACTGTAACTTTTCCGATGCAGTGGGGTGTGTATATAGGACTTGCCAAAGGCAAAAAAGTGGAGGTAATTAAACATTGACCCGCATCCAATTACAATCTAAACTGAACTTACACCGACTCAAGTCTGTCGTCATCTAGCCATCCGAAGGAGGAAGGGCATATTGTGTCCGTATCTTGACTGTCTGTATCATGGCATCTGATATCTATCTGCTGTCTGTCCGTAGAATGGTATCTTGTGCCCGTGTTTTGTCTGTCTGTATCGTGGCATCTGATATCTATCTGCTGTCTGTCCGTAGAATGGTATCTTGTGCCCGTGTTTTGTCTTTCTGTATCGTGGCATCTTATATCTATCTGCTGTCTGTCCGTAGAATGGTATCTTGTGCCCGTGTTTTGTCTGTCTGTATCGTGGCATCTTATATCTATCTGCTGTCTGTCCGTAGAATGGTATCTTGTGCCCGTGTTTTGTCTGTCTGTATCATGGCATCTTATATCTATCTGCTGCCTGTCCGTAGAATGGTATCTTGTGCCCGTGTTTTGTCTTTCTGTATCGTGGCATCTTATATCTATCTGCTGTCTGTCCGTAGAATGGTATCTTGTGCCCGTGTTTTGTCTGTCTGTATCCTGACATCTTATATCTATACGTCTGTCCGTAGAATGGCATCTTGTATCTGTGTTTGGTCCGCTTGTACCATGGCATCTGATATTTATCTGCTGTCTGTCCGTAGAATGGCATCTTGTTCCCGTGTTTTGTCTGTCTGTATCGTGGCATCGTATATCTATACGTCTGTCCGTAGAATGGCATCTTGTATCTGTGTTTGGTCCGCTTGTACCATGGCATCTTATATCTATCTGCTGTCTGTCCGTAGAATGGCATCTTGTTCCCGTGTTTTGTCTGTCTGCATCATGGCATCGTATATCTATACGTCTGTCCGTAGAATGGCATCTTGTGTCTGTGTTAGGTCCGCTTGTACCATGGCATCTGATATTTATCTGCTGTCTGTCCGTAGAATGGCATCTTGTATCCGTGCGTTGTCTGTGATTAGGTCTTATTGTGTCAATGCAAACTGTACCCACAGCAGAATTGTTCATGTTTACGCACGGCCTGTGTCTAGGACATCTCGTGCTAACGCACAACGTCTGCGTGGGACTCGTGTTGATGCACAACGTCTGCGTGGAAGAGCATCTCGTGTCCTTGCGCGGCCTATCCGTAGAAGAGCACCTCAAATTGAAGCTCAGTTTGCTGGCGGAAAAGCTACCCGTGTTTATGTGCCGTCTAGGCTTAGAAGGACATCTCATCTCGATGCGCAGTCTATGCGTAGCTGGACACATTTTTGATGCTCAACCTGCGGCTTGCGGCGAACGCGAATGAATATCACAGCCGTTTTGTCCGCAATTGTTCTTATAGGACGTTGTTAGAGCAGTCGCTATTGTTCTAAAAACAATCAACTATTGTTCTATTTGTTCTCTGACGTTTGATCGATTAATCGGATCGTTCTCGTCGCATAGCAATGCAGCGTTTCCATGACGACATCTTGTATTTCAACACAGTTTTCTTAGGCCATGCTGCATTTTGTAACAGGTTACAAGACTATAAGGTCAAACGGGCCCTACAAACAGCTCGATCATTAAAGGTGATTCAAAACATTCACATTAGATAATTTCATGATTTTTGTATTAGTTAGGCAGTATATGAATGATAGAACTTAGTTTTTTGCATCTAACTTCTCTCCCTCATACGAGCAAATTTCGCCTTGGTTTTTCCGGCCTCACAAATCCTTTGGATGTTATCGTAATTCCATGGGACGCTTTGGATTTTACCTTCATGCTGAAACCAAGTTCATCCACTTTGCAGCGAAATTTTAACAGCTTGTTGCCTCAAAATTTATATTATTCCTCGATTTACTTGTTCGTTCTCTTGTTAAAAATAATGTACAAATTTCACTTCGATGCATTCTGATTTATTTAAATTTAGATAAGCATACGCACATTTGATTAACTCAATATAAATTTCTTCGATTGTTTCAAACGGTATGCGACTGGTTGCATTTTATAGTTGATCTTCCCCTTTTTTCGACAGAACTTCCTTACATTGAATGAGCAGAAACTCAGCCACGATGTCAATCGCGACCCCTAGACAAGGCTCTTTCCTGGAGCGACCCCAATCAAAAACTGGGGTTGCCCTTCCGATGATCAAAGTGCCCCACCCAGCTTCTCGTATGGACAACCCTGCAAACATCAACGTAAGGGGTGTCTCCAGGCAGAGTAGCAACCATTTCGTGGATGATTTTCAAATGAAAACAGCAAGTGTGCTACGACCGATCACAGCTGACCAAATTCCGTTCAGAAACCTTAAGTCTCAGCGTAATCGCTCACTGCCTCCGCTTGGTGAAGACATTGATGTTAGATTAGCTGAGGAGAGAAACAGAAATGCTTCGAATCAAGGTTAGCAGAACATTTTGGAAATCCTGAATTTGTTTGGTATTGTTGTGGAGACATGGCTCGATGCAGTCACTTTTTTCTTTTTCTCTATTTATGTATAAACATTTATGTAAATATAGATAATAATATATGTATTGCTATATGTTTTTATGTATATTTACCCTAAGGGATTCTACCTGGATGTCAAAGGTAGACATTCAGACTTTGAGAAGCTTTTTGCTTATCGAGCAGTGTCCAGGTCCTTCCTCTCAATGGGACCACACCTCATGGAAATTTTAATGTTTAGCAGCCTGTTAAAGCCTTTTGATATTACATTCCACTCATTACAAAAATATAGTTTTAATAGGTGATTTAATAAATGTACCAATGTATATGAGCAGAGTAATCCGTAATGCAAAGGTTTTCATATAGAAGGGTTTTTCGCAAATTTTTTATCTACAAAAGTGATTGCTATTGTCTAAAATAGTTTCAAAAGTTGGCTGAAGAAATCATGAATTAAATTATAAATTTTACAATAGAGCAATTCTAGTTCAAACCTTGGCTTGTTCCTGCTGCAGAAGACAGAATAGATGGATCAGGTAATAATGCTGAAGTGTAAAGATATCAATAAAGATGCTAATGATAATGGAGAGATAATGTTTTGGCCAAAAATATAAGAGCTATGATCTATTCTGATAAATGATACATAGCCAAGTTTTTGTTTTTAAGTCTTCAGTAAGTAGTCCGTAAGCCTACAAACTCAGAGTGCATTATAAGTCAAGTCTGTTTGGAAGTGTTGTAAGGTATTTGTTTTTATTGATGGCAGAGCTTTAAGCTAAAATGTTTTCTATGCAGGCTTGAATTCACAAAGCCCCAGTCCTGGAGGCTCAAGGCCAGCAACAAGCACAACCGTAGCAACTGGGAGAGCTCCAACAGATGAGGTAGGTAGAGATAAGATACAATGTGTCAATTTCTTATGATGGAGTACCCATAATGGCTGGAAAGTTGCAATTTGATGAAAATTTTTCATTCCACTTTTCATATTAATATATTGTCATCCTACAATTTTAGGTTCTTAAGAAGAGAAAATCTTAATCCACCAAAGTCTCTTCTAGATATGACAGGGTATTTTCTTGTCCTATCCATTCTTCCTAACTCCCAATGTGTCTCTTTTAATCTGTTGTCAGTTTTATGCCATTACCAGAAGTTTGGGAAAATGAGATCTTTCTTTGATTTCATGAAAAACTGATTTTTCTCATGATAAATCAAAACAGCTCACCAGAAAATGACGAAAGTGACGCTGGTGGCTTCATTGTTTGGTCTGCTCATAGCAAACTTGTTATCATTGAGAACTGAAATTCCCTTTTCTGTGCAGGTGATGCATTGTTTCTGCACTTAAGGAATTCAAATTGCGCCATGAGAAACTGTAATAAAAGATCTCATATACAGATACTTATCAGGCCTTGCTGGTGTTTCAGTGGGATAATTTATGCTTGTTTTCATTGTAATGATGCTATACATGTGTGTTTCAGTTGACAGCCAGTAGCTGAAATTAGCAGGAGTGTTAGAAAATGATGATAGGGGCTTGTTTTAATTGCATTTGTCAAGACTTCGAGTGAGAACCAAAACTTTTCATGACCACAAGATATTGATCATTGTTCTATTGAATAAAAATATTTCAGTAAACATGTTCTACACCTTACCTTGAACGCTCTCCTCTTCCATCGTTTCCCAGGCCAATTTTTTTTGTCGACTTTCATTGATTTCCAGCCCCCCTTTCCCACCCATGCTAGAAACACGTCATCTTGGAGTTATCTAGATCCTGCTCACCTCTGGTAAGTGAGAATTCCACACCATTGGTGTAGCCAAGTTCTCCAGTCTATTCTGCCAAAGCGCACATACAGCACCAGTCGTAATAATTCTTCAGCACAGAGTTTGCTCCTTTCAAGGGAGCAACACTGTCATCAGAATGGGCTGCCATAAGAAAGTAGTCATCTTCAAATAAATTTTAAACTTTTGATTTCATTCTCTTCTTTTGTTTGAAGCTTGAGCGAAGTCTGAAAGAGAAAATGAAGACTGGGTATTACACAATGAAAAATGCATTTAAAATGTCTGACCCAGAGGGAAAAGGAAATGTGAGCAGGTAAAGAGTAGTAAACTTTTGCATTTTTGCACTACTGCTACTTGCCACGATTTAATTCAAGGCCCATCAGCAGTTTTTGCTTCTTACCTTAATGTAGCATCACAGAGAAATGGTTATCTCAGACTTATAAGATAAATTTTGATCAGTGTCCTTTGAACCATCAAGATAATGGTATTGTGTCTTTTGGCCCCTTTTCATTGTAATATGATTCTACTGATACCTTCAAAGATTGAGACCTTCAACCTCTAGATATTTCCATGCAGTCCCAATTGACCACTTGAAAATTTGACACCTTGTCAAAAGACTCACTGATGCTTCAATAAAATGTCCTTTGACTCGTGGAGACTTCCACGCAATGTCATTTTATTCCTTGATTTTGGAACGTGCCTTTGACTCTTGACCTTTTGATACAGTGATCTTTGACCCGGTTACCTGGGACGTTGCACTGTATTTCACCATATTGTAGCCTTTGTTTGACTGGGGTAACTTTCGTTTCAGAGAATCGTTGTTGAAGATCATTTCTGATTTTCTTGCTGTGCTCATGAGTTTAAGTCAGTTCAACCGTCTTATGACGAGGTAAACGATTTAAATTGCTTTGCAAACCGATAGCATCATTATTGCGAACCTTGAGGGATTTGACTCTACAACCCCTGCGTTAGGGTCAGCTGCAATTAGCCAGTAAAGGAACCGCGTTATTTTGAAGCAAAGAAGCACTATCCGGTTTGAAAACATGTCCTGCTCGAATTTGCCCGCCCCAGCTTATATCTACCACTACACTACCGCACAAATGCTATGAAGGACAGCTGTGCAGAATTTGAAAGGGATGCATGATTATTCAATGATTAAGAGATTTCATGACATTGCATCAAAACGATACATATTTTTAAAGTCGATTTCTTCCGCAAACTCAACTAGCATCATATCAAATAATGTATGAGTATATCAGTGGTTGATTCTCTGAGTTTTGAGAGGAAATCTTTAAAAAACGAATCAGCTGACCCTGAAGGAAGAGAGGTGAATATGAAAAAACTCAAAAAAGATTCATCTCTGGGTTACAGAGTAGCAAAAAACGATAGGCAGAGGTGAATTGGGCCAAAATTTCTAGCTGAAATCAAAACGCTGCATTTTGCTGTATAAACTCAGTTTTATGTCTGCTAAGAAAGCATTGAGCAAGATGAAGTGCTGAATAATACACAGAGATGGTGCACCGATTATTTGAAAAATTATTCAAGCCAAACGTCATATTATTTATTTGAGTGGCCTTATGTCGGCACCAGTTGAACAAGGAGGGAATCTTTCGTCTTTCCGTTTGTGTCAGACCAAGGAAGTTCGTTTTGCTGAGATGGAGTGCCTACCGCACTTACCATCATCTGCCATACGACTTATTGCAGAGGTCAGAGCCTGCAACTCTACTACTTATTTTCTCTATTGACCACGACCGGTATCGAACCCAAATATTTAGATTTATAGGCGAAAGCTCCACGAAATGAGACAGTAGCCCAAAATGCAAGAAAGCCTTCGTAAACCTGCTAAATATGATTTTTTTTAGTTTTTCTTGCTGGTACTCTTCGTTGGCCTTGACGAGTCCCATTAATTCTTTCTTCTTGTTCCTCTACTTGATGACAATTGTAAGAAAGATCAGGAGGCATAAGATTGAATTATTTCCTGCGGCCTACGTCGCTTTTTTCCACGTGATATCGTACGCATTTTCCCAATGGTTTTCTTTCCATTTTAGGCTGAATCTTGAAAAAAAGAAGATAATCTCTTTCGAAGAATTTTATGCATGTTTCAAGCCACAAATCGTAAATACATTTGTTTCTTCTTCAAAACTGTCCTTTCTCAATTCTTCTATGCTTATGGTCACTCCTTGTACAGTTGCACCCTTGATTCATTTTTGCGAGAGACCCCTTGGGGGTATGAAGAAATGAGAAATTTTGTTAATTTGAAAAATTGTGCAGAATTTTCCAGTAATTTGATGTAATTCAATATTCGATACATCGCACTAGTCTTTCCTTCTTTTCTTTTGTATATATTATATTTCATTGTTCAAATATGTTTTTAGACATGTAAGTTGGTCTTGATTAGAATTTAAGCATACTAGCAGCAAACCAACTGTGAATATCGAGTATGAAGTGAAATTGTGTCAGTTCCGGTACTGGTTTAACCTGTCGTTCTTTCCAGGATGAGAATGGAGAATATCCATCTTGGTTTGAATCGTCGAAAAGAGGCAATGAGAGCATGACAGCTCCTCAAGTCTTCATGCATCTAAAAGAAAAAGCCAAGCAGAGGTAAGTCAGAGCCATTTAGACCGTTTTGAGCTCGTAGAATGGTTCGTTTTTCGGCTGATACCGACATTCATTAGGCAACTCAGATCGATGCATTGTTGCAGAATACAATGGAAGTCTATAATTTCATTATTAAATTTCTACATTCTCTTTATCACATACTTAATTTTTCAAAATATTCTTATCAATGCATGTAAATTTATCTTGTTCATGATATCAATATGTTTGGTTTGTTTTGTTGTAAATTTTCATAGTCTTAATCCCGTATTTTATCCTTGCTTTTAACATATCAGGTTGACGAGTATACTTTTATAAATCCATCTAACCTGTTTGAATATTATGAAATGAACAGAATATAACGAATGAAATGAGGTATTGCGAGCTAAGGCTGCAAGACATATGAACGATGACCTAATTCATTTCAGCGGCATGAGTTAAATCTTCAGTATCAGGGTAGCTCAGTGATAAGATTCTTGCCCATTGACCATATGGTCAGTGTTTCAAATCCACCGTCAACTAAACTTTCACTTAGCGGGAGGAAAGTCGCCAGCTCTCTGTATTTCCAGGCGTGGTAATCACGAGTCGTAGCTACATTGAGAGGAAGGACTTGGACACTGCTCGATCAGCAAGAAGCCTCTCAGTGTCCGAAAACAGGCTTCGGGTGCTAGGTACAATGATAAAAAAATGGCTATTCCCTGCACAGTTCTTGCTATATTCCTTCATTTTGATGGATTCATTCCAGACCTTCTCATTTCATAGACTTCACTAGATGCTCATCCCCTTCGCACTAAGCTCTGTTCATTGTCATCGAAAAGAACTTCATTCTGTCTTTTTCGAAGTTGGCATCGGTACTCTGATCAGCAGTATCAGACGCAAATATTTACTGTCACTTTGCCAGTTTGTTTTTGAGCGATGTTCTAAAGATGCAGTGTAAGAATAATCCTAGCCAGTGCCTTATTTGTCATCTTTGAGGTTCATCATTTTGTAGAGTCTTGGAAATGGCTTCGATAATTCCGCAGAAAAATCCAGGGGGCACTCGACGCGTATTGAAACCAGAGTTTCGCAATGCAATGGGTTCCCTTGGCTTTCGTATGAGCGACGAAGAGTTTGAAAAACTATGGGCACGATTTGACAACGAGAATATCGGAGCTGTCAGTGGAGAGAGGATTATGACCAAGCTTGGAATAGCTTTGTCGGATGATCAACGATCAAGAACGACTCGAAGCAGTTCTAGAAGCAGGCGTAGCGCATCGCCGCAGGATTTCGAAGAGGAGAAAAGAGGTATCGACTTGACGAACTGGATGACCAGTAAGTTCAGAGAGGGGGCTCGAGAGATGATGCATGCATTTTATGAAATGGATCTAGAGCGAAGTGGCATGGTTTCCAAGCTGCAGTTGAACAGGGTTTTGTCTGAATACTGCATTGATCTAGATGAAGAACAGCTTAAAGAGCTTCTTGAGAGGTATGTCAACTTTCTCCGTTACGAGGTGAGAGATATTTTAGATCAGTGGAAATGTGATATAAAATGAGATAGATTTCGTCTAAATTTAGGATTTCATTTTGATACATGAGAGCACTGGTTGAGAAACTGGGGAAAAAGGGGAAATCCCCTCCCCAATTTTCCATGGAGGTTGCAAAGGAAGTATCTTTGAGCATTTATTTCCTGCGTTAGTAGTACATTAATTAATTAATTCGAAAGAACACTGTTTATATGCTTGTTCAATGGGGCTCAAATTCTATCGGTTTGGATAACGTATCATTCACGACAGTGAAGCTATCTTTTGAAGTTATTGCAATACCTCCATAAGGTTATACAAAGCCCCAACAATGGAAGAAAGAAAAAAGCGAAAGGCTAATAGGAAAGGGAGATCAGATCAAGCTTATTGATTTTAGATTTGAAAGATGGCAAGTTGCAAGATTCAGGAACGCAAGAAGAAGGCAAGGCGTTCCATAAATTGCATGTTCTTGGGATGAATGATGATTTGTGGGATAGAGTTTGTGGAGTAGGCAGTGAAACTTTGAAAGGGTGTGAATGAGTTGGGCTTCTGGTGGTCCTTGGAACATAATACTTTTACTGCATTATCGTTTACCCAATCGATCCTGCAGCAGAGAGTCGTCGATTCATCGCTTCAGATGATTTAGATGCCATGGGTAGGTGTTGTGATGTTTTTCCGGTTTCCTTCTAGCAACTGATGTTATTTGTCTTTCAGATGTGGTCTTCCAACCAGTGGCCCGATTGACTACAAAAAGTTCATACATAAATTTCAAGATAGAAGCGAAATCGGCATGACTCATAAGATTCTGAACGATCGAGAACATGCGTAAGTTCTGCGTGATGTTATCTGCATATTCGTGCTACTATTCCTTACTAATAATCAGAAATGTAATCAACTTACTGCGCACATACTCGACTTCGCCAGAGCTCTGAGTTTTTTCTAGGAAAGTGGATTTCATGAGATGGCTTCCAGTTTATTTCTTCACTGATAGTGTTTAGCATACTATATTTCGAGCGTAGCAGATACCAGAGACTGGGCTCTGAGTTTTTTCTAAGGAAGTTGATTTCATGAGGTGGCTTCCAGTTTATTTCTTCACTGATAGTGTTTAGCATACTAGATTTCGAGCGTAGCAGATACCAGAGACTGGGCTCTGAGTTTTTTCTAAGGAAGTGGATTTCATGAGGTGGCTTCCAGTTTATTTCTTCACTGATAGTGTTTAGCATACTAGATTTCTAGCGTAGCAGATACCAGGGACTGGGCTCTGAGTTTTTTCTAAGGAAGTGGATTTCATGAGGTGGCTTCCAGTTGCCTTCTTTATCAATGGTGTTCTCATTGTGACACGTGCAGGATTCGAACTCGCAATCCCTGCTTTATGAGTCCGCACGCTTAACCAATACACCACAGCAGCACTCAGTCAACTGCTCTGTCTGACTGTTAATACAACACTCCGCCCTACAAAGAGGCTAGCTCTCAATTGTAGCACCCATCCTACCTTCCCAGCTGTGTTCCTCAAAAACTGAGGAAGAAATTGAGTTGGTTGTGGAGAAATCTGCGGGAAGCCTCTCACTCGCCCGCACACTACAGTCCAAGTGATCATCATCATCATTAGTCGGGCGCACCCGATTCCATGGAGTACAAGTGCCACAAGTCTCGATTTGAACTCGCCGCTTTGAGGTCTGGGGAGTTCAGTCCCGTGTCCTTGCTGAGGAGTGCTAGGAAATCGAGCCAAAGTCTACCCTGGTTCCTTTGACCAAATGTCCAAGTGATACGTGTTTAGAATATGTTTTCTATGAAATTCAGATTTTGGCTCCGGCTTCATATCATTCCACATGTGAGCACCACGATAGGAAAAGACTCTCTAGCCATTTTGGTATTCACGAATGGGCCATCATATAAATCAGTATCTGAAATACGTAAAGTTATGATATCCTTAGAGGAATGTTTCGTTAATGATTTGAAATGTCCAAAAATTATATCTTCGGATGCTAAGTGGACATCTTAAAAATGTTTGTCGAAGATCTCATTATGGTCCCAACACTTCTGTTCGGATTTTCAAGAGGAGTTTGGGTACATTGCAATTGTAGCTTCACTCAACTTCTGGCATTCATATATGAATAAGGATCAATCCTTTTCGTAGGTACAATAATGAAATGGAAAAGGGAAGTGGCATCAAGGATACTTATGCCGCTGAGTCGAAGCTCATGGATTTGTTTCAAAGAGAATTTCTTTCGTTATTGGGATCCTTCAGGTGAGCATCTTTTGTCATTATTGCAAACGAAAAAGGTTCGAGGTGGCGTGTCAGTGATGCGTAATGAAACACGGTACTGCTTAACAGAGAAAATGATATGAGAGTGGAGAACGGTAGAACTGAGTAAGTAAAATAGAAGAATTGAGTAAAATAAAATATAATGGGGAAAATAGAAAAGAATTGAGTAAAATAGAAAGAATGGGGAAAATAGAAAAGAATGGGGTCAATAGAATTGAATGGACTAAAATAGAATAGAGTGGAGTAAAATAGGAAAGGAAGGGGTAAAATAGAAAAGAATGGGGAAAATAAAAAAGAATGGGTCAATGGAATTGAATGGAGTAGAATAGAATAGAATAGAATAGAATAGAATAGAATATAATAGAATAGAATAGAATAGAATAGAATAGAATAGAATAGAATAGAATAGAATAGAATAGAATAGAATAGAATAGAATGGAGTAGGATAGAATAGAATGGAGTGGAGTAGATCAGAGCTGAGCAAAGCAGTGTATAATAGAGCAGAGCAGGATTCAATAGAAGAGTATAGAGTGAAACAGGTACGATGAAAGTTGAGTAGAACTTTCTTCGTAGCAGAACTAGATTATGCAACTCAACATAGTACTGTGTAGCACAACATCGTATCAAGTGCAAGTTGGCAGAAGTTTATTACAGTGTATTGTGTTGTATTGCAGTATGTCATGATGACATACGCTGCATATCACTTGGGGAGTCTCCTTATTTGTAGAATTGTCTTTGATGAAGCTGACTGCACAGGTTTCTCGTTTCTAGCAAAATCGACCGAGACAACGCAATGGTTATCGCTGAAAAGCAGTTTCGAGCTATAATTGAGAGCAGGTTTAGAATTGAGCTTGGCGACGACAGCTTCAAAAAATTGATGAAGAAAGTTCCCGTGGATGAGAATGGGATGGTGAAATACGTTGAGTTTATGGGCAAGTTTGATTCAAGGTTCGTAAAACCAATCATTTCATCATTTGGTTCAAGAATGATGTATCATTCGACCTTCGATGGACAGGCCTAGTAACTGAGTTATGCCAGCAGATCCCTTGTATTATTTTTTTAATTGTATTCCTCAGTGTATTGTGTTCTTTTGGAAATTGCCTCTAAGTATTGCTGGAACATTCTATTGCCTTTGCAGGGAAGCGAAAAGCCTCTTTGATGCCAAATCAACCGTTGCAGACCTTCGAGACGTTCAGGACATACAGGAAGATATTCTCCCGCCTACTCAAAAGGCAGAGGACTGGACACCACGAGGCCAGACACGTGGACAATCACATGATTCATATGATAGCAGAGAAGGTAGAAGTGTGCAAGAACTGAATGAGGTCATCAAAAATGCTGTCAAGGACAATTATCAAGGGATTGAGCTGGTAATTATGCTTCTGTCTAAAACTATTCATTCATTCTTTTATTTATTCATTCCGTCATTCGCTCAACCATTTATTCATTCAAGCATATTTTTAGAATTTATCCTTTTTAATGCATCCAGTTATTAATGAAGCATATTGCACATTCATTCATTCATTCATTCATTTATTCTTCAATAGTTTCCCTTAAAAAAGTTTAATTGATTACTTAGTTTCATTTCGTTATTTTTTGCTATATTCTTGATTAACTCGCCACAAACCTTATTTTTCTTTTCTATTTTAATGACAAATTCAGCTCAATTTTGACCGATTCACTGACGAATTTTTCAATGTATTCATCATTAATGATAGAAATGGGAACAATGGACTCAATCTAAACAGGTCACTTTATTCAGCTATAGGAGGCTGCCTTTACTGTGATTCCTGCTAAGACGTTGAAGTGCAACATCTATGATAAGTAAATGCACATAAATCCCATTGGTTTTGCCATATTCTAATGGCTTACTTATGCGAATCCACAACGCAAGAGTCGTGGGCTCGAATCCTGCAATGTTTGACAATGAAAAAACTACCGATGAGGAAACGGGAAGGAAAGCTACCTCATAAGATTCCACTTTTCCGTAGAAAGCACTCTTTGAATCGAGCATGCTGTGCAGTTTTCCTTAAGATATCTACTTCTCCAGTGCAAAACTCGGAGCCCTGCCTCTGGTCTCAGCTAAGCTCGGGATGGATTGTGCCATGCAGTTGCAGTTCTGCATCAAGCTAGACACTTGGTAGAGATTCTCTGTTTTGATCAATTTCAAAGGTTGATTGCTAGTGAGGTCGGTGTTTTGCTCGGTTGATCAACGACATTTCGTTCATCAGCTGTTGTTCGTAACATCTTTGTAAGAAGTCGTCTTCTTCCTTCGAAGGAGTTTCGCAATCTTGATGAATTCAACACGAAGAAGCTAAACCGTGAGATGCTGGTGAGGCTTCTCAAAAAGTAGGTGACATCACCTTAAGTTTGATTCACTTTCAACGTGTTGCGATTTTTGTGATTGTTGTGATTTTGCTTTTGATCAATCGCTACCGATATTGTAATTTGTCCAAAAAGCATATATGCACACCCACACACTCACACATACACACACGCACACGCACATACACACACACGCATACACGCACATACACACACATACACACACGCACACACACGCACATACACATACACACACGCACACACACATACATACACACACGCACACACACGCACACACACACGCATACACGCACATACACATACACACACGCACATACACACACACACACGCACATACACACACGCACACGCACGCACACGCACACGCACATACACATACACACACGCACACATACACATACACACACGCACACACACGCACACACAAATATACACACGCACACACACGCGTGCACACGCACACATACGCGTGCACACGCACACATACGCACGCGCAAGTACACATACACACAATTCTGTATATATAACGTTCATGTTTAGTTTTGAATCAAACGCGCGTATCTGTGTTTCTCAAGTCTGTATTTCTATGTACCTATGCGACACATACAAGCGAGCACTTATGTATTTGTGCTTTTTTTCTTTAAGGTTCGGAGTCGACTTGAGCAGGAACGAAGTCAAGCGCCTCTGGGACACAATGATCACCGATCACAAGGGATACCTTGAGTTCATGCAGTTTGTGCGCCACTTTACATTTAGTCTCAAGACAGCAGGTAATTAGAAGCGTCATTTTTACGCCTTGTTTAACGATTTTGTTATGCATTCTCTATCAATTTAGTTGGAATAGTAGCACCAAGATATTTGAAATCCGTTTCCAGCAAAATTTTCTCCCTCAAAGCTAGATCAATAATTCGAGTTCCGTTCTCAATGCGAGCGTTGCGTAGTATTTTACTAGAGACGCCCTATCGAGGGCCTTGGCGCTGTGAGGTAGGATAGCTGCTGTCTGTTCTCGCCGCATTTGAGGCTGCGTTTACACTGTACCGGATCACTTTTGATCCCATACAAAAGTATTCCTTTTCCCTCGCGTTTACACTGTACCGGTGCAAGGTACAATCTCAGAGCAGTGTAGGTACAAAACTGTTCCTCTTTCCTAGCAGGTACAAAACTGTACCAGATAGCAGGTACAAAATTGTACCGGATCACTTTATCTAATGTAATCGCATGGCTGATCCGTAACACTTTTGTATCGGATCAGAAAGTGACCTGGTACAGTGTAAACGCAGCCTAACTCCCAGCTTTTCGCCATGTATTCATTACTACGGGATGGACAGATCAACAGCACAGAAAGTCTAGAATGAGCGTGCCACGTGCCCGAGGACCTTCGTTCCCTTAGTCATGTAATCTAACTGCCATTCCAACTACTCTTCTTCCTTTCCCGAGTCCTGCAAATTATCCTCTTTCAAATCTAAGATCAATTATTCGACAAGGTCGTGCTTCCACTTTGTGTTCCACCCTGCCCGGTTTCTTAGGGTAGCACGTTTAGATAAATAAAGCACACACCTTGTCTTTTGTATATGTTTATGTCATCACCAATAACTCTTGAGGTTTTACTGTCCTTGTTTGGTCCGCGACTCCTCTCGACCGCCTCCTCTGTCGACAACTACCAATAGGGTTGTTATCTTTCCAACATCATAAATGATTGTAATATCTTTAATTAAAGCTTAGGTCTCCACGTGTACAATATGGAAATTTTTTGCGGCTAATTCATTGACAACGTAAGAATTCCTTTATTGATTCATCGCATTGCAGCGTTTCCCAACTCCAAAGTCTCACCTCCAAAACGAGGCGACAGCGACTTCCAGTTGCGATCCAAGAAGCTGAACAGTGCGTATGACATGCTGGAGGATAGCTTGCGATCGAGGGTAGACCAAAATTGGGACGCACTGCACAGGCATTTCCACGAAATTGATCCATCAAAAACTGGGTTCGTGTCAAGAGAGAAATTCAAGGTAACTTGACAACTTTAAGAGCTTTTAAGTGTGCGCAATCACAATGTAAAGGCTGTGGTTTTTGGATCCTGGATGGATGACAGTAAAGCCAATACGACTGAGGAAGGCCGTGGGAAACCACCTGATAAGATCCACTTCCCTTGTCGAGACCCGGGGCCTTTTCTCTGACTTCTACTACACTGGGAATTGAGTATGCGCGGTCCAGTTTAGGAAATCCGCTTCTTTGCACTCGAGAAAACTCGAGTGTGTGCTATGCATTGTTTAGAAGACTCTAAAATTCCCTAGTAAGATTTAGACAAGAAGATCCAGAATATTCGTGGCTATAACTCTCCTTTGTATGGGTGAACGGTTTCCCAAAATCAGATTCGACTTGGTTTTCAGTCCAAATGTCAGCAAAAAGTGATTCAGAAGACCCATGTGTTGTTGCTACTATAAACTGAGTATCATTTGATTGAGAAGGCTTAGTACGAACTCTGTACGTCGTATTTTTCTCAATTCTCATCCAAGGTGTACTTTGACATTTTCTTTAACCCAACTTTAAGCTGAATAGTCGAGGACTATATCAATAAACTGTGCAGTTCTGCTGGACATTTCTGACATAAATTACAAGGAATCTTTGGCTATTCAATGTGAATAAAAGCATTGAGAGGTTTCTTGTTTGTGCAGCACTAGTAGAATTAGATTGATCAAGAAGTATGAGATAGGAGACTTGTGATGTTGGAGCATGTTATTCGGCCTAAGCAACGTGGGTGATGGCAGCTAATCGAAGGAATGATGACGGAGGACGCTTACGAATGACTTGAAGATTTGAGGGTGGCTTTTGGTGGGGATGCTAAAATCTCAAAAAAGAATAAAAGAAACTCACAGCCTATTCAGTCGATTGACTTTTTAGCGCGTGAAGCCGACTACACTACTTTGAGATGTTTTCCGAAGTAATAATTTCTTGTCTTTTTTGTAGCACGTTCTGCAAAGTTTGTGCATTCGTTTGGCCGACATTGAATGCGATTTACTGAGCAATAGATTTGACGTCAAAAAGGATGGGAGGTAAGAAGACAGATTTACCCATATAACAATGAAACAATCCGTATGAGATCCGGTGTTTTAATGGAATAAAGAGCGATGTATTGCTAGGAGGTCGCCGCTAGAGCATCCTAGAAACTTCTGAATTTCTTTGAACTCGTTATTTCCATCTTCTCCTTATCAAATAAATCCGTAAAACCATTTTGAAACTATTAAACTTGAGAAGAAATATCATTACGTATTTGTATGAAGCAAATGCGAGATTCGTGTTTTGAAAATTTTCGATGCGATTTGATCCATGAGGCAAGTGATAGAATCATCAACAGTGGTCCATAGTGGAACTAAAGCGACAGTAGTATTGAAAAAGAGAAATTGCTTCGGTTTTCAACTCTGTTCAATAAAGCTCCAACAGACAAATGACAAACATGAAGCTCAGTGTTCTAAACTAAATCTTCATCTCTCTCTCTATCTGTTTTAAAATCCCTTGGTGGGGCATGGCCTCTCGTAAAATTAACTCTGCTGAGCCTCCCTCCTCCCAACTCTGCCCCGCTGTCTAATCCACTAAATCTATCCGGCAAACCATCATACATCCCAAGAGTTGGCAATTGATGGGGCGTCCTGGCTTCTTCTTCCTTTCCCGAATGCTATAATTTGTCTTTCAAATCTAAGATCAATAAACTTGATCTTATCTCTCTCTCCTTAGCCTTTCGCTTTCTTCTTTCTTCCTTTGTCGGGCTTTTTATTGGCCACCATAGCCTTTTCGTAACATAGCTCACTAAAAAAATTGGAAAGAAGCCTCGATATTTTTCAGATGTTTCCAAGAGTAGTAAAGGTGGTCACAGAACCTTCTACTTTCAGAAGGGTAGACATGGGAAAAATGAGGCCGTTCTAAGACGAGGCCTTTGTGGCTTGCGTGAATTTTTGACTTCGAATTTATTGTTGTATCGCCTAAATTATAAGTTTTCAAGCGATTTTCCCAGAAGAGAACTTGATCTTTCGAATCACGAGCTGCGTTAATTCTATTTGAATTCGTTTAATCCGTTGTATATAGTTAACGGTTAGTGATTTTATTCCACCTGCCAGAATTCGACTCCACATTAATTAGACAAACGGTCAGTTTTGCTGTGTCTTGGCGACTTTCAGAACTCAGAAATCACGGATTACTTCCACCGACTTTATCAATAATCCATGAAATGAATAATGCAACGGTAAAAATTAGCAGGAAAGAAGTTAAACTTTTTTGCGAAAATCCTGTGTGAACCTTTCTAAGAAGCATTCAATTCTTGGAGAAACTTCCCGAAAGGGCCGAACAGAGTAGCAAACCAAAGTGAGTCAGGACAGGGGGTCTGTGCTGCAACTACTGTGGCAGTTCATAAGTGTTCATGTTCCCGTCTGGAAAATGGCCTAGTCGGGAATTTTTCCCAATAGTTGCACTGCTCTAGAACGCCCTGATATATGCAAAATAGTGTGAAAATTGTTTTTTTAATCCTATTTTTAATCCTTCCGTTTTAATTTGTCATCCATTCATTCATTCACCTGTCCTTTTTCTTCTACTCTCTTCGTTCATTGATTTTTCAGTTATGTAACTCATTTTCAATTCGTTGATCAATTTTTTCATTCTTTTTGTCAATTGCCTTCATTGGTTCATCTTTCTCTTCATTCATTCTCTTACTCCCACGTGCTTTTATCATCCATCTGCTCATTGCTGAATTTTTATCTTCAATATTTATCTTTTATTTTTCCATCATCAGTTTTTTCATTTTTTCTTTTATCATCCATCAGCTCAAATGTTTACTCATCCATTAATTAATTAATTAATTCATTCATTCGTTCATTTGTTCATTCGCTCGTTCCATTTTCGGTCTCATCCTTCTCTTCGTTAGTACACTCATAAGCCCATCGATTCATGATTCTCATTAATAGGACAATTTTGTCAACGCCATCTCGTTGGCTGCTGATTCTGCAATCTCCACTGATCGAAATCAATTTTTGATGAACCTCTTCTCCTTCCCTTTGGCTGTAGCGTGTGCTGGGTTGAGTTCCTGAAGCCGTTCTCTTGGAAAAGACAGGTCTATCGCAGAGGGAATAACATAGCTAATATTCTCACGCATCCACAGGATGACCAGGTATCCTTACAACAAACCTATTTACATCTCAAAGCATACAGACAACCGCGGATAAAGTGAATGGGGGTGTTTGTGGGTGGATAAGCATGGGAAGCGAGAGGGTGAGGGAAGGCAGGTTGACTTGGAAGATGTTTGCAAAGACACCCACGAACTACTCTGTCTTCAGTGATAGTGAATGAACTATATGAACAATTTCGTCGAATGGTAGATCCTCTCGTGCGACACTCGTCGACAGCTAACAGGCGAATTAAGACCATGTGATCTAAATTGGACGATTTAGTGTGAATTCCTTAGTTGTATTTCATTTTGGGTTGTCATATTCCACTGAAAAGCAGAGATTTATTTGGTTAGGCTGAAGGTCTCGTCGCTTGGCTCCCCGAATATAAAGCGTCAAATCATGGCCGAATTAAAACTTGGCAGTTTTACACTAAGATAGGTATCACACCAACCAGAACGAAAATGTTCGAAATGATTGCTCCCATCAGACATCTAGTCATTAGCACTAATCAGTAACTTTCTACATTTGTATGTAGCACTTTGATGTAAGTTACATAGTCTTATTTCGACGATTATCCGAAGTTCGCACTCTGGTGGATGTTGGAGAGAAAATCTACAATGTAGCAAAGCTATTTCTGCTCAGTTGTACAATATGTGCAATAGAGCTTTTATTTGCAAATCTATATCTGCTTTCCCTCAGTGATGTGAATTTCCTCCGAAGAGGAAAACATGAAATTGTTTTCAAATATCAATAACCATTCATGCTATGGGATTTTTTCGATATTGGTTTATTTTTTTAACTTTCCGCCTTCTTTTCCCAAGATGAAACCAACTCCACATGCTGCGAAAGGGTTTGGAAGTGTTGCTTTGAAGGTCAAAAATCGGGTCAGTCACTTACTGTCCTACGTCATACATATTTTCATGCTCTGCGTGCATATTTTTAACTATCATTTGAACATTGATCTGTTCTCGATCAATTCAAAGCTTCTCCTACCTCGCACAAAGAAGTCGAAACATGCCTTTTGCATCAGTATTGGAAGTGGGGTGATCAATATTCAACGTTACCTGTAAAAAGGAATATCAAGATATGGATAAATAAGGGTAATAATAGGGAACTGTGTTAGTTAGTGTTTATCAATCAATATGAATAAGGCGGAATCGTATGTCGTGGTGCAGTGGTTAAACACGACAACACAGAGTTGTGGGTTTTAATACTACACTGTTCACAACAAAGTGGGGCCGTGGTGTAGTGGTTAAGCATACGGACCCATAACACAGGGGTTGTGAGTTCGATTCCTCCATTTGTCGCAATGAAAATGCCACTGTTGAGGAAGGCATGGGGAAACCGCCTCGTAAAATCCACTTCCCTAGAGAAGCTCAGAGCCCTGTCTCTGGTTTCTGCTACGCTCGAGATCGAATCTGTGACGCAGTTAACAGCAAAACCGCATCCATTCGGGAAGGTGACGTTAAAACGTCTGATAAGAGCCGACTTCCTTCGAAATTGCTCAGAGCTCTGTTTCTTGCGACGCTAAGCAAGAGACTGAATGTGTTCTGCAGTTTATGGACGCTATGAGTATAATTTACCAGCGTGAGGGAAACGACATGACAATATGATAATAGGATAATAGTACTATTAATGATGATAGTAATAGTAGTATTTGTGACTTAAGTGTATAACTATGATACAATATTCAAAAAGCCTTACAAATCAAAGTCAAAATCCGTTTCAAAATGTCATATGACAAACGAAGTAATTGGGTTTTCAAAGGAAACTCATGACTGTCAATACTATGAATCTTGCGTACTGCTAATGGAAGCTTGTTCCATAAGGCTGGCGAGGTACATCCAAAAGTTCGCGCTCTTAATGCTTTGTTTTCAAATCGAGGCTCTTCTAAAAAGAATGCATTTGTTGACGTCAGGACTCTTCCAAATATGTCTCCACCCCTGTGAGGTTTACAGTTGCCTTTCAAGTCAAACACTTATAGACACCCATTTATGTGTCTCACGGGCATTGCTCTCAGGAGATCAGGGATATTATTCCTGTTCATCTGAGATGTATCAGGACCACCAGAAGCTCGACTCATTCACACCCTTTCTAGGCTTCACTACCCAATCCACGAACTCTACCCCACAAATCACCATTCATCCCAAGAACATCCAATCTATGGAACATCTTGCCTTCTTGCTTTCCTGAATCCTACAACTCGTCCTCTTTCCAATCTAAGATCAATAAATTTGATCTTGTCTCCCTCCTCTTAACCTTCCCCTTCTTTCTTCCTTTGTTTTATATAGGCCGCCATCGCCTTTCCTCAAGATAGTTCACTAAAAGAAAGAACATTTAAATTCACTGAATGGTTGATAACTCTCTTTCAGTTGAAATCTACCCTCCCCCCCCCCAATTCGTACAATTTTACACTTTCAATTTCCCTTCCCTCCCAAAAGAGAATTTCAGCTGGCCTGCATCTGCGTAAGGAAAACGACCTTTGAAAGGCTCCCACCCGAATGCGCCCAAATGTGTTGGATGCTATCAGATGACCAAAAGCAAATTGAATTTAGAGATTAGGACATCCCCAGGCTAAATTGCCAGTTAAGCTGTATTTGTTTAGTGTGAACCAAGGGTAGATTAAGACAGAGAAAGCGGAATGCTTCAGAAGATAATGTCCAATGAGCTTTATAAAGGATAGGTGGACTGAGGTTTGCAAAACGGATTTGTCAGCGTACAGAAGATTGCGTTTCTAGGCTTGTTAAGTTTGCTCTAAGATAGTACATTCTGTGTTTGCGGAGCTGTGTTTGCACCCGGCCAAACAGAAGCGGATCTTGGCTTTGGTTCGTGCCGTGAATATGTATTCCAAGTTGGGAAAGTCTTGCGGAGATTTCCGATGGATTTCGTCCTTGCGCAAGCATTGGCCGCACTGCTCAAAATATCCCTCACAGAGGCAGCGCCAAATGCTCATTGCATCAGACGAGAAGGAAGGCAACGACGTTTATTTTTGTAGGCAGGGAGATATTTAAATCCGCGAGTGAATATAGATGAGCTTGGCCAAAACGGGGACTGGGACAAGGCCCCTTTTATAAAAAATCCCGACTGATGGAGCGAGGTGTGGTGAAACACCCACGCTCGTACAAGTAGCAAATGTATATTAAGAATTAAAAAGAGAAAGAATTAATAGAATTAAATATGAAATATGTTAGATATACATGCCGAACAAAAATGTGTAGTATTATATGTCTGCATTAGCTGTAATAAAGAGCACTTTACAAACTTGAAAGGAATAAAATTCTTATTTCTAAGAAGCTTAAATTTTAATAAGCATCTAGTTTCTCTATAAAAAGCGGTGATGTAGTGTAGTGGTCAATTGTGCGAACGCATGACACAACGGTTCAAATCCTGCACGTGTCACAATAAAAACGCGAGTAGCAAAGAAAGACAGCGGGAAACCATCTCATAAAATCTACTTCCCTTGAAAAAATTCAGCGCCCTGTGTCTGGTTTCTGCTGCGCTCGAAGTCGAGTATGCAACGCAGTTTCCTCTATAGAAAGGGTTCTTTATTAATTCCTTTTTTCTGATTGGTCCCAATGTTTGGCTCTCCGTACTCTTCCTTTCTTGACTAGAAATTCAGTAACTGCACGCCTCAGGTGAACGAAAGCTTTTCGCTTTCCATTTAAAGAAGCGTAGATAATGTCATTTATTGAGCTGTGCCTTGATGAAACTCTTTCTTGCATTGCGCCATTTTAGTGCGACATTCTCTTTTTGTTGCTATGCAGTGAAGCGACAGTGTCAGAAATATTGCAAGAAACTTCTTGATAAGCCCGCAACTTGCTTGAGCCATTTTTGAAGTTTCAAGACGTATTTTACGGTGAATAGGGGCCCTAACTTGTGGGGCAAAGTGTCAATGTATTGGCCTACTAGGGGGGCAGACGAAGGGTCTACTGGGGCAAATGGTTGATCAATGAGAATGTTAGAAGAGGCCCTGGACTGGAAGCAAATCATCGACGGGAACCACCACATTGATTCTGCACATGTTTTGTTATAAATATATTGTTCATGGACACTAAGAAGCGTGGTACTTATTGAGGAGTTTCTAGGCCCTTCCTCTCGATGTGGCCACACCTTGTGATTCCTGCGCCTGGGATCTCAGAGAGCTGGCAACTCTCCTCACTGTATTTCAAAGTTTTGTTGATGGTGGATTCGAACCACTGACCGTAGGATCAGTGAGCAAGGATCTTACCACTGAGCTATCCTGACACCAAATTTTTATGAAATTATTATGATTATTTTAACATGTTTCTACAGTAGTTGAGCTTCTATATGCAAGCATTGATATGATGTCAAGCATACAGATATTGAAACGAATCATGTCAACATTTTACATTTCAGTTCGCTGGTGACGTCAGGCAGCTCCAACGGGCTTTCAAGAAGCTGGACACAAGCAACTCTGGGTACTCAAGCATTCAAGAATTCACTCTGGTCCTCAGGCTCTGTGATGTGGACCTCGATGAAGAAGAATCTTTCCAGCTTTTCACAGACCTTGACAAATCCATGAACGGACGGGTGAATTATAATGAATTTATCAGCAAGTTGAGCTCGACTTGAACCCAATTAGGCGCGTACCCTCTGAAACGGCCCACCCTTCCCAGAGAGGGCTCCTTCTGCATATGAAGGGGGCGGGTCCCTTCCCAGTCCCTTCCCAGGTTCCCATTAACTCTTTCCTTGGCTTGCACTCTTGTCGCTTGTAGTCGAATCTTACGCAAATCCTTTTTCTAACACACTTAGCATTTCATTCTACAGAAGTTTGACTCGAAATTGAACGGAACGTTTGCTTTGTTTTTCTTGTGTCCATCTTCTCGCTAGTTCGAGATGAAAATCATGCCTCCTTCTCTCCCCACTCCTCAGTAAGAAGATGAAGGCGTCTTTCTCAATGTAAACCTTCTTTGCAGTGGCAGTTTTAAGGGAGCCAGGGACATTCCCCTGGGTCCCACACTTTTGGTAGCGCAGAAGGGGCCCCGCACCTATGAGAAAATTGAAAAGGGTTTTTTTATTTTAACAAAAAAATCTCAAGCGAGGCCCCCGCAGGTAATTTCTGCCCCTGGCCGCGCAGTCTTTAAGACCACTGTTGCTTCTTTACGCATAAATCCTATTGTCATGCCTCCACCTACGAGAATCTCAAAGCCTGTGTCGACCAAACTCAAATACCCACCCTTAGAAGAAGCCCCATAGCTCCAATATGTGGAAAATTCCTTCATCATTTTCTCCTCAGTATGAAGTAATACTAATTGTTGAATAGTCTTCTGTTGTCAAAACAGTTTCTGTAGCTGGTAAACTTTTGGACATTATTTAGGCTGGGAATTGCACATCCTCTCGTTGGGTTTTAGATTAGTAGATTATCGATTCCCTGTGTATACAAATAATTCTAAGGACATTTTTCATATATTTTTGAAAATGGAATTTATTTTCTTTCTGATTCGGGGTGTTTTATAACCTCGTACATTGCACTTGCTTGTTGAGAATTCTATCTCCGGAAGATACCGTTCGTGCATGGAGCATGGTACGTTTTAAGAGATTTTCTTTTAAGGTAATTCCAAGGCGAATAGCATATAATTTTTACTTGTTTTACGCAATAACTCCCTTGTTGAGACCAAGTATGATATGATATGGTATGATATTATATGATATGCTATGATATGCTATGATATGATGTGATATGATGTGATATGATATGATATGATGTGATATAATGTGATATGATGTGATATGATATGCTATGATATGATATGATATGATATGATATGATGTGATGTGATGTGATATGATATGATATGATATGATGTGATATAATGTGATATGATGTGATATGATGTGATATGATATGATACGATATGGGATTACATGATATGATATGATATGATATGATATGATATGATATAATGTGATATGATATGATCTGATATTATATTATATCATATTATATTATATCATATTATATTATATTATATTATATGACATGCTATGATATGCTATGATGTGATGTGATATGATATGGTATGATATGATATGATATTACATGATATTATATTATACTATATTATATTATATCATGTTATATTATATTATATTATATGACATGCTATGATATGCTATGATATGATATGATATGATATGATATGATATGATATGATATAATGTGATATGATATGATCTGATTTTATATTATATTATATCATATTATACTATATTATATTATATCATCTTATATATAGCAAGAACTTCCCAATCTCGCTTACACGCTGTGGAATATCACAAAAAGAGATTTATTCTTGATCACAGACTCTTTAGCTGGTGGCTTCAGCAGTTCCTAAGGACAGGCTTTTATTTTGATTGGAAGATTGAGATGATGGCTTTCTGCGATTCCAAGCATGAAAGGTCATGAAGTATTATCACATCGAGAGAAAGAGCCAGGTCACTAACAGATAAGCACAGCTCTGCATTACCCTAAATGCTAAAAATTGTAAGCCTTAGGAATCTTGAGGTGTTGTCACATCGAGAGAAAGGCCCAGGTCACCATTGGTAAGCATAGCTTCTCAGTTTCCCTAAATCTACCTTTTCTCTACTAGAAATAGTACTTACAAATTGTTACTTCTGGTGCTAAGGTATAAGTGAAGTGACCCATTAAGTCTTTTGTACGGCGTTGAATTGTTTGAATGAAGCAGAGGTCCGGTCGAAATGAATATCAATCGCTTAGCTTACAAAGATTTAATAAGGCTTACCCGTTTATTTTACTTTCGTAGTAATAAAAGCTATGCTTTAAGTGAGGTAAATTATAATTAGACTGCCGCAAAGCCACTCAAAGACCCAGGCCCGTGTTGCTGAGCCTTAAAATTAAACTTTTATTTGATTACGTACCGATGATCGTACGAAGGCATGGTTGAATACAGATTTCGAAATATGACTAACTCTTACTTTAGTGGGAACATCCGATGTGTCTTCTCCACGGCCAGAAGGATCAAAGCTGTTGCAAAAATGCAATGGTTCACCGTGGCATTTTTCCAAGTTAAATTTCTGGAACAGAGAAAGGCTTTGTTTGAGATCTTTGTCACTGAATCCAAGCCAACTTGTTTGTCAGGGTGTAGAATGTACTCAGTGGATTCTCTCTGATGAAGTAAAGAGAGAATCAAAGCCAAAGTTTCAATGAATGACGATAATTTTTACTTGGAATTGATTTTCCCGTAGGCATAATATTCAACTTACAATTATATAACTCAGTGTAAAACTGGGGCGTCTGCGTAAAATAAAAGAAGACGAAAAGGAAAAATCTAGAAAGCTAGTAGCTTATCAAATCCCAATTTGTCCATTCATTGTTTCGTCTGCAAAGGATGAATAAAATACACCGAGCTACGATGCTCATTGGCTTGCTGCATTGACTTCGGAAAGCCACAAGAATTATTCCAATGCCAATCATAATAACATGATATTAGTTCCTTCTTTTCAAATTTCATTGTCATATTTTCAAACTAAACATACAAATGCAAGTCTCTCTAATGGTAGGCATTTTGTACTCGGCTGACTTAATTAAAGGTATTTCCAAAAAGAGAGAAAAACGGCGAAAGGTATATATTTTTAAAGAAAGAGCTAAAGGACGAAAGGAGACTGTTAGTAACATAGAAGGTCATGATAATAGCGATGATAATGATGAAAATGATAAGGATAGAAATATTAACAGTGATAATTGTGCACTGGTTCATCCAGGAGTTGCTGGTTCAGAGCCTACACGTTCATAATAAACAAAGCATCGTCAATGGGAAGGGTATGGGAAGCCACCTCATGAATATCCACTACCCTAGGAAGAAATTTGAGGCCCTGTCCCTGGTATCTGCTACGCTTTGAATCGAGTATGCTGTGTAGTAGTATTCATGTCAGTAAGAGAAGGCACCTATGCATATTGTGTCTTCGTCGTCGTCGGATTCCACTCGTAGTCCGAGTTTGGTTCCCATTCTTCCTTCATGAATCCTTTTGATGCCGCTTGTGGGCCCTCACATGCCTGAGTAGGCCCAGCCTGTGGCGGAAAAGTCTTGGGCAGTAGTCACATGGCAGATTGGCCGGCGGAGGGGTGGCTGCTTGTCTGCGCTCGCGTTCTTGGCGCTTCAGGTCCACCTGGCTCCTCCTCTCGGCTTCGAAAGCTTCTACGCCTTCTCGAACTCTGACCTTCCATGAGTGTCGCTCGTGTGCAATGGTTTCCCAGTTGATAACGGGTATGTTGGCATGCGCTAGCTATCGCTTCAGTTAGTCTTTAAAACGGCGCTTCGGGCCACCTCTGGGCCGTTTGCCCTCTGCGAGCTCCCATACAGAATAATTTTCGGGAGGCGAGTAGGTGGCATGCGCGCAATATGCCCAGCCCAAAGTAGGCGATGTTGGAGGATTGTGGCCTCGATGCTCGGAAGTGATGCACGGATAAATTGTGTCGTAATTCTACATGGATAAATTGCTTCAGTGAAGTCATGTCTGTTCTTTAACATGGCGGAATTCAGCCTCCGCGTTTCTTTGCAATGTTGAAGCCTTGCACGTGAATAAAAGTCATCTGTTAATCATAGATTGCAAGTTGAGTTGCATTATTACGAAAACTTGCCGGCACGCTCGACTTTGAGCGTAACGGGAACCATTTTTAATTTTAAGTGGGCTATTATGATGTAGTTTCCTGGCGCCTTTTTGACAAAATAATATTGGTATCATGAGCTGCGGAAATTTCAACTCAGAGCCCCACGGCGTTTAGTGCAAAGCTGGTTTCTTTTTCACAGCACTTTGTGAAGAAGGAACTAGCTCGTGCATTCAATCAGAATTACGCTTTTCACGATGGTAAAATTAGTCATAGTGATGTTGGCTTACGCACCCTCGAATGAAAGATGTTCCTTTTTCCTTTGGGATTTCTTCAAACGTAGGAAAATCATCTACGTACCTCAATTAAAAATCTCTCCCCTTACCAGATACCAGGATCCTTCGATATGGCAATGACTTGCTACCATTTAACGAGAGCATGCTCTAAAGTAGGCTCCCAGATACCATAAAAGCTGCCAAATGCCAACAATATAAAACAGTTTGCGAAATGATCAAAGACTGGACGGACTTGCCTTTTCTCCAGCTACAAACAAAGCATCATTATCATCATGATTATCATTATCATCATTTCTTGCCAGCAGCTGTTAACAGTTGCTTCTTCAATTAAAGATGGCCCCCGCCCGAAGACTTCTACTTAAAAACAAGATTGATTACACAGGTCGAAAATGCATGACTCATACAATCGCTCTGAATCTTTGCATAAATCATGCCAATTTTCCATGGCCGTGGGGAATTTGGGCAAAGCGATTTCGTGTGAGAGATCATCGTCGCTTCCTTTCGGAGAAGGGGGAAGCCTGCTCCCTAGTTTGATATTACACTTCTCGTCTATGTTATTGCATCATGTCTAAACCATTTCGTCATCCCGTTAAGCTCAAGTTAATCTGTATCATTGATACTGTTGGTTAGAACTATTAACAGTGCTATGACACACTGTAAGCTATGCACTCCATTACTCCGCTGACCATCTATTAACAGGGAAAATTTACGGTCCTTACTTGGCTCGAGCTTGCAATAGCTAGAATTCTCCTCTTACCAGCTACCTGACAATAACCTAGCTCAGAGGGACATCAGATTCACGATGATCGAGAGCTAAACAGAAGGAGTTGTCTTACTATTATTGCTCGCAGTTGAGAAGTTATGACCTACCAAATTCAAGGATACTTATATTGCTTGCCACCGTGGTAATCTGTTCTTCTTCATCGCCTTCTTCTTTTGTGTTTAACTCCTTTCAAGTCGAGGCACTGGTGCAGACGAGCTTCCATCTACATACTCACCTTTTAGGCCCATAACTTGTAATTGGAATTCCCAATTTTATAATTCAGATGCCCTTCTTGCTTCGACCCCCCTCCCCAATAATAATTATAGTAATAGCAACTTTGATTATTTTAGGACGGTAACCGGTTGAGTATTGCTGGTTTACAAGATGCCGCCCATCTACAAACAAAGTAATTTAACAACATGGCGATGTATAAGAATTTATATACAAATTTTCATTACTAGTAGAAATCCAAAGCAAGGTAAAGCAACAAAATGGAACCGAAACAAAAATATATAAATAGCTACTTTAAAACATTTTAATGATGGCGCCTTTTTTACAGCCGCTGATAGGCCGTTCCAAACTTTCGCTCCCATAAAAGAAAATCCATTTTGCCCACTACTTGTCTTTTTTGAAACTAGTTTAAGATCACTTTGAGTGTTTCTTAGAGCTTGCGAAGAGCAACCGGAGTTGCGGGTAAACATATTTTTAGATATAATCGGGCATGGTCTTTTAGGGGTTTATACGCCATGACAGCTACTTCATGAGCTATCAATTCTTGGATAGATTTCAGTCCAAGATTTGAGAGCAGCGGTTTGGTTGGGGAATCAAACGTGCTATTAGTTATGATTCTGACAGCCCTGTTATGCAATTTTCGCATTGTATCTAATTCCGTTGCACCGCAGCATACTCAAACTGAAGAACAGTATCTGAGATGGGACTCCGCTATGCTAACATATAGGTTTTTCAGAATATGATGTGGAAGAATGTTCCTAACATGTTTCAGAAGGCTGACCGTCAGCGAACATTCTTTATGACAGCATCAGCATGCTTTTTCCAAGTTAGATGCATGTCACTTTGAACTCCAAAGTATTTGGTATCTTCGACGGTCAGAATTGGTGTATTTTTCATTTTAAGATCAAATTCACATGTCAAGCATCGTTCTTGTTGACAGTATGTATAATGAGAGAATGTGTTTTTGCGATATTCATGGAAAGTTTATTTCCCATAAGCCAACCATTTAGGCAATCCAAAACTTAGATTCCCAAAAATCTAACCGTATCGATTCCAAAGCAAGGTTCGACGTGCGGACTCACAATGCAGGCCTTGTTTGTTCGAACCCTACACGTGTCAGAATGGAAAAACCATGAGCGGTGCAGGCAACAGGAAACCCCTCATAAGCTCAATTTTCACCGAAAATTACCGAAGCCCTGTCTCTGGTTTCTGGTTGTCTTGGATTCAAGTATCCTACGCAGTTGTTCATGCGGTGAGGTGAGCTCCATGACGTCATCAGACAACCAACGTCCCGGATGTTTCTATCACGTGATCATCCGCCATCTTGTCTGCTAAACAGTTGACAGTAAGAAAAGGAGTGTCGCAGCCATGACCGAAGATTATTCAGTAAATCATAGAAACGCATCGAAATAGTATGCCCAGACATGCACATAGTGATGTAGTGGAAAATATCGAAATAAAACTGCTTGGATTTTATGGCGTACCGATTTTCATGGAATGGCAGTCGAGGCGAAAAGATCGAAGTTAGCAAGCAAGACATTCAACATTTGTGTCCTAGGCCTTAGTGGGATCGATGAAGAAAGAACGTCTTTCGGGGTCGGGAAATCATGTCTTTGCAACAGATTTGTTCGGCCAGCACAGGATGATTTATGCGCGAATCACTCCTCGGTTTACAGCACGTCGGATTTTAGCGGCAGTGTTATAAATAATGATCAATTCTTGTTCTGGGGTAGTGTCTCAAAAATTGTCGAGGACAATGAGTTTGTTTTCAATATCGTCGAACAGACTGAGTTTTTCGACGATTCCTCCTATACGCCACTTACAAGGGGTGGCCAGCTTACACCTTACGAGAAGCGATGTTATGCCACGAAATTGTCTTCGCCTGGTAAGTTGATGTATATAAGCAGAGATCAAGTTGCTCTGCAGGGTGACTACGAACAGATTGGGATGCCAGGGAAAGATGGAAAGTTTCAAATCGATGGATTTCTTTGTGTATACGATGTTAGTAATAATATTTCTGATCAATCGAGCAAGATTCAGATCCAGGAGAATCTGTTATCATCGGCTTTGAACGGGATAAGTAAAAACAAGAAGCCAGTTGTGATGGTCGCGACGAAATGTGATGATATCAACGAAACTCTCTTGTCGCAAGCTCACAAGTTCGTTCACTCGAAAAAGCTGTCTGCGCCGCTAATCGAAACTTCTGCGTTTGAAAACATAAACGTCGATCTTGGGTTTTCCGTCCTTGCCCAAATGATTGAATCGAAGGGGCGTTTTAGACTGAAGATCGTCCATTTCAATGAAGGAGTTGTTTCCAAGAGGGAGATTGTAAACAAAATATCAGATAAATACCAATCGCTAGTCAGAAGTGCCATAACCGATCTTGAATCAGTAATACCGTGGAAACAATTTAAAAGTTCGAATAAAGAAAACGAAGACCTCAGTCGATACGTGTTCGTGTTGGGATCGACACAGGCCGAGCGAGTTTTCAAGAAGCAAGTTCTGAAGATAGAACAACATTACGTGGATAAAAAGTTGAACGAATACCTGAGCGTGTTGCCCGAAGCTCTGGACGAACTTCTGCCAACGCTGCAGACGATTGAAAGTTATGATTGGAAATGGGATCTTTGTCAGGAAGCAATGAAAAATCACAAATTATTCGACAAACGATTTCGTTTGTTGCCCAAAGAGGTACGTTGGAACGATCGAGAGGAGGTCCTATGCAGCACTGACCACCGTATACCAGTTGATATTCTGCAATTGGAGAGATCAAGAGCTTGTTTTGATCGGCACGTTAAGAAACTGATGGAATCGGCAAAAAAGGTACGAATGAAGTCAGATTTTAGAAATTTGTTAGAACTGACACCAGAAATTAGACCAGGAACAAGCTGGAGTGATGCATATCTCTCGCTTGCCAATGAAGAATCATATAGGTCATTAGATGAACATGAAAGGAAAGAAATATTTGAAAGATTTCTACAAGACATAACACTAGCTGCTAAACTTGAGTTCCAAGAGCTTTTGTTTGAAGCAGCCCCAAAATTCATGAAGCTAGATCCAACGTGCAGGCCTTCTGAGTCACAAATGAAGGAGATTCTTACCCATTTGGGAGGAGACCAAAGATACAAAATGTTAGAAAATGTTGGAAATTCAAGAGATATTCTACTCTTCAATCATATTGCATTGATGCGGAGCAGCACAAGATGCTTGAGCGGCCCAGAAAAATGCATGGATAGGCTGATGCAGGATGTTGTGGAAATGACAGCACATAGGTAAGTTTTGTTCTATGAATATCTCATCTTGTTGAAACCACCAAGTAATGGCCATGGTTTTCATTCTGATTGTGTTGATTGCTGTTAAAATAGCTGTCATATGATAATGATGATGATGATAATGGTAATGATTGTGATGACGATGATGATAATGATGATTATGATTATGAAGATTTTTATGACTGATATTGATTATGATGATGATGATGATGGCAATGATTATGATGATGAGATGATGATGATTAGGAAGACTTTTATGACTGTGATGCTGATGACGATGATGATAATGATGATAATGATGATGATGATGTTAATGATGATGGTGATGATAATAATGATGATGATGATAATGATGATGTTAATGATGATGGTGATGATAATAATGATGATGGTAATGATAATGATGATGATGTAATGATATGATGATGATGATGATGATGATGATGATGATGATGATGATGATGATGATGATGATGATGATAATAATGGTAATGAAGATGATTGTGAAGATTATTATGATTATGGTGATGATATCCAGGATTTGCTCCACATACAGTATTCTGTCCAAGACATTATTATTTTGGTTAGCCAATCCAACTCACTTCTTGTATTTCAATGAAAGGTCATGAGGTCAAGCTGAAGTGGTATTTTCTCCTTAGGAAAGTTTCCTGTTAGTTAAGATATTGATATCATTGGATCTCTCTATAATAATGATTGATTATCACAATTGTTATCTGCAAATCCAAACTCATCATCCTCACTACAATGCTGATAAACATTCCGAATTCTGTACTTAACATTTCTTGGCGAATTGCTGAATTCCTCTGACCTGCCACAATCACTTTCCTGTCACAATGACTTCCACTATGATGGCATGGCGATGATTGTACCTAGTATTGTGAGTAGCATAGTTGGAAGCACCATGGCTGTGATCATTGCGATCAATGTTCCTACATTTTCTGCATCCGATTCATTTTGATTCACTGCTTGAGAGGTTCTCGTCACCAGAAGCAGAAAAATCACTAGCATTATCATCATCATTGTAGCTACAATGTTTAATCACATTACCTCTCAACTATTTAGTAACTATAACATCTCTCAATACCTTGATCAGTTTTGTGATTACATTGAAGATCAGTCATCACTAAAATTGTCATGAATTGCAATCATTAGTATCATCATTGTCATGATCGTCAGAAGCATAACTTCATCAGAAATATCTATTAGGATCATCATCATCATTATCATCATCATTATCATCATCATCATCATCATCATCATCATCATCATCATCATCATCATCATCAACATCATCATTATCATCATCATTATCATCATCATCATCATTATCATCATCATCATCATCATTATCATCATCATCATCATCATCATCATCATCATCATCATCATCATCATCAACATCATCATTATCATCATCATTATCATCATCATCATCATCATTATCATCATCATCATCATTATCATCATCATCATCATCATCATCATGATCATCATCATCATCATCATCATCATCATCATCATCATCAGCATCATAATCTTTATTATCATCCTTACCACCATGAGCATCAGAATCATAATGGTCATGATCATAATCAATCAGGCAATTGCTCAAAGCAATCAGTCAGTATCATCTGTATTATCATCATCATCAGTATCACGTCATCAATCATTCAAGCAGTTAATCACATCAATCATCACCATCACCATCATCATCACTCAGTCAGTTGATTTTTCATATGTATTATTATCACCAGTATTGTCACCATCAACAAATCCCCCCTGCCACCAGTTTAGCACATCACCCATCTACACTGAAGCTAACACCAATCAGCTATTCACCACCACTTGGTAGAACACGAATCTGCTCCTAGTGTTTTTTTGAAGGAAAGATTGGTGAATTATCCGTGGACTTTCCTCCTGATTTCTTGGTCAGGTCTCATCGAAATCTTCAGTTGTGTACACAGCATGCCCAAGTCAACTGTGGGAATATTTTCTGTTTGCTCTTCTCCTGTTGGCTTAGTCGGGCATGTTTGTTTTCCGATCAACACGAAAAACGCTCCTAACAACTGCTAACAACATCAGCTTTCGAACCAACCTGGCAATTAAAGTTTTGATTTGTAGGAGCATCGCGGAATCCGTGTCGCGGGAATCCGTGTCAGTTTTGAAATGGCAGTAATGCAGTGTTTATAACGACCAATCGTGAAGAAAAAGCATTGTATTACATTTACCCGACAACAATGTCAACCAACCGCTATAGAGAATTCATTTCAGAATGGTTCCATATTCAAGTATGTTTGATAAAGGATTCGCCAAACACTATGACGAAACGATGCTTAAGGAAGCTTAATGAAGTAAAGATTACGGTGCTGCGTGATCTTTTTGTTGTTAGCTTTTGCGACACGGCGAAGCTTATCGAATGCTGCAACGGTGTACCATCTTCAGTTCACGCATATGTCTATTAATAAGACTTGCAACTTCCAAGGTGGTGCTTAATATTCTTAGGGAAGCTGCACCCCTCTGTCAGTGCTTCGTCGAAATGGAACAATTAACCCCCCCCCCACTTGGTCACACCTGACCCTATTCTCATTCTAAGCGAATATCTTGCTCTGTGCAGGCTGAAATGTCTCTCTCTATGATTGTGGATCAAAGGCCTAATTTATTGAGGTTTTCGTCCCGAAAATCGTCAGCGTCGTAGTCTTCAGTATCGATTTTGTGGTGTACCAACCTACCAGTCATGTTAAAATTTGTCAAGAGAAGAAACTGATTTCGCTTTCATAAAAATCCGATACATACTGGACTGCCAATGACTTCATTAGGAACTAGGCTTTGCGGTTGTCTATGATTTGATTGCAGTGGTCCTGAATCGCTTCATAATCGATGTTTGATCACTGCAAAGCCATAGAAACTATATGTGGCACGTCAAGTCCATCACTGAGTAGAACATTTCTAAAGTTTTGTAATCATGGTTTGGGGACCGCTAGGAGTAACAGTTTCTACCCAAGATCTTATTCTTATGAGTAGATTTCACAGAATGAGAGACCATGATTATTGAGCAGTTCCTAGAGCCAGCCTTACGATCCAGTCGCGATCATAAACTGCTGAGAGCTTGTGACTCTGCAGATTCGAGGTGGATGATTATCTTAGAAAAAAAGGGAATCGAACCCACTGACACAGAGGGCCTTACTGTTGAAGATGTACCCCTGTCGTGTTTTTCTGTTCTATTTATATTTTGCTTGCTTTGCTCAATTATCAAGTATCATTTAGCGAAGACAACCAGCTAGAGTGTATAGATACTTTGAAATAGAGATATAATAGACGTTATTGTTCTCACGATAATTATTTCTATTAATTTTCAAATAATTTTCTATTTCCTTCAACGCTTTTTGTTTTTGTATTTTAAATATGCAGTTGATGAATGGTTTTTTAAAAATTACTACCACCGTTACCCAAAGGAGGGCCATTTGAAAAAAATCGGATTTGAGCTGTAGGAGAAAAGAAACTATTTCAGTGTCTGCCACCGATTTAGCTTCAATGGACTTTCCTGCCAAAGGCTTTGAACCCAGTCGGCTAAGCATCAACAAGAATTGATAAATGAATTGCTGACAACGAGACACGGACAATGAAATGTTCAGTGCATGACTGCTTTCACTAATGGCGGATTCCTAACCACACTTTAGAAAATTTCGCATTTTATTGACTGTTTCCAATTGAATCCCCAAAGTAAATAACCATTACTTAGCAGGAAAGTCGACGCTTTAGGCTCAGGGGGGCCTGTACGAAATAGTGTACCTGGATGGTTCATCCCCCCGGTGTGTATGCCCATATTATGAATGATGCACAGAATATCCCCCTGTTTTTCTTGCGAGAGCTCCTTCTGGTATCTCCTTTCTTTGATGGTACCTTTTTCCGTGCTCATCTCCTTCTTCACGTCACTGGCAATTTCCATTTTCAATACCCGTTCACTCCTCCCACTTACTCGTTGGAGGATCTTCGTCGTATCGTGACCCAGTACACTACCCACGTTTCCTTTTCGTACAACATCTGTCTTCCTTTCGTTACCTGATATCATCTCATTTCCGTGGGTCTTAAAACCGGCTTCGCTAATTGACTTTCTTGCTTCTGCTTTTGCCACACACTGTGCACCAGAACTCAACAATGCCAGCTGATATCAGCTAACACCAGAATATCAGAAACGTCGCTGTCGTGTTAATCTCGTGTTTTACCCTCTTTGAAATCTTTATAAAGAATCTCTCTTTCTGCAATGTCGGCCATTTTGATGCACTGGGCCTATTTTGTGTCGCATTGTAAATGAGGCTGTGTGCAGACGTCGGCGGGTGAAGGGGCTTGCACTTGCCTCATATCAATGCCACTAACGTCAGAAACCAGCTGATTCAGATGACGAGGCTGTCTCAAGCGTCAGAGGAAAGCGGTTTAGCTGCCGAGTAGTCCTTTGTGGCCATGCTTGCAATGGAGCGCACAAGATGGCAGAGGAGGCCACTTTAATCGTACTCATATTAATACATGCGCACACCAATCTTTATTTCCGTTTATTTGGTGTCTGCCCCTTCTCGAGGCAGCTGATCGTCTTTCGTTAGTCTGCGATATCTTTCCTAAACCCTAAATACGGACTAGGCACTAGTGACATCATATTCCGGTGGAATTCATACCACGAAATTCTAGAGGCCTAATAACAAGGTTGCAAGAAGCAGAAGCTACAACAGATCCATATTTTACAGGAATGATGGGATCTCATTGCAGGCATAGCCGACTTTTAAGTCAGTCGAATCAGTTTTTGCCTTGCTAGCATTCATTCAACAGCTCCCTTCTGTCCTCTACGCTATTTTTCACCTTTGATGCATCTCTGCTGTATCGGTTATGTAGACCCACCTTCACCTACGTCATTGTAGGTTTCTGCAGACTCAGAGAACTAGTCGTCAGTCAGAATTCACGTTAATCGGTTTACTGCAGTGGCCTTAAATAGAAACGGCTTGCTCACTTGTGTTTGTTAATTTTTTGAATGCAACCCGTTGGGTGTCTGTTTGTTTATCCGCACGTATTTTGCTCGAAGTATTCCAAATGAATGCTCAAAACAAAGCATTCTCGTCCAATTAGCATTGATGCTCACGGAGTTTATTGGATTTAGCCGTTAAATCTTTTATCATATTTGGAAACTTGCTTAGGTAAGATTTCCTTAAGCAGGTAGACTGCCCGAGTTTTGCCCAGCAGAGGATCCCAGAGAAAGGCCGGGAAGCCAGGGCAAATTTCACGACCGACCCAAGGCCGTTCACATAAAGTTACGTACGGGCGTCTACCTCTGTTCATTGACAGTAGATCGGCAGTAGATTGGCAGTATAAATAACTTCTCACATGTAAACATTTCATTTCTTTCCACCCATAGTTCAGCACTCAGAGTTTACTCAATTTCATCCCTTTTAGATTTCCGCGCGTTCTTTCCATCCGCTTTCTGTCTATAGATGTCATAAAGGGGTTTTTGTGTTCATTCAATGCTTTTAAGGCCAGCCTAAGGCTTTTATCGATGCTACACTAGGCCTGAGATTTCTTGAATTTGGCGTCACCGAATTGCAGTTAGCAGCACTCATCGACGAACTGCCTGCATAGAATAAACCGGACTTTGAATAAACCGGACTTAAAATATACAGGACTGAGGATAGACCGGACTTGGGTTAAGCCCTCGCTGTCCAATCTGCCCTGAATCTCAACTGCGCTCTTTATCGCTTCGTAAGCCAACTGTGTCGCTCTCTGCACCAGCTGTATCCTGTGTTATCGAACCGTACAGCCATTGGTGCATGTTTGTATGCAAAGCGAACACATCGCGCAAATCCTGTTACCACATCTGCCTTGTCTCTGCTTTAATATTTTTAGAAATGATGGCGGAGAAGAATCGGATAAAACGGTGATTGATTTAGTCTCATGGCAATGGTGACAGCGGGATAAGTAAACGTTTGCTGAATCCGATTTGAAAAGAGTCACGTCGCCTTCCCATGGCAGATATTTCAACTCTCCTAACAGCTCTTTTTCCACAACAAAACTTGCTTGTGCCGCGTAATGAATCCCCTAATCTGCTCTAAGTTCTTCGTAAATTGAGCGAAGGCCATCAAAGGGAGTCACGGTTCAGGTCATTTAAAAGCTGTTACTCTTATCCCATGTTGTCCTAAAATGCCTTTGTCATATGCTGCTGATTTGAAATCTATTTTTACCATTGAAATTGATGACTGTGTAACATTCTGTATTCGCTACAACTGATTCATTGATCCTTTGAATGATTTATTGATCTTCTGAGTGTTTCATTGATTCTTGGAGTGATCCTTTGATCGCCTGAGGAATTTCGTTTCCCCCTGAGTGATCCTTTGATGGCCTGAGTAGCGTTTTGATTGATTCATCAATGATTGGAGCGAATCTTTCATCCCCTGAATGCTTCATTGGCCCCTTGGTGATTTATTGACTCAAATAGGAACCTACATATTGGTTTACCTGTTGATTCTGTTATTCCGGTTGCATTGATTAATCGATTCTTCGGTAAATTTCTTGGCTGCTATAGATTGATCTTTAAGTTTTCTGATTTATTGACTTAATTTCCAATCGATCTCTCTTAAATGAGAGATTCCTCCATTGGTTAATTGGTTTTCTTTTTGGTCGCTCACTTCTTCATTCATTCCCTCATCCATTCATTAATTCATTAATTCATTCATTGATTTACCCATTCATGAATTCGTTGATTATAACTTTTTGTTTCTTGCGCTGATTATCTACTCCTTTATTCATTCATTCATTCCTATCTCCATTCATGGTCTCATTGATTAAAAGGCATGGTTGTTTTTTTCGTACATCATTGCATTGTCGATCATCTCGTAGTGCTTTGAGATGTTGGAATCATTTTTCTTCTTAAATAGATTCTGCTGAAAAATTAGGACAATATTTCGTGACAATTTTTCCAAAGAATGGGAATGTTTTCATTTCTCAACTAAATTTTACCATTCGCTTTCATTACATAGTTCAGTTAGTAAACTGAACGCTTCTAAACGCTACTTCATCTGTTTCATCAACAAATGATTCCAGTAAGTATCCGACTAGTACCATACCAAATATTGCTGTGCACTATTTTCTCCTTGTGACTGGCCGGTCTAAAGCGTAGATGCACGACCAACCTTTATGGTCAATCTAAGAATACTATCGACGACTTGTATTAAGTACTTCGATCTTGTTATGGCAACGCACAAAGTGGCTTGCTCCCATTGTCATTCATCAAGACCTTGTTTGTGTTTGGACAAGCCCACACCTTCCTACGTCTTGTCTCCCAAACCATGTGACGTGAGATCGCTTCTATGGACAGGAAATTCTCATCACCTATTTACCTAACAATAGTAGAGCAAACATTATTGCGTAGACAGGGAGGTATAACCGGCGAAGAATACCTCCAGTTGACGTCAGAAATCGTCTGGTTTCACGTCTGGATTCTGCTTTCGAGTCCCCGCCACGGAATTATTCCATTTTTTACATTTGCTGTTCGTTCGAAATGCTGCAGGCCTTTGTAGAGCCTATGTGTTCTGTAAGAGCTTTGTTTACACCATAGCCAGTCACAAGTATAACATATTCCTGTGATAAAAGTTTCAGCACTCAGTTTGCACTCAACCCAATGCATCAATGCCATTTCTGATGCAGTAGATATGTCATTGCTGGACACTTTCTCAAGCCAAATGTGTTCGTATATGTATAAACAAGCTCTGTTGAGCGAAACCATTATAGAACATGGGCTATTAAAGATTTGACAAACACATCTATTTTGAGCCTTTATACCTTTCCATGGGCAATGTCGACGAAACAGGCTTTTCCCTGTGAAAAAAACTGCACAGCATATATCAGATGAGTTGGCTTCCCGTCACCTTCTTCACCTGTAGGGTTTAACATTCTCAACTTCAAGCTTGGCAGAATCCGAAGACTATGCTCTGATTTTTTATGTAGGGGAGTAGATTTTACGAGGTGGTTTGCCTTTGCCTTCTAAGCTGATTTTGTTTTTTTTTGTGAAAGATGCAAGCACCCCTGCGTTTTGAATCCGCACGCTTTCTCGATACTTTACGGCATCCGTCACTGCCATTTGCAGTATGATATTGCCTGATAACTACCGTTGCTTCCTGTTTCATGATAAACACGTCATTGTTCAGCATCAACCAGGCGCAGATTTCTTTCCCCTTTCCTAATTGCATCCATTATTCCAAGGAAATAGTCAATTTTCTTATTTTGGCAAATTATCTCCATAAGCGATTAATCAATCGTCCAATCAGTCTATTTTAATCTGCATGAAGTTCCTTCGCTTTTTATAGCCTCATGTAAAGTCTTTGGATAAATCATAGAGAATAGATATTCTGGGTGGGCGTATTTTCGTCCGTGATGTAATGGTTAAGCGTGCGGCCTCATAACACGAGGGTTGTGAGTTCGAATCCTACGTAATAACAACGCCATTGGCGAGGAAGGCAATGGGAAACCACTTCACCAAATCTAATTCCATAGAAAAAACTGAGATCCTTGTATGTGGTTTCTGCTACGCTCGAAGTCGAGTATCCAACCCAGTTATTGCTCCGTTGCCCAGTTTTTCGCTGAATCAAATATTCGAGTCATTTTTATTAGCTTATTATTAGAACTGGTACTTCTTTATGACTACTGCGGTGACGCAATGTAGTCATTAAGCATGCCAACTCATGACGTAGGAATTGAGTTCCGATTCTGCCCCGATGCAAGCGGCGAGGAAGGCAAGGAAAACCCACATCATAATGATAGGTTAACCTGAAAGAGACTTTAAATCGAGGCATCGTTTGGAGATCACTCTTTGAGGAGTCCGCCTCCCCAGGAAAGATTTCGGAATCAAGTACGCCGTGCAGATTTTGCAACTGAGCGCAATTGCTTTTCTGCCGATCGATTTTACTCTGTTCCTATGCATAATGGCCTAAATTTCTGGTTTTAGTTTGAGTCAAATGTTACAGCAAAACCTGCATTTATATCCGCAATTCGTCGTCGTTATTGGGGGCGTTTTGCCGGCTGGAATGTACCAAAGTCTTGATGTGTAGAATTTAACTTAAACATGCACTGCTTTCGCTGCGATGATCCAGGACACAGTATTGATGTGTAGAATTTAACTTAAACATGCACTGCTTTCGCTGCAATGATCCAGGACACAGTATTGCTGAGTAGAATTTCCCAAGCAAGGAAGCATTGTGACAAGAGCTGTCTGCTTTGCTTCAAGTCTCAAGCTACATTCATCCCTATTGCTCACTGTCCACCCAGCTGTAAATGAATACATGACGTCAACAATTGTGGGTTAAGTTTGGGGAGGAAAGAAAGTCGTCTCCCATTTTTGCCATTTTCCACTTTCCACTTCGCTTTTCTATTTTTCTTCCATTTTTGGTCCATCTTTAATCCTTTAATCAATGGTTTCTTCTGATTTTCAATTTTGCCATTTTCTTCTTGCTTTTTCTACTTAGCTTTTTCTGTTTTTCTTCCATTTTTGATCTATCCTTGATCCATTTTTTCTGATTTTTAATTTTTGTCCTATTTTCTTGCAGACCTGCCTACAACCCTTACGAAAATGATCTTCTCATGGATGTAGACGATGATGAACAAATTGGCATCGTAGTTTTGGGTTCAAATGGCCTTGCGCTTGAGCTTGAAAACAAAATTAAGGTTTGTTCTTCACGATTCTCCAACTTATTTTTCTTTAGTTTATCGACTCACTAAATCTTTGGATATCGATCCACTCATTCTTGGAGTTCAGCTTTGATTTTCGTTATTCCTGCGATCTATCGCCAGGGAAACTTTTCTTAGATTCAAACAACTACAGAAGAATCCACGAAAATTCCCTAAGATTTTGTGCCCATAATTTTTTAACCATACTCACATTTAACATGTTAATCTTTGTTCTCTAGTCTTCTTTGTCAGCTTTTTATCCCCTGATTGAATGGGGTCGCCGGTGCTGATAGCTCTCCCCACCTTATCATGTCTCCCGTATTACCCAGCTATTTATCCTGTTCCTTCGAAGTTGCCTTTCGCCCAAGATGTCGCTTAATTTGTTCAAGTAACCCGGTGGGTGAAATTGGGAAATTTGCGAAAAATCTTATTGTGGATGAAACATTGAAAAACGTTTTTCTGAATTCAGTGTATGTGGATGAGTACATCTCTTGTCACATGCTGTGATCACGGGCAATTTGCATAGTTGTTAGCACCCCCGTGCACGTTTCTTTTCGCACTCTCTCTGTCCATCAAGCAGTAATGGGTACCTGGCGTAAAGCTGGGGGTAACAAAAGACAGGAAAATGAATTGACCAACCTACCTCAGAATTCCGTGGCTCAGGATGGTACATATATAAAAAGATTTCCCCAAACGCTCTTTTCGAGTATGGGACGCGACTTCGAATTACGTGCGTGGGTGATAAGCTGTGATGGGTTGTACACCAGAAAGCCTTGCGAGCTCCCACTCGCTTGTTAACCCAATTGCCCCAGCTTCCCACCGCAAATGCTATTTCCTCGAACTCTTATGTCTTGCATTTTGAAACAGCTGCAAAGCTCGTCGAGTGATAGCCTAGAGTACATTGTCGATGGTCAGATTTACGCTTTGGAGCTGAAAGTTATCGGAGAGGACTACAGCGAGGACCCACTCAGTCTAGTCAACTCAGTTGTTGAATTCAGGCCACAAGGTTTGTATGACGCCTACTTTTTTGCATGATGTTTTGAATAAGAAGCACTGCAGTCTCAGAGATCGGGAGCTAGTACGCTGCTTATTGCAGCTGAGAAGCCGGGGGTAGTAGTAGTAGATGTAATAGTAGTAGATGTAGTAGTAGTAGTAGTAGTAGTAGTAGTAGTAGTAGTAGTAGTAGTAGTAGTAGTAGTAGTAGTAGTAGTAGTAGTAGTAGTAGTAGTAGTACTGGTAGTAGTAGTAGTAGCAGTAGTAGTAGTAGTAGTAGTAGTAGTAGTAGTAGTAGTAGTAGTAGTAGTAGTAGTAGTAGTAGTAGTAGTAGTAGTAGTAGTAGTAGTAGTAGAAGTAGTAGAAGTAGTAGTAGTAGTAGTTGTAGTTGTAGTAGTAGTAGTAGTAGTAGTAGTAGTAGTAGTAGTAGTAGTAGTAGTAGTAGTAGTAGTAGTAGTAGTAGTAGTAGTAGTAGTAGCACCAATAGTAGTAGTAGTAGTAGTAATTTTTACAATAAATGTATGGTACAATTAAGTGTACGTTAGACACTGGGGGAAACAACAACAACAAGTTTCCAAACACAGTACTACAACTTAAATTTAAATTTAACACATTAAAGTCCACATAATGACTTGAATATTTTTCAAGTTCCCGTAATTGCATCTTTCTGAGATAGCTGTAATGCGTTTGTGGAATTTTCTTTAAAAAGGGTCTTAAATTTCTTGATTGTAGAATCCAAGACCATTCAGGTAGCTCCTATTACAAGATCGATCATTTTAACATTTTTCATTCCATTCAGTTTAATCAGTTCAGAACCAAGCTGGCTGTATTTTTGGTTTTATTTGCTGTTCTTGCTACCAGATTCATGTCTCCAGGAATGCTTCCTTCGATTATTAAGATCTGTTTTGTGATCTTTTCCATCACCACAATTTCAGGCTTGTTATATTTCACAAAAGAATCAGTTTGGAACTCAAAATCCAAAAATAACTTGCAGAACTCGTTCTCCTTAATTTTCTCAACATAGTTATATCTGAACCATGGTTTTAACTCGGTAACAGTAGTAGTAGTGGTAGAAGTAGTAGTAGTAGTAGTAGTAGTAGTAGTAGTAGTAGTAGTAGTAGTAGTAGTAGTAGTAGTAGTAGTAGTAGTAGTAGTAGTAGTAGTAGTAGCAGTAGTAGTAAAAGTTTTTTAAGTTTCCCAAGGCCCGGTAGCATGCTTTTTAAAAAGTAGGTATTGTACTGTGTGATTTTACTATACAATTTGCCCTAAATATATCATTGTAGCACACATTCCTTAAAGAAAATCTTCACCTTGCATCTTAGTACTGTACAGACTCTTTAAAAATAGTTTATGGACATGCATTATATGGATACTGTAATGCTAAAAGAACTGGCGGGCAAAGGCAGCCAAAAACCAACAATGCAGTGGCACATGAGATAAAACCCGTATCAACCAAGAACTTGCTACAAAAATGAAATGATCTACAGAGAGAGATATCGTCAATACTGCAAGCCACTCGCAACACAGTTCATGTGAATCTCATTTGTCGGTCACCATATTTAGTAGCGTTTTTTTCAATTTTCTTTATGCCTTAGGTTACCTTGCTATCTTCTCGTGCGAGAATTCGTTGAATTATCTGAAAGATACATTGAAGATGATCAAAGATGCTGACGACGGCCAATTCGATTCCCTGCTGAACGTTCCCCTCATTCTAGTCCTTGCGAGCGAGTCGGGTAAGGAAGAAGACGCGAATTTCTTGCGACAGGAAGGCCAAGATCTTGCCCAACAGTAAGTCGATTTTTTTTATTCATTTGGATACAAATTTGGTCTTCCAGTTGTGGTGCCTAGTTCTTGTGCCATACCTGATAGCCTAATCTCAATGATTCATCTATTATCGTCGCCATCACCGGTCATCAGATAGACTGCCCCGAATGTCATTTTTCCCCAATGCAGAGTTTTAAACTTATTGAAACAGGCCCTTAATAGATAGGGGTTTGAAAGCTTCTTGGCCTGACACTCATCAGATCATTCATCATCATTTTCAGCTATTGATTCCACCGCTGGACGTAAGCCTTCTCCGTGTTTTTCCAATCCCTCCTATTTTGGGCCAGCTAGCACCAATTTGATGTTCCTTTTTTACATTAAAAAATTGTGGATTTCATCCCGCCCAGTTGTTTTCTGTCTCCCCCTGTTTCTTACTTTTCTAGAGGGGTCTATTTTGTGATTTTTATTGTCCATCTGTTGTCTTGGATTCTGGCATGTGTCGTGCCCAGTTTGAATTCAGTTTTTTTTTCATTTTTTTTTGGCGTCTCGTACTTCGGTTTGTACGCGTATCCATCGGGTCATTAAGCAACGGAGTTATTACCTAAAGCAGGCTGGGAAAATTTGCCAATTCAAATCGAAGTAGTGGGAATTATAGCCACTGTATCTGAAAGGAACGACGGAGTAACGTTGTTCTCGTAGCAATTATAACCTTTTTTAAGCTAGCCTCTGCTGTTTTTTCTGGAGCATTTTGCCCCGATAAGATTTGTCAATCAGAGGTGTGGGCAGATGTGTGGTAGCTCTAACCTCGAATGGGTTTGGATGTTTTTCATCCGTCTGCGTGATGCTTTGCTGTGCAGGTGTTTCGTGAGATGATTGCATTGTAGAAGCATAACCTAATTAGTCGGATCTAATCTAAATCAATCGAAGTGTGTTTTAATTGCCTGCATTCACCAAATGTTGATAGAAATGCTTACAATACGCAGTTGTCTTTTGTTTGCATAGTTCAACGAAGTTTCGGACAATTTTCGCAATTAAGGTATTGGTGGTCGCACACGAAACTATGCGTCCAATTGATTCAATCTTAATTTCCCATTTAAGACTATTCTCACAGCCGACTTTTTTTATTTCATCATCATATGATCTTTCGTCGCTCGTTCATTTTCCTGCTCGTCCTTTCCTTCGTCAATTCAATTTTGTCGTGTAGGTTTACCTCCCGCGCTTTTGCATATGTATCATTCATCTCTTGATTTTTCCATCCATTCATTCATTCATTCATTCATTCATTCGTTAATCCGTTCATCAAACGTACTTCTGTTCATTCCTTAGTTCATCTTCGATCATTAATTTACCTATCTACTCAATTGTTACTCATTTGATTTTTTGTTACTCCATTCATGCAGATTTATGCTCATTTATTCGTTCGTTCATTCATTCATTCATTAATTTGGTTATGAAGCCATGTCTTCGTTCGTTAATTCATTCATGCAGATATGCATTCATTCATTACTACTCCGTTAATGCATTCACTTAGTTGTACATCCAATGGATTTTTAATACATCACTTATACTTAATACTTAATACATCACGTTTTGTCATCTTTTTCAAGGTCTTCCTGCTTATTAGTCTGTTTTCGCCCCCAGTGCGTGGAACTCAGTGAATCACCCGTCCTCCCTCCTCCATTCATAGAACCTTTTTCGCTGATTACCAAACGTTTTATCAATTTTCTTCAGCCCCCTGTCAATCCTGTGTATTGCATCATGAGTCACGATCAAAAGCGACGGGTGACTGCTGATAAAAAACTTCAATATCGCGTATCCGTTGATTCCATTTGTGTCAGGCCACGAGCCTAACAATCAATGGAGTTTAATTGCATTAAACATGGAAGCCAATTAGAATACAATATGACTATATCGAGCACATTGCAAATCTACATCACCTTCCCTTGTTCTCTGTTTTCTTTGCTTATATCAGCGCAGGTTTTTTAGTTCTTAGCCTGAGCATTTTCCTCCCACTGTTCTCCTTGGTTTTCGTCAGGTTCTTTTTTATGTTTTCGACCAAATCTTTTAAAGAGTATTGTGAATAAGTATTTTTAAGCTCCTCATACAATCTGTAAGGATAAGTTTTCTGTTTAGAGGTCATATGTTGTAAAATCGGAGGCGTTTTTAAAGGAAGTACTCAATTGAGGCCCTCTCATGAGTTGGGAATGCAGTGTGTTTTGAGTACATGTGGCTTTGTATCAGCCCACATTTCTAGCTGAGTGCCAGGAAAAAATAGTTGCAGCTCTCGACGTTCTTCTCTCAAGGTGATTTTCATGTCGTACATCATGTAGAAATTACTAATTTGTAAAAATTCTTAATTTCACTGCTTAGCAGAGGGGGGAGGGAGAGAGAGTGAGACTCTGAGAGAGAGACTCTGAGAGATACTAGGAAAGATATCATAGGAGGGAGACCCTGAGAGAGAGTGACCCTGAGAGAGAGAGAGGTCCCTTTGTTGATAACATCATTTGAAGTAGTGACAAGATCTACCTTGTGTAAACATTTCTCCCCTTCTTTTTAGGTTGCAGTGCCTTTTTGTTGAATACCCGTACACATTGTCTGTGTTTGATGGCCGTATTCATGAGACACAAGTTCAAGATTCAATACGAGGTATTGTTGATGTCATCAGAAAGAGAGCAAGGCAGTCATGTGCCCTAACTGGGCTGCAAGAGAAGCCACCAGACCTGAGGTATAATTCTTAACTATAGCCTTCAATTTAGACTCACTAAAGAGGCTACTTGTTCCCTCGTGGTCTGTAGCAAGCTTCGTTGCGCTCAACAGCAAGCTCCAGGTCGATAGAAACGAGAGCAGAGCTCCAAGGAATTAGGAATTCATAAAGTAAACTGCATTGCACATTTTCTGTCAACCATAGCTGAAACCAGACACTTATGGCGTTTTTCTAACGAATTTGATTTCTGGGAGTAAAGTGCGCAGCACAATGCATTTCAAACACAACAGAAACAAGTTAAAGTTCCCAGTTTTTTTCCGAATGAATATGGTTCATTGAAGTAAACTGCATTGCACACTGCATTTCAAACACAGCAGAAACCAGAGTTAAAGTTCCCAGTTTTTCCCAATGAATATGGTTTATTGAAGTAAACTGCAGTGCACACTAAATTTCAAGCACAACAGAAACTAAAGCTTTGAGCTCGTTTCAAGGGAGTGAAATTCGGATAGGTTTTTCCATTAGCACACTCGCCGTAGTTTTATTGTAAACCATTTAGCAGTCTCACACAGATGAATATAATTTGTTTTTGGCGTATTCAAGGAAAGTCATAATTTCCAGAACCCTTGGCACCGCAATCGCTGATTTCATTTCGTCGCATGTGCTCTATTCAATCGAAACCGAGTTCTTAAGCGAATTTCGATAAGCAAACATTGTCATTTCATTTTCCTCACTATGTTTCTATTTTTTGCGTGCTTCACCTAGCATCCCAAGGTATACTTTAGGATTCTAGGAATCTGAGAATCTATTTAGCTTACCAAGCAGCTCCCTGGCCCTTCTTCTCGATTTGACCATACCTCGTTATTTTCACGCCTTTTATTTGAGAGCAGCGACTCCATTCATCCTAAGTAGAAGCCCAGCTGGAAATTGGCTCAAGCGAGTGACTCTTAAGATTTATAAGCAAGCCCCTTCCCACTGAGCTGGCCTTACACGAAAGACATCAACATGTGATTTTATGGAAGGGAAGAGGTTATTCTTTAAACAGTAGTCTGAATGCTTTAAGGGATTGTATGTTTGATTATAATGTAATTATTGAAGGAAATTCAGGAGAGTTCATGAGGGTGCCAATTATTTTCAAAACAGTCATATTCATGCTTTGGTAATGCTGCTCTTTGTTATTCCAGATTTGATTTCCTTTCAGGATACTTCTCTGTGCCATGTGCGGAGACCAGTACCCGGTTGAGTTGATCCTAGGTCCGCTTTTGCATCATCAGTCCGTTTATTGCAACTCGTCAGCCCGTCCGGACACGGTCATACTTGAAACCTATGTCGGAACTGTGAAAAGGACCGTCTCAATAACTCTCACCTCATATCACCGTAAGTTAAATAAACTTTCCTCACACAATGCCAAGCTTTCTTTCGTTTATTAGTTTGTCGTGTTTCAAAGGTTTTGCCGTCATGAGCTCCTGCTGTGATCGATCACTCAATCCATTGCTTTATTTGATCGTTTTGGAGTTATGTCATCACTTAATGGAAGGATAGCTTTATTGACATGTCCAAAGAGGCTTAAACCCCGTTGATTTCCTCCTTTATTTATTGATTCCTCTATTGATTAATCAATTAATTGATTAATTCATTCATTCATTCATTTATTAATTCATCTATTAATTCATTTATTAATTCATCTATTAATTCGTTAATTCATTCATTTATTAATTCATCTATTAATTCGTTAATTCATTCATTTATTAATTCATCTATTAATTCATTCATTCATTCATGTAATTCATTAACTTACTCGTCTATTCCCGTATTTATTCATTCATTCATTTCTTTATTCACGTACTCACATGCTTCTTTAATTCATTAATTTGCCCGTTTATTCCTTCATCTATTCATTCATTAATTGATTTATTCCTATCTTCACTTGTTTTGTTCAGTCTTTGATCAACTCTTTTGCCGTTAACTATTTGCACTTTCAAGTTTGATTACCCAGCCAGCTCTCGATGTCACATCTCTAAAAGACGTATTTCTTGTGTTTTACCTGCTTATCTGTTCAACGTGATCCGTTTCTTGACGTCATACTATCTTTCTTGACCGTTTCATTGTCAGCTCATTCCTGTTTTAGGTGCTCACAGTCTGAAGAGTGAATTGTTCCACGGGTTTATCCTTGTGTATTCAGCAACAAGAAGTGCATCGTTTGAAACGATGAGGTTAGATTGTTTGTTTAACTTGACATCTGTAACTCCAGACGTAAGAATCTTGAGGAAGAGTCATAAAGTTTTCACTTTTGAATTTTCATTGTTGATTTGCAATGGTCTTCATCATATTGACACAGGAAAAGTCTTAGCGAAGTTTTTACCCTCTGGAACTATAATTATTTGCCATTAGCTAAAACAACTTTGGAATTGCTGGCAGCCCTTGAGAAAAAGACTAGAAGACCTCTCAATAAGTAGAACACCTCAGACTCTGTCACAGGATAATGTCTATCATAGGAGTCATCTATCAAAAAATTCACGAAAAATGGATGCATAAGAGGAAGGACCATGGCACGATGTTTGATAAGCACACCACCGCGTGTATCCACCGTAATTTTTTTAAACCATTCACCAACTGCATATTCAAAATACAAAAACACACCTCTCTTATAACAGGCAGTGTGTAATTGGCTGTTTCTATTTAATACTAATGACATTAAAACCAAAAAGAAAGAAATGGAAAAAAGGAAATACAATTTTGAATTAAGAGAAAAAATAGTTGAAAGGTCCATCAAAGCAGGGTCTGTCCAGTCCTTGCTCCGTCGGCAAAATATGTAGTGCGTGCATCGTATAGAAATGCTCATGATTTTCGAAATAAAGCGACTCCTTAAGTTGTACGGAGTGTCGAGGTATAATAATGATAATAATATAATCATTTGTCTACTTTCAAATGCTGGGTAGAAGGCATAGGACCGTTAATCATGTGGGAATCTTAGTGGAACGGATAGCCTCCGAATGATGGCTTTGCACACATTTCGTTGCTTTTTTGCCTCCTCACATCAACTTTGTTAACAGTTTGTTTGTGGTAGCCGTTCTCATGCAAGCTTTCAAATATTCATTTGCTTTTGTAGTGCATTTGCGATGGCAGTGCCGTTAGCGCCAATCCAGGTGTTGGCAGTGACAGGAAGTGCATCTGGTGCCAGCGTCGTGTTCCATAATGAGAGAGCATCAACTCTTCTTGCTGGTGGCACCAGTCTTGCTAACAAATTGAGTGCCAAGTTTCAAACAACCTCTCCTCTTTTTCAACACCAGAGTAAGTTGACTTCGTTTTTCATGTCATATTCGAAGAAATTTGTAGTCCATAGCTTTTATAACATTTCAGCCGTTCGTCTTTCCTTTTATGTAAGATTTCATTAAGTTTATTAGAAGTTTTCAATCCTGCGAGCTTCACAAGTTAATCCTGTTTTTTGTCTCCAATCTTTACTACTGGCTATACTCCTTGTGTTCGAGACCTATTTTACTTTGCGATGGTATGTTGAGTTAAAGAAGTGGTCACCCTGTGAAGCGAGCTTTGACGTCTGAGCTACCGTCACAGTTTTAAGGAAAAACTGGACTTGTTTTTGAAAATAAAGTAGCTTTGATACATAAGTCTTTTTGAATTCAATCATGGACTATTAAAGCATTATTTATTCATAGTTATAAAATTATTAATTAGGATTTGTTTTTTCTTTTTTTTAAGGCAGTGAAAAAGCAGAATTTCTATTGAAGCTTTTTATCCTGTTAAATCATATTACTATTTCTATCATTATTTATTACTATTATCATTATCATTTATTACTATTATTATCATTATTTATTACTAATATTATTATTATTTATTACTATTATTATTATTTATTACTATTATTATTATTATTTATTACTATTATGATTATCATCATTGCCATGTATGGGGTTGAAAATTGAAAATGTGTAATTAAACTTGATAAATTTCTCCTTTAATATACATTGTTAATGTGTCTTTTAATGATGAAATGATTCGAGCTAACTTTTACGATCTCCCTTCCAGCCGGTGCATTTGCCGCATTTTTCACAACTGCGTACAACAAAAAGGACGAAACTGAGTTCCAGATATCTGGCATTAAAGGGAGGCCGCTTCCAGAAGTCCCCAACTCGCTTTCAGGGCCAACGACGAATGGCAACGGACGAATCGAATCGGAGTACGACGAGATTCCAGCGCACATCCGACGCAACGATCCTGGCCTGGCGCCGTACGGCGAGTTCGTTAAACTGAGAACCGAAACGGTGTCTGAAGATTCTGTTCCTTCGTCACCGACGCGAAACGCGAGTCAAAGCTCGTTTAAAGAGGAACGCTCTCGGTCGTCCACTCAAGGTAGTCGAGATTCTGCTTGTGATGATGGCTCATTCAATGTTCTGCACGACAGTACAGGTGAGTTCAGATTTGTTCTGTTTCTTCTACTAGGCCTGTTTCATGAAGACTCGAAAATATATCTATGACTAATTATATATTGATTTTACAACTTTATTTGATTGTGAATGGTAGGTTTTAATTAGCTCTTATTTTAGCTATGTATTGTTCTTGGCCTACTGTAAATAATTCAATAATAATTTTGTTCTTTTTCAACACTTCATCTCTTCATTATTTGTATTTCTTACATGATGCAAATAAAAATCTCGCTAAAATTGCAATTTGTATTTGATTGGCTTGCAGTTACTAACAGTATGAAATATTTAGAAAAAAGGAAGAAGATTAAACATTTATTGATAAGGAAGGAGCTCTTGGTTGCACCATGCTTTATACATAAACGAATTATCTTGACGAATTTCTTGAGATTTGTGATACTAGAACGAATGTTGAGCGTGTCATAGGCCATGTGTATTTGAAAAAACTAGTGTGTATAATGAACGTGTTGTTTTTATTTCCTGTCTTCGGCGATGTAATTTTCAAACGTTGTTTCAATTTAACGTAAAACCTGTGCCGAAGATTGCAGTGCTATTTTTCAGTTGCCTTTTTTCATTTTGGTAGGATTGTACGCACAAGTAATGAAAGATTACAACAAAAGAATTCAAGCAGAAAAAGAAAAAGAGTCGAGTGGAGATGAAGACAGCGATCTACAGTGGTGTGACAATGTCGCTTATGGTTCTCGAGAGAACAACTCAATCCTGACACCTAACAGTCATGAGCGACAGTACAATACCGTGCCGCATCCATCCCGAGCCCAAAAGGCGTCCGGAGCTCAGAAGAAGTACGCCACTATTTCAGCAACGACGGGGAAGCAGTACAACGATTACGCAGAGGTCGGCAAGGCACGTCCGAGATTGTTCCAAATGGACTCGAGAGATTCTATGGTCAACAAAGATCGGCTTCCGGTGGACGGCTACGAGCCGGGTGATAGCTTGAGCTCTTTGTCCTCCAGAAGCAAGGACTCTGTCGGCTCTCAGGGAGGCGAAGAGTCGCACTATTCGAGTGTTAAGAGCAGAATAGAATATTTCAGTGGCGGCAAAACCCACGATTCGCCAAAGGGGGTTTACCCTGCATCCCCACGATGGAGAAGGGAGGGAAAATCTCAGGCTCTTGAAGAAAATGAGCCGAAGGCCCCGTTGGCCAAGCAAGAGGTATGGACGCGTTGCATTCCCTTCTTGTTTCATTTTGGTATGTTAGTGTCATCGTTTCTCCCGAAAGAAACTTGCAAGCTCTCGATACAGGTATTGTGGAGCCCCATTTTCGATTCTGCTGTTCTGTTTGGGGCTGTGCTGGGTCACCTGAAATCGATCTGTTGCAAAGACTTCAAAAACGTGCTGCTAGGGTCATAACTAATAGCAGCCTCGATGCACCAAGCAGATCCCTTATTGAGGAGCTGGGGTGGAACTAGTAACTTATGAGTCTAAGATCATGGTCTTCAAGTCTTTAAATGAAATAGCTCAGCAGTACCTGCGTGAACTTTTTGTGCGAAATTCTAGATGTCCAGCTTACAGTCTTAGAAACATAGGGACTGACCTCAGGGTTACCCAAGAAAAGGTCTAACAATGGCCAGAGATGTTTCTCCGAAGGAGGGGTGAAACTGTGGAATAGCCTCTCAGCCAATTCAAAGCAGGCATCCTTGCAGGATAGTTTTGAGAAAATTACTTAGAGAGCAGGATTTCTTTCTTTTTATTGTTTGTCGCATATTTTTTGTTCTTTTGTTAATTTTCTTGCATTTAGTTTTGAATATTGTATCAAGTGATTTATTGTTGGATTTAATCTAATTTACTGTTCGTGGTATTATTATATTGATTGATAGTAATTGATGTTTTTGTCGGAGGGCCCCTGGAAACCAGCTTATGCCGGAGGGCAACCCTCCTTAAAAGAATCAAGCATAAAAATAATATTCACCATCAAACATTTCTCATTTTTCTAGGATGACCAAGAAGGTACCGAAAATGCAATTGAGTTGGTTCGAGAGGAGCTGAAGAATAAATTATCGCTGCGCACCAATGATTCTCCAAGCGTCGTTGATGCGAAGGAGAAACAGCTTGCCGAGACGGACAAAACTGAGACTTCCCGAAATTCTGACTCACCAGAGAGTCGTTCTCGATCAGGTACGTTTCGTAACGGCCTGGTGCCCGCACTCATTTCTTGAGCTGTACTTGGAACCCTGAGCTTTTGTAAAGGAATGGCAGATCGATTCAGAGATAAAGCATAACTGAAGAATTTCGAGCTCGCCCCTTATAATGGAATAGCATAATAAGACGGAGTCCTCCCCGAATGGTTTTAAGAAATCAATTAGGGGTGAACTTTTTCTTTCCGTTTTGTACAATTTTGAATAGGTTTTTCAGTTGTAGTTTTTTTTTATTTTAGTGATATTTTATTTTCAGGTATATGTTGTAATTAATTTTACTTGGTATCAGGATAGCTCAGTGGTAAGATTCCTGCGCATTGATGGTAGATCTGTGGTTTGAATTCCCCTTCAGCTAAAATTTCACTGAGAGTCAGAAGAGTCCCCAGCTCTCTGTAATTCCAGGCATAGTAATCACGAATTTTGGTCCTATCGAGAGGAAGGACCTGGACACTGCTCTATCAGCAAAAAGCTTCTCTGTTTCCATTTACAGTGTGTGTATATATATCTATATATTTATATATATGTATATAAATATATAAATATGTAAATATATACATATGTAAATATATTTATATGTTTATATATATATATATATGTTTATATTTATATTTATGTACATATTTGTATAGATATATTGAGAAAGTTTTTATTGGGTCGCCGCTAACAAACGGCTTCCACCGAAGGGCAACCCTCCTGAAAAGAATCAAATATGAAAATGAGATACATGGAATAAATATTGTCGTTGCATGCTGCCCAATGCCCTCGATTTGATTTAAGCTCAGCAGAAGCAACAGATGGGCTATTAGGATGTTGTTTCTTGCTGCCCTCTTTATAAAGATAGCAATTGTGTAATGCAAAATTATTGTTAAGTCTTTACCTCAAAGTTAGAATTTTTTTCAAGGAATTCTCTCTTGGATTTTAGAATGGGGGACATCATGCTAATTATCAGGGCCTTTGCTTGCATTGGAATAACAAGCCCTGCGGCTTGATTTCGCATTTGGGATTCACCACACTACTACACCAATCGCATGTGGTATAAAACTAGACTATGAAATTATGGTGGAAAAATCTGTAAGACTTGTAGCTAGACGGGAGAAAACTTGCACCGTCTTATCTTCTGTTGCAGGATCGAAACAGGATTACATCACAAGCCACTTTAGGAAGATAATGAGAAAGATGTCACCAGCTCCCTCGCCAGGCAACTCAGAGAGCGACTTAAGTAAACTTGATATGAATACGTTGAAGAAGCAATCGAAAGGACGAAAGGCTTCATCGAAAAACAAAAATAGAGACAGCGTGTCGACGGATGAGAAAGGTGCTATTAGCCCGCTGCCTCCTTCAGTTGAGCAAACTCCGGAGGAAACGAAACATAGCAAATCGAATAGAAATTCAGGTGAGCTTCCCAAACTGCATCTTAAGTGGACATTTGCTTGATTGTTTAGTCAGAGGCATCGCCAAGAGAAGCTTACTGTTAGTGCTGTGAAAAACTTAGGGTAGAGGCAATGTGCATTCAGCATTGCTTTGAGTATCAGTGTTGGTTAGCATTGGGGGCTAGGGCATTTGCGTGCTTCGCTGAAGTTGGGATATGCATGTGAGGTACACTCTTTTTCTTTTCTCCTCGCACCTCCCCCCCCCCCTCTGTACACACAGCAGTTAATGGGTACGAAGTGTAAAACTGGGGGTAAAGTACGCGGAGGAAAGAGACTGGCCACCCTACCTCATAATTCCGTCGCTCAGTATGGTACCTCTCTACCGTACACCGTACCTTGAAACTTTCATCGTGGCCATAGCGCTTATTTCTTGAACTCTGAGCCTTTGGCTTTTCTTCCTTCACGGTGTGCTTTAACGTATAAATGCCAGAGAGCGCTGATGATTTTGCTTAAGAAGTTCCAGCGCTGTCGTCACAGAATTTTACTGAAGTTGCTTATAACAGAGTTGATGATGTACCCGTTAGTATTCATACTTGTCAAGTAGTTGCTGGTTTGTGTAATCCTTTACTAGTCGTTTTGTTTTGAATATTTCAATGGAGAATTTCATTCGTTTTTCGTCCCTTCTGATTTTTAGGTGAATCAAAATCCAGATCGATGTTTAACTCTCTAGACAGAAGCTCAAAGAGAAAGGGAGAATCGAGGAAAAGCAACCGAAATCCCCCATCATTGGTTGTTGTTGACACGGAGGAGACCCGTGTAAAGAGTAATTCAAATATGTTGACGTTGACAAGGAAAGAAAAGAAGAAGAAGCGACAGGTAAGTTGAAGAAATAAACGAACGAACGAAGGAAAGAAAGAAAGAAAGAAAGAAAGAAAGAAAGAAAGAAAGAAGGAAGGATCGAACGAACGAACGAACGAACGAACGAACGAATGAATGAACGGGCGGGCGGGCGGACGGATGAATTAATGGACAGATAATAAATCCAAAAAAAAGCAAATAAATATGTAATCGAATTAATGAACAAGTGGGAAACAAGTGAACGAATCAGTGCTAGGTGGTTGGTTTCTGATTGACTTGTTGATTGCTGGATGGATTGATTTATTGATGTATTGATTGTTTCTTTGTAGAGCCGTGATGACCTCGAATTGCCTTCGGATCACACCGAGGTTAGTATTTTGATCACTTCTTTGTTTCGCTGTCCCCTTCTCATCGTCGAATGAGATTAAGCCAAGTAACTCTTCTCATCTGACCACTTTCCAGTCAATCACGTTGAGTTTTTTCTTTTTCTGTTTCATCAGAATCCTTCAGAAGACGATGTGACGTCACCGAAACGAAAGGTAGACGATTCTCATTTGCTGAACTTACATATGATTTCTCATATGTGATTTGATATTTTTATTGACTTCAATTCTGCTCAGAATCATTCCTTCACTTGCCTGTGCAATGTTGTCATTTCGTGTATGTAATTTGGACTTAATGTAATCTTTCATTTGGGGTCAAACAAAGAATCAAAGTCTTTACGAACCCCGTCCTATCCCTATCTTCATTTTCTTGTTCTCTTTTTATCGACCTTTTCTTGAGCTGTGCCATATATCATCAACACCCGTAAGGAGTCGAACAGTTTTTATTGAACCAGCCCACATATCTTGCACAAAATATGAATCAATTGTGACCAAGGCTGTTCTACGATCGTTTCCTTTGGCCATTTTGTGATCGTTAACTTTGGGATCGAGGTAGTCAGCGAAGTTGATGTTGTAGGCCGAGGGTTAACTCCCTCATTCTTACCCGTTGCTGGAAGCCCCCAAGATCTCTAATTAACAGTAAATGGGTTGTAGTGTGTCACCCTACCTCACAATGCCCTGAATAATACCTCTCTAGTAAAGTGTTTCCGACGCTCGTTCGACCACGGGGCCGTGTAGCTTCTGTTAACTTTAGCAAATACCTTATCCACGGTGTAATTTCATCTTTAGCCTAAGAAGTCACGGTCGCTCCGTTTTCCACGAGACAAGAGCAAGGCTCTGAAGAACGAGAAGGACAGGAAGATCGACAAGGCTAGAAAGGACTGGGAGAAAAAGCAGAAAAAACAGAAAGTCGTTTACGAATATTTTGGAAAACCACTAGATGAGATTTGCGATACTGACTCACATTTGCCTCAGTTTTTAAACAAATGCTTGCAGCATATAGAATTAACTGGTAAGTTTGTGACTCATGCTCATTGAATCACTTTAATCTCTTTAATCACCTTAATCGCCTTAATCACCTTAATCACCTTAATCATTATCAGCAACGCCACCAACACTTTAATTGTGGTCGATATTTATAATTCTTTTCTTTTTCACAATCACTCCGATCACAATCATCGTAACAATTGTTTTAATGATAATAATTTCAATTATTTAAGGATGGTTACCCATTCAGCAGTGCTATTTACAAGGGGCCGTCCATCTAGAGACAAACTAATTTAACAAAATGGCGATATACAAGAGTTAAGATACGAATGTTCATTAATAATAGAAATCCCAAAGCAAGGTAAAGCAACGAAATAGAACTGAAATGAAATATCTAAATAGCTACTTTAAAACATTTTAATGATGGCGCCTTTTTTACAGCCGCTGATAGGCCGTTCCAAACTTTCGCTCCCATAAAAGAAAATCCATTTTGCCCACTACTTGTCTTTTTTAAAACTAGTTTAAGATCACTTTGAGTGCTTCTGAGAGCTCGTGAAGCGCAATGAGATTTGCGGGTAAACAGATCTTTTAGATGTAATGGGGCATGGTCATTTAGGGGTTTATATGCCATGACAGCTACTTCATGAGCTATCAATTCTTGGATAGATTTCAGTCCAAGATTTGGGAGCAGCGGTTTGGTTGGGGAATCAAACGTGCTATTAGTTATGACTCGAACAGCTCTGTTATGCAATTTTCGCATTTTATCTAATTCTGTTGCACCACAGCAGCCCCAATCTGGACAACAGTATCGGAGATGGGGCTCCACTGTGCTAACATATAGATTTTTTAAAAAGATTAACTGAATGTTGGTTGGTTTTCACTTATTCATTGTAATCATTGTAAATCTATCATTGCGATCTTGATCACAATTACCTCATCGTCAGAATCATCATCATCATATGACAGCTATTTTAATAGCAATCAATACCATCATCACCATCATCATCATCAAAATCATTTTCATTATTACCATCCTCATATCATTTTAATCTCTATTTATCACTTCTTAATCTTTAACATTTCAGTGCTTGACTGTGTCACTCTACGTCTCCGAATTGCTCTCAACCCTTTAACCTTCGCTTAGTATATCATCCAAAAGTCCCGACACGTATTTGATCAATTACCCGCTTCACCAGCTTCTTCCTTTTTCTTCTCTGTGGATTGCAGCAGAGCTACTTTCCCCTTGGCCTCTCCCTTAATGGGTTTGCCACAAAACTGCTTCATACAGTTCCTACATCAACTATATTCATTCAATCCATCCAGTAAACCTCACAGATTCTTCTTCCTTCTTTCTGGCCTCTTCCTTAATGGCTTTGCAACAGAACTGCTTCATACAGTTCCTACATCCACTATATTCATTCAATCCGTCCAGTAAACCTCACAGATTCTTCTTCCTTCTTTCTGGCCTCTTCCTTAATGGCTTTGCAACAGAACTGCTTCATACAGTTCCTACATCCACTATATTCATTCAATCCGTCCAGTAAACCTCACAGATTCTTCTTCTTTCTTTCTGGCCTCTTCCTTAATGGCTTTGCAACAGAACTGCTTCATACAGTTCCTACATCCACTATATTCATTCAATCCGTCCAGTAAACCTCACAGATTCTTCTTCCTTCTTTCTGGCCTCTTCCTTAATGGCTTTGCAACAGAACTGCTTCATACAGTTCCTACATCCACTATATTCATTCAATCCGTCCAGTAAACCTCACAGATTCTTCTTCCTTCTTTCTAGCTTCTCCCGATGAACTGCTTGACACGGTTCTTCATTCACTGTATTCATTCAGTCAGTCCAATGAACCCGAATGCTGGGGTGCTTATAGCCAGTTACCCCTTCCGTTATGCACCCTTTCCATTTATCCTGGCTTAGAACGGACACCTAGCGTCACTAGCTTGTGCGTGCCAGGGGTTGGGCTGATCGCTAGCTCTGTGCAATGATTTTCCCTCAAGTTGATCATCCGTTTTGTTTTAACAGGAATGGATACCGAAGGCATTTACAGAGTGAGTGGAAATAAACAGGATATCGAATCTGTTTTAACGAAATTTGATGCAGGTAAAACATTTGCGCTTCTCCCTTCTGATGACAGCTTAACCTTTCGCGAAGGATATGCCAATACAAGTCCGATCTTCAGACTTACCTCTAAGGCTGCGTTTACACTGTACCGGATCACATTTGATCTGATAGAAAAGTGTTCCTTTTCCCTCGCGTTTACACTGTACCGGATCACTTTTGATCCGATAGAAAAGTGTTCCTTTTCCCTCGCGTTTACACTGTACCGGATCACTTTTGATCCGTTAGAAAAGTTTTCCTTTTCCCTCGCGTTTACACTGTACCGGTACAAGATGCAATTTCGGAGCAGTGCAGGTGCAAACTGTTCCTCTTTCCTAGCAGGTACAAAATTGTACCGGATTCTAATGTAAACGCACGGCTTATTCGTAACAGTTTTTGTATAGGATCAAAAAGTGATCTGGTACAGTGTAAGCGCAGCCTAAGGCTGCAGTTGAGCTACTTGCGAACGGCTAATACCATCCGCATGCACGGATACTTTGAATGCACGGGGGTGTCTACGGGAGATCTGGAAGAGATATAGGGCAAGAAGAGATGCAGCCTCATGGATGAACCCTGGGACGCACCAACTTCAGCATCTTTTACTTCTCTTACTTCAGATTCAAAGCCACCCATTCTGCAGTCCTGTTTCCTGTTAAAGAAATCGTATCGAAACCGTGCGAGCCCAGCCGACTGCAAACCAGACTGCTTTCATTTATTACATATGTTTTCAATATACGCTTCTGTGGGGTCGTGTATTTCCCAGTCTAGCAGGAATTGGGTACTAGGCGTAAGGCTGTGAGAATTGCGCGGTGAAGGAGTAAATCTCCTTGATACTCCGCAATGCCCTGACTCAAGACACTACCTCTTGTTTAAGTTTTGGGAAGGGTTTCTTTGAGTGTGGGATTCGACTGTTATCAACGGTTTCAGATTTCCGTCAATCCTCAAGCCGATATATTTCATATTTCAGAGACAAACCTGAATTTCCAAGAACTTGGGGTGTCAGTGCATTCAATCACAGGAGCGTTGAAGCAGTTTTTTACTCTTCTTCCGGATCCTCTGGTTCCCGTTGAATTTTATCAGCAAATATTGAATAGCATGGGTAAGTTTTGTCTTTTCGTTGAGTCTACCTTGAATGTTTATTTGCACTGCCAGACTAGTAGGAGTCACAAGGTGGGTATCGTCAAGAGGGTTAGAGAGGTTTTAACGTTTAGCTTGGCAGTGTCCCCAAGGAGCATTACGTACCAAGAATCACGAGAATAACAGGAATCATGAGAATCTTTGGAATCACGAGAATCAATTATGTCATGCGGACTACGAAACGTGGCAATATTGAGAGAATGGACCAGGATGTTGTTTCTGACGTTCAGCATTTTCGTTTTCCAAGATGAGCCGTAATAGTTATGATAATGATGATGATGATTATGATGATGGTAATGATGATAATGATGATAATGATGATGATGATGATGATTATTATTATTATTATTATTATTATTATTATTATTATAGCAATCATGATGATGATGATGACGATGATGATAGTGATGATGATATTGATTATAATGACTATGATAATGATGATGATGGTAGTGATGATGATGATGACGTGGATGATAATGATGATGATGATGATAATGATGATAATGATGATTATAACAATTATGATGATGATGGTGATGATGATGATAGTGATGATGATATTGATTATAATGACTATGATAATGATGATGATGGTAGTGATGATGATGATGACGTGGATGATAATGATGATGATGATGATGATGATGATGATAATGATGATTATAACAATTATGATGATGATGATGATGACGATGGTGATGGTGATGGTGATGATGATGGTGATGATAATGATGATTATAGAAATTATGATGATGATGATGATGGTGATGATGATGATGATGGTGATGGTGATGGTGATGGTGATGGTGATGGTGATGGTGATGGTGATGACTAGAAAACTGCTACAGACGTTTTTCAGTTCCTTAAGGTTCACCCTCCAAGCGATAAAGTCCTCTTGCTTCAATCTCATATAGCGCATAGAAGATTTTTGGGGTTCATCGGAAGACACGTTCCTACTGCAAGACCAGTAGGCCTAGGTTTGGCAGTCTCCTTTTATTGACAAAATTTCTTTCGTTTGCAGTTATTATGAACGCAGAAGAGAGAATCCAGAAATTGAAAGAAATAATTCAAAGTTTTCCCAAATGCAACCTCACAGTTTTTCAGCATCTAATGATGCATCTTAACAAGTATGTTGCCCTTGCCATTTCTTAAATTCAAATCAAAGACAATTCCGATCTTGTCTGGAATTATTTTGCCAAGAAGTAGGTTCTCTGTTTCTAAAAGATTTAAAATTCCTAAACAACATTTTCTAATATTTCATCCAAATAGGGTATAGTTTCTTTCATGCACAAGGTTTAATGTGTTACAAACCATGATATTGTTACAGTTGTTGACATCATTTTCCCTGAAAGATCTCTCCCCACCCCGGTTTTTCCTTGAATTTTCTAACGACCTGATGATAAGGCTCTTGGATGGTCGTCTGATGATTCAATTCTTCGTTCCTCGTAGAATCACCGAGCATAAAGCCAGCAACAAAATGGACGTCAGGAACCTAGCCATTTGTCTCTTTCCCACCGTTATGAGACCTGACTTCACAAACATTGCTACTCTTTCTCACAATATGAACATGGGCCTCTTTCTGCAAACCTGCATTGAACAATTCGGTAATCTGTTCGATATTGAGATGGAAGCAACGTGAATGGCGAAATGCAGAGATACTGCTTGTGATGACATCAATCTTATGACAGTCGATGCCGTGCATAGCTTGTCCATCGGCATGAAGAAACGCCATGAAATGTCCGAACAATAGACAGCCTAGTTAATGTAGTGAGATTTTTCGTTGTTAGAGCGAGAAACGAACGTCAAAGGGAGGATGTTGATACCCTTTTGTAGGTGTTCGTTTTAAATTATTGTAAGTGATTTGTTGTGTAGAGGTATTAGCATGTGCACGACTTGCCCACAAAGTACACAGGTTATCTAAAGAAAACACAGGTTAACAAGAAAGTAGAAAAGTCATCTAAAGAAAACACGGGTTACCTAGAGAGTACAAAGGCTATCTGAAGAAAACACAGGTTAACAGGAAAGTGCTAAAGTCGCCTAAAGAAAACACGGGTTACCTAGAGAGTACAAAGGCTATCTGAAGAAAACACGGGTTACCTAGAAAGTACAAAAGTCATATGAAGAAAACACGGGTTACCTACGGAGTAAATAGGTTCCATAGAGAGTGCATAGGTGGCTTCATAGAAGTCTCACGAAACAACGGGGAGGATGCAAATGCGGGAGTGAATTATTCGAAAACGTGTTAATTTGAAATTACTGCTCAACTCACCAAAAACAGACAGATTACAACGACGTGCCCCAGTCGCGTAGAAAATACTCAGTTATTTAACAAAGTAACCAATAAAATACTAGAATTCTGCAGAAGTTTAATCGTTTACTGTGTGAATACACAAGCTACTGATGAACTACTCATTGAACAGCCGATTTTTCTGGACTGAGTGTGCTTCAGTCCAGCAAATATTTAATCGCGATTATGCGTCTTAAGTAAACCCAAAAATGAGAAACGAACTTGGATGTGAAAGATTAAAGGATAAGTATGTTGTTACTAGCTATAAGATCAAGATGTCAATATTCCCCGATATGAGAGTCTGAATAACTGCTCTTACGAAGTTGTATATTTTGTTAAAAAACTGCACATTTTAAAACGAGGGGGTAAGTTTGTTTTAGTTTTTATTAAAGTAGGCCTTGAAATGGGTTTGTTCTGATTATTTTTTGCAGCGAAGCGCGCCTGTTTCATGGTTTGCCCCCACATTGTATTTCTCAGTGTTCCTAAGCCGCATCCCTGTAGCCGCATCCCTGTAGCCACATCCCCGTGGCCGCATCCCCGTGGCCGCATCCCTGCATGTGCACCAACCTGGCTGCACGTCCTCTTCCAGTTGGAAGTGTCGACCCACTCATTGCATCAAAACCTTTTTAGACTTATTTTATTTGGATTGAATTCATTTTCAGATCCATACTGTGCTCGAATGTTTTCCTAATTAGAATTCTCGATGATTATTCGTTTCTAAATCAGAACTTCACTGTGTCTGCTTAAACTCTCAGCACGATCTTCATCAGCTGAAAGCTGTAATTTAATTTGAATATTAACAGTTCTCAGGCTTGCTCTTGAGCACAGCCCCTATACAGAGGTTCAATTTTATCCACCCTATGTTAATCCCTTGCTCTTTACCCCAATTCGAACAATCCGCCATCCATATTCCCGCTTCCATTGCCTGGGGGAATGATACTCGCTTTGTACTTGGTAGGTCGGGGCTCAATACCCCATCGAATCGCACCAAAGACTTGAGGAATCGTACAGATTATTTCCTCGCTTAGCATTCAACACTTTGGGAAAGGGCATGGGAGTTGAACACATAAAACTACCAGATGACCAGCCGCTAACATCAGCTTTGACTTTGACTTTAACCACAGTTAGCTTCCTCTTCGACTATTCAACCGGTTTCCTGGTCTTTCCTGCTGAGAGCTTACACAAACACAGGGGTTGAAATTTTGTTTCTCAACTCTCGCGTTTGTCCATTTGATAACCGGTATGACGTATGATATGTGTTTTGACGGAGAGCGTGCGAGCGCTCTCGAAGTAAGCCTTTCGTTTGCATGTTAGTTTTAATTAGACACAGTGTCTTGTGAATAAATCTTGTTTTGGTATTTATTTAAGTGCTTTAAAGATGCAATGGAAATGTCATTTAACGTGTTGTGTGTTTCTGCTGTCTTCCCTGCGTCGCAAGTTCGATTACAAGCGCAGCAGAAACCACCTAAACATCACACCACAGCACCACTGCTTCTTCCCTCACTAACTCTTAGAATCTTAACTCTTAGATCCGACGAAGCTGAGCTAGTTCTGGTCAACAGGCTTCCTGTCTATTGGGAAAAGGAATGGTCATGGCTTCTTAGACTAAGGATGAAAGAACAAGACGAATGTAAACGGAAGACGAATATAAACGTATCGAAGTAAAAAACTTGAGTCCCAAGCTCGACACAACTCTGGGGAAACACCTTGCAATCGTGGTCCACGTCTTCCTGAAATGGAGAAGCCAGTTCTTGCCCTCACCACTTTGTGCCTTACATTTTCAAATTGCTCATAAGAGCCAATTATTTATTGATATACAGTACTTTATATCATTTGAAGTATCCATCAGTACTCCTTGGGTGCATAGTAATATTGTCGATGTTTTGGTGCTCAGGAAGAGCATTTAAATTCCTGCCTTATAGTTATCCTTGTCTTTAATAAAACACAACATTTTAAACAATTTTTCGAATTAAGATTTTATGTCTGTCAATGTCGTGACCAGAGGGATGACAACCGGCAGATTGTGATAACAGAGGCGAGCAGAGGAGAGCGAGAAACTTTAACAACTTCGACTGAACTTATATAACCCGACTGATCTTCAACTGCTACGACAAATCAAAAAGGGCCCAAAAACACCCAATTTACACCAAAAAGTAAGGCTAAAGGCTTGCCATTTTGCCCAAAAATCGTCTATTTTCAACATTTTCCAGCTTGCCTCTAACATGAAGAAGTGCCCAAAAACACCCAATTTACACCAAAAAGTAAGGCTAAAGGCTTGCCATTTTGCCCAAAAATCGTCCATTTTCAACATTTTCCAGCTTGCCTCTAACATGAAAAAGTGACCAAAAACACCCAATTTTCACCAAAAGTAAGGCTATAGGCTTGCCATTTTGCCCAAAAATCGTCCATTTTCAACATTTTCCAGCTTGCCTCTAACATGAAAAAGTGCCCAAAAACACCCAATTTTCACCAAAAAGTAAGGCTATAGGCTTGCCATTTTGCCCAAAAATTGTCCATTTTCAACTTTCTTCAACTCCCACAAGAAATCAAAAAGTGCCCAAAAACACCCAACTTTCACCAAAAAGTAAGGCTATAGGCTTGCCATTTTCCCCAAAAATCGTCCATTTTCAACATTTTCCAGCTTGCCTCTAACATGAAAGAGTGCCCAAAAACACCCAATTTTCACCAAAAAGTAAGGCTAAAGGCTTGCCATTTTGCCCAAAAATCGTCCATTTTCAACATTTTCCAGCTTGCCTCTAACATGAAAAAGTGCCCAAGAACACCCAATTTTCACCAAAAAGTAAGGCTAAAGGCTTGCCATTTTGCCCAAAAATCGTCCATTTTCAACATTTTCCAGCTTGCCTCTAACATGAAAAAGTGACCAAAAACACCCAATTTTCACCAAAAGTAAGGCTATAGGCTTGCCATTTTGTCCAAAAATCGTCCATTTTCAACATTTTCCAGCTTGCCTCTAACATGAAAAAGTGCCCAAAAACACCCAATTTTCACCAAAAAGTAAGGCTAAAGGCTTGCCATTTTGCCCAAAAATCGTCCATTTTCAACATTTTCCAGCTTGCCTCTAACATGAAAAAGTGCCCAAAAACACCCAATTTTCACCAAAATTAAGGCTATAGGCTTGCCATTTTGTCCAAAAATCGTCCATTTTCAACATTTTCCAGCTTGCCTCTAACATGAAAAAGTGACCAAAAACACCCAATTTTCACCAAAAGTAAGGCTATAGGCTTGCCATTTTGTCCAAAAATCGTCCATTTTCAACATTTTCCAGCTTGCCTCTAACATGAAAAAGTGCCCAAAAACACCCAATTTTCACCAAAAAGTAAGGCTATAGGCTTGCCATTTGGCCCAAAAATCGTCCATTTTCAACTTTCTTCAACTCCCACAAGAAATCAAAACGGGCCCAAATACACCCAATTTTCACCAAAAAGTAAGGCTATAGGCTTGCCATTTTGCCCAAAAATCGTCCATTTTCAACATTTTCCAGCTTGCCTCTAACATGAAAAAGTGACCAAAAACACCCAATTTTCACCAAAAGTAAGGCTATAGGCTTGCCATTTTGCCCAAAAATCGTCCATTTTCAACATTTTCCAGCTTGCCTCTAACATGAAAAAGTGCCCAAAAACACCCAATTTTCACCAAAAAGTAAGGCTAAAGGCTTGCCATTTTGCCCAAAAATCGTCCATTTTCAACATTTTCCAGCTTGCCTCTAACATGAAGAAGTGCCCAAAAACACCCAATTTACACCAAAAAGTAAGGCTAAAGGCTTGCCATTTTGCCCAAAAATCGTCCATTTTCAACATTTTCCAGCTTGCCTCTAACATGAAAAAGTGCCCAAAAACACCCAATTTTCACCAAAAAGTAAGGCTATAGGCTTGCCATTTTGCCCAAAAATTGTCCATTTTCAACTTTCTTCAACTCCCACAAGAAATCAAAAAGTGCCCAAAAACACCCAACTTTCACCAAAAAGTAAGGCTATAGGCTTGCCATTTTCCCCAAAAATCGTCCATTTTCAACATTTTCCAGCTTGCCTCTAACATGAAAGAGTGCCCAAAAACACCCAATTTTCACCAAAAAGTAAGGCTAAAGGCTTGCCATTTTGCCCAAAAATCGTCCATTTTCAACATTTTCCAGCTTGCCTCTAACATGAAAAAGTGCCCAAAAACACCCAATTTTCACCAAAAAGTAAGGCTAAAGGCTTGCCATTTTGCCCAAAAATCGTCCATTTTCAACATTTTCCAGCTTGCCTCTAACATGAAAAAGTGACCAAAAACACCCAATTTTCACCAAAAGTAAGGCTATAGGCTTGCCATTTTGTCCAAAAATCGTCCATTTTCAACATTTTCCAGCTTGCCTCTAACATGAAAAAGTGCCCAAAAACACCCAATTTTCACCAAAAAGTAAGGCTAAAGGCTTGCCATTTTGCCCAAAAATCGTCCATTTTCAACATTTTCCAGCTTGCCTCTAACATGAAAAAGTGCCCAAAAACACCCAATTTTCACCAAAATTAAGGCTATAGGCTTGCCATTTTGTCCAAAAATCGTCCATTTTCAACATTTTCCAGCTTGCCTCTAACATGAAAAAGTGACCAAAAACACCCAATTTTCACCAAAAGTAAGGCTATAGGCTTGCCATTTTGTCCAAAAATCGTCCATTTTCAACATTTTCCAGCTTGCCTCTAACATGAAAAAGTGCCCAAAAACACCCAATTTTCACCAAAAAGTAAGGCTAAAGGCTTGCCATTTTGCCCAAAAATCGTCCATTTTCAACATTTTCCAGCTTGCCTCTAACATGAAAAAGTGACCAAAAACACCCAATTTTCACCAAAAGTAAGGCTATAGGCTTGCCATTTTGTCCAAAAATCGTCCATTTTCAACATTTTCCAGCTTGCCTCTAACATGAAAAAGTGCCCAAAAACACCCAATTTTCACCAAAAAGTAAGGCTAAAGGCTTGCCATTTTGCCCAAAAATCGTCCATTTTCAACATTTTCCAGCTTGCCTCTAACATGAAAAAGTGCCCAAAAACACCCAATTTTCACCAAAAAGTAAGGCTATAGGCTTGCCATTTTGCCCAAAAATTGTCCATTTTCAACTTTCTTCAACTCCCACAAGAAATCAAAAAGTGCCCAAAAACACCCAATTTTCACCAAAAAGTAAGGCTAAAGGCTTGCCATTTTGCCCAAAAATCGTCCATTTTCAACATTTTCCAGCTTGCCTCTAACATGAAAAAGTGCCCAAAAACACCCAATTTTCACCAAAAAGTAAGGCTATAGGCTTGCCATTTTGCCCAAAAATTGTCCATTTTCAACTTTCTTCAACTCCCACAAGAAATCAAAAACTGCCCAAAAACACCCAACTTTCACCAAAAAGTAAGGCTATAGGCTTGCCATTTTCCCCAAAAATCGTCCATTTTCAACATTTTCCAGCTTGCCTCTAACATGAAAGAGTGCCCAAAAACACCCAATTTTCACCAAAAAGTAAGGCTAAAGGCTTGCCATTTTGCCCAAAAATCGTCCATTTTCAACATTTTCCAGCTTGCCTCTAACATGAAAAAGTGCCCAAGAACACCCAATTTTCACCAAAAAGTAAGGCTAAAGGCTTGCCATTTTGCCCAAAAATCGTCCATTTTCAACATTTTCCAGCTTGCCTCTAACATGAAAAAGTGACCAAAAACACCCAATTTTCACCAAAAGTAAGGCTATAGGCTTGCCATTTTGTCCAAAAATCGTCCATTTTCAACATTTTCCAGCTTGCCTCTAACATGAAAAAGTGCCCAAAAACACCCAATTTTCACCAAAAAGTAAGGCTAAAGGCTTGCCATTTTGCCCAAAAATCGTCCATTTTCAACATTTTCCAGCTTGCCTCTAACATGAAAATGTGCCCAAAAACACCCAATTTTCACCAAAATTAAGGCTATAGGCTTGCCATTTTGTCCAAAAATCGTCCATTTTCAACATTTTCCAGCTTGCCTCTAACATGAAAAAGTGACCAAAAACACCCAATTTTCACCAAAAGTAAGGCTATAGGCTTGCCATTTTGTCCAAAAATCGTCCATTTTCAACATTTTCCAGCTTGCCTCTAACATGAAAAAGTGCCCAAAAACACCCAATTTTCACCAAAAAGTAAGGCTATAGGCTTGCCATTTGGCCCAAAAATCGTCCATTTTCAACTTTCTTCAACTCCCACAAGAAATCAAAACGGGCCCAAATACACCCAATTTTCACCAAAAAGTAAGGCTATAGGCTTGCCATTTTGCCCAAAAATCGTCCATTTTCAACATTTTCCAGCTTGCCTCTAACATGAAAAAGTGACCAAAAACACCCAATTTTCACCAAAAGTAAGGCTATAGGCTTGCCATTTTGCCCAAAAATCGTCCATTTTCAACATTTTCCAGCTTGCCTCTAACATGAAAAAGTGCCCAAAAACACCCAATTTTCACCAAAAAGTAAGGCTAAAGGCTTGCCATTTTGCCCAAAAATCGTCCATTTTCAACATTTTCCAGCTTGCCTCTAACATGAAGAAGTGCCCAAAAACACCCAATTTACACCAAAAAGTAAGGCTAAAGGCTTGCCATTTTGCCCAAAAATCGTCCATTTTCAACATTTTCCAGCTTGCCTCTAACATGAAAAAGTGCCCAAAAACACCCAATTTTCACCAAAAAGTAAGGCTATAGGCTTGCCATTTTCCCCAAAAATTGTCCATTTTCAACATTTTCCAGCTTGCCTCTAACATGAAAAAGTGCCCAAAAAAACCCAATTTTCACCAAAAAGTAAGGCTATAGGCTTGCCATTTTGCCCAAAAATCATCCATTTCCAATTTTCTTTAACTCTCAGCAGAAATCAAAACGGGCCCAAAAACATCCAATTTTCACCAAAAGGTAAGGCTATAGGCTTGCCATTTTGCCCAAAAGTCGTCCATTTTTAACATTTTCCAGCTTGCCGCTAACATGAAAAAGTGCCCAAAAACACCCAACTTTCACCAAAAAGTAAGGCTATAGGCTTGCCATTTTCCCCAAAAATTGTCCATTTTCAACTTTCTTCAACTCCCACAAGAAATCAAAAAGTGCCCAAAAACACCCAACTTTCACCAAAAAGTAAGGCTATAGGCTTGCCATTTTCCCAGAAAATCGTCCATTTTCAACATTTTCCAGCTTGCCTCTAACATGAAAAAGTGCCCAAAAACACCCAATTTTCACCAAAAAGTAAGGCTAAAGGCTTGCCATTTTGCCCAAAAATCGTCCATTTTCAACATTTTCCAGCTTGCCTCTAACATGAAAAAGTGCCCAAAAACACCCAATTTTCACCAAAAAGTAAGGCTATAGGCTTGCCATTTTCCCCAAAAATTGTCCATTTTCAACTTTCTTCAACTCCCACAAGAAATCAAAAAGTGCCCAAAAACACCCAACTTTCACCAAAAAGTAAGGCTATAGGCTTGCCATTTTCCCCAAAAATCGTCCATTTTCAACATTTTCCAGCTTGCCTCTAACATGAAAGAGTGCCCAAAAACACCCAATTTTCACCAAAAAGTAAGGCTAAAGGCTTGCCATTTTGCCCAAAAATCGTCCATTTTCAACATTTTCCAGCTTGCCTCTAACATGAAAAAGTGCCCAAGAACACCCAATTTTCACCAAAAAGTAAGGCTAAAGGCTTGCCATTTTGCCCAAAAATCGTCCATTTTCAACATTTTCCAGCTTGCCTCTAACATGAAAAAGTGACCAAAAACACCCAATTTTCACCAAAAGTAAGGCTATAGGCTTGCCATTTTGTCCAAAAATCGTCCATTTTCAACATTTTCCAGCTTGCCTCTAACATGAAAAAGTGCCCAAAAACACCCAATTTTCACCAAAAAGTAAGGCTAAAGGCTTGCCATTTTGCCCAAAAATCGTCCATTTTCAACATTTTCCAGCTTGCCTCTAACATGAAAAAGTGCCCAAAAACACCCAATTTTCACCAAAATTAAGGCTATAGGCTTGCCATTTTGTCCAAAAATCGTCCATTTTCAACATTTTCCAGCTTGCCTCTAACATGAAAAAGTGACCAAAAACACCCAATTTTCACCAAAAGTAAGGCTATAGGCTTGCCATTTTGCCCAAAAATTGTCCATTTTCAACTTTCTTCAACTCCCACAAGAAATCAAAAAGTGCCCAAAAACACCCAACTTTCACCAAAAAGTAAGGCTATAGGCTTGCCATTTTCCCCAAAAATCGTCCATTTTCAACATTTTCCAGCTTGCCTCTAACATGAAAGAGTGCCCAAAAACACCCAATTTTCACCAAAAAGTAAGGCTAAAGGCTTGCCATTTTGCCCAAAAATCGTCCATTTTCAACATTTTCCAGCTTGCCTCTAACATGAAAAAGTGCCCAAAAACACCCAATTTTCACCAAAAAGTAAGGCTAAAGGCTTGCCATTTTGCCCAAAAATCGTCCATTTTCAACATTTTCCAGCTTGCCTCTAACATGAAAAAGTGACCAAAAACACCCAATTTTCACCAAAAGTAAGGCTATAGGCTTGCCATTTTGTCCAAAAATCGTCCATTTTCAACATTTTCCAGCTTGCCTCTAACATGAAAAAGTGCCCAAAAACACCCAATTTTCACCAAAAAGTAAGGCTAAAGGCTTGCCATTTTGCCCAAAAATCGTCCATTTTCAACATTTTCCAGCTTGCCTCTAACATGAAAAAGTGCCCAAAAACACCCAATTTTCACCAAAATTAAGGCTATAGGCTTGCCATTTTGTCCAAAAATCGTCCATTTTCAACATTTTCCAGCTTGCCTCTAACATGAAAAAGTGACCAAAAACACCCAATTTTCACCAAAAGTAAGGCTATATAGGCTTGCCATTTTGTCCAAAAATCGTCCATTTTCAACATTTTCCAGCTTGCCTCTAACATGAAAAAGTGCCCAAAAACACCCAATTTTCACCAAAAAGTAAGGCTAAAGGCTTGCCATTTTGCCCAAAAATCGTCCATTTTCAACATTTTCCAGCTTGCCTCTAACATGAAAAAGTGACCAAAAACACCCAATTTTCACCAAAAGTAAGGCTATAGGCTTGCCATTTTGTCCAAAAATCGTCCATTTTCAACATTTTCCAGCTTGCCTCTAACATGAAAAAGTGCCCAAAAACACCCAATTTTCACCAAAAAGTAAGGCTAAAGGCTTGCCATTTTGCCCAAAAATCGTCCATTTTCAACATTTTCCAGCTTGCCTCTAACATGAAAAAGTGCCCAAAAACACCCAATTTTCACCAAAAAGTAAGGCTATAGGCTTGCCATTTTGCCCAAAAATTGTCCATTTTCAACTTTCTTCAACTCCCACAAGAAATCAAAAAGTGCCCAAAAACACCCAACTTTCACCAAAAAGTAAGGCTATAGGCTTGCCATTTTCCCCAAAAATCGTCAATTTTCTACTTTCTTCAACTCCCACAAGAAATCAAAACGGGCCCAAAAACACCCAATTTTCACCAAAAAGTAAGGCTATAGGCTTGCCATTTTGCCCAAAAATTGTCCATTTTCAACTTTCTTCAACTCCCACAAGAAATCAAAAAGTGCCCAAAAACACCCAATTTTCACCAAAAAATAGGGCTATAGGCTTGCAATTTTGCCCAAAAATCGTCCATTTTCAACATTTTCCAGCTTGCCTCTAACATGAAAAAGTGCCCAAAAACACCAAATTTTCACCAAAAAGTAAGGCTAAAGGCTTGCCATTTTGCCCAAAAATCGTCCATTTTCAACATTTTCCAGCTTGCCGCTAACATGAAAAAGAGCCCAAAAACACCCAATTTTCACCAAAAAGTAAGGCTATAGGCTTGCCCTTTTCCCCAAAAATCGTCCATTTTCAACATTTTCCAGCTTGCCTCTAACATGAAAGAGTGCCCAAAAACACCCAATTTTCACCAAAAAGTAAGGCTATAGGCTTGCCATTTTGCCCAAAAATCGTCCATTTTCAACATTTTCCAGCTTGCCTCTAACATGAAAAAGTGCCCAAAAACACCCAATTTTCACCAAAAAGTAAGGCTATAGGCTTGCCATTTTGCCCAAAAATCGTCCATTTTCAACTTTCTTCAACTCCCATAAGAAATCAAAACGGGCCCAAATACACCCAATTTTCACCAAAAAGTAAGGCTATAGGCTTGCCATTTTCCCCAAAAATCGTCAATTTTCAACTTTCTTCAACTCCCAGCAGAAATCAAAACGGGCCCAAAAACACCCAATTTTCACCAAAAAGTAAAGCTATAGGCTTGCCATTTTGCCCAAAAATCGTCCATTTTCAACATTTTCCAGCTTACCTCTAACATGAAAAAGTGCCCAAAAACACCCAATTTTCACCAAAAAGTAAGGCTATAGGCTTGCCATTTGGCCCAAAAATCGTCCATTTTCAACTTTCTTCAACTCCCAGCAGAAATCAAAACGGGCCCAAAAACACCCAATTTTCACCAAAAAGTAAGGCTATAGGCTTGCCATTTTCCCCAAAAATTGTCCATTTTCAACTTTCTTCAACTCCCACAAGAAATCAAAAAGTGCCCAAAAACACCCAACTTTCACCAAAAAGTAAGGCTATAGGCTTGCCATTTTCCCCAAAATCGTCCATTTTCAACATTTTCCAGCTTGCCTCTAACATGAAAAAGTGCCCAAAAACACCCAATTTTCACCAAAAAGTAAGGCTAAAGGCTTGCCATTTTGCCCAAAAATCGTCCATTTTCAACATTTTCCAGCTTGCCTCTAACATGAAAAAGTGCCCAAAAAAACCCAATTTTCACCAAAAAGTAAGGCTATAGGCTTGCCATTTTGCCCAAAAATCATCCATTTCCAATTTTCTTTAACTCTCAGCAGAAATCAAAACGGGCCCAAAAACATTCCAATTTTCACCAAAAGGTAAGGCTATAGGCTTGCCATTTTGCCCAAAAGTCGTCCATTTTTAACATTTTCCAGCTTGCCGCTAACATGAAAAAGTGCCCAAAAACACCCAACTTTCACCAAAAAGTAAGGCTATAGGCTTGCCATTTTCCCCAAAAATTGTCCATTTTCAACTTTCTTCAACTCCCACAAGAAATCAAAAAGTGCCCAAAAACACCCAACTTTCACCAAAACGTAAGGCTATAGGCTTGCCATTTTCCCAGAAAATCGTCCATTTTCAACATTTTCCAGCTTGCCTCTAACATGAAAAAGTGCCCAAAAACACCCAATTTTCACCAAAAAGTAAGGCAAAAGGCTTGCCATTTTGCCCAAAGATCGTCCATTTTCAACATTTTCCAGCTTGCCTCTAACATGAAAAAGTGCCCAAAAACACCCAATTTTCACCAAAAAGTAAGGCTATAGGCTTGCCATTTTCCCCAAAAATCGTCCATTTTCAACTTTCTTCAACTCCCAGCAGAAATCAAAACGGGCCCAAAAACACCCAATTTTCACCAAAAAGTAAGGCTATAGGCTTGCCATTTTCCCCAAAAATTGTCCATTTTCAACTTTCTTCAACTCCCACAAGAAATCAAAAAGTGCCCAAAAACACCCAACTTTCACCAAAAAGTAAGGCTATAGGCTTGCCATTTTCCCAGAAAATCGTCCATTTTCAACATTTGCCAGCTTGCCTCTAACATGAAAAAGTGCCCAAAAACACCCAATTTTCACCAAAAAGTAAGGCTAAAGGCTTGCCATTTTGCCCAAAAATCGTCCATTTTCAACATTTTCCAGCTTGCCACTAACATGAAAAAGTGCCCAAAAACATCCAATTTTCACCAAAAAGTAAGGCTATAGGCTTGCCATTTTGCCCAAAAATCGTCCATTTTCAACTTTCTTCAACTCCCACAAGAAATAAAAAAGTGCCCAAAAACACCCAACTTTCACCAAAAAGTAAGGCTATAGGCTTGCCATTTTCCCCAAAATCGTCCATTTTCAACATTTTCCAGCTTGCCTCTAACATGAAAAAGTGCCCAAAAACACCCAATTTTCACCAAAAAGTAAGGCTAAAGGCTTGCCATTTTGTCCAAAAATCGTCCATTTTCAACATTTTCCAGCTTGCCTCTAAGATGAAAAAGTGCCCAAAAACACCCAATTTTCACCAAAAAGTAAGGCTATAGGCTTGCCATTTTGCCCAAAAATCGTCCATTTTCAACTTTCTTCAACTCCCACAAGAAATCAAAACGGGCCCAAATACACCCAATTTTCACCAAAAAGTAAGGCTATAGGCTTGCCATTTTGCCCAAAAATCGTCCATTTTCAACATTTTCCAGCTTGCCTCTAACATGAAAAAGTGCCCAAAAACACCCAATTTTCACCAAAAAGTAAGGCTAAAGGCTTGCCATTTTGCCCAAAAATCGTCCATTTTCAACATTTTCCAGCTTGCTTCTAACATGAAAAAGTGCCCAAAAACACCCAATTTTCACCAAAAAGTAAGGCTATAGGCTTGCCATTTTGCCCAAAAATTGTCCATTTTCAACTTTCTTCAACTCCCACAAGAAATAAAAAAGTGCCCAAAAACACCCAACTTTCACCAAAAAGTAAGGCTATAGGCTTGCAATTTTCCCAGAAAATCGTCCATTTTCAACATTTTCCAGCTTGCCTCTAACATGAAAAAGTGCCCAAAAACACCCAATTTTCACCAAAAAGTAAGGCTATAGGCTTGCCATTTTCCCCAAAAATCGTCCATTTTTAACTTTCTTCAACTCCCACAAGAATTCAAAACGGGCCCAAATACACCCAATTTTCACCAAAAAGTAAGGCTATAGGCTTGCCATTTTCCCCAAAAATTGTCCATTTTCAACATTTTCCAGCTTGCCTCTAACATGAAAAAGTGCCCAAAAACACCCAAATTTCACCAAAAAGTAAGGCTATAGGCTTGCCATTTTCCCCAAAAATCGTCCATTTTCAACATTTTCCAGCTTGCCTCTAACATGAAAAAGTGACCAAAAACACCCAATTTTCACCAAAAGTAAGGCTATAGGCTTGCCATTTTGCCCAAAAATCGTCCATTTTCAACATTTTCCAGCTTACCTCTAACATGAAAAAGTGCCCAAAAACACCCAATTTTCACCAAAAAGTAAGGCTATAGGCTTGCCATTTGGCCCAAAAATCGTCCATTTTCAACTTTCTTCAACTCCCAGCAGAAATCAAAACGGGCCCAAAAACACCCAATTTTCACCAAAAAGTAAGGCTATAGGCTTGCCATTTTCCCCAAAAATTGTCCATTTTCAACTTTCTTCAACTCCCACAAGAAATCAAAAAGTGCCCAAAAACACCCAACTTTCACCAAAAAGTAAGGCTATAGGCTTGCCATTTTCCCAGAAAATCGTCCATTTTCAACATTTTCCAGCTTGCCTCTAACATGAAAAAGTGCCCAAAAACACCCAATTTTCACCAAAAAGTAAGGCTAAAGGCTTGCCATTTTGCCCAAAAATCGTCCATTTTCAACATTTTCCAGCTTGCCTCTAACATGAAAAAGTGCCCAAAAACACCCAATTTTCACCAAAAAGTAAGGCTATAGGCTTGCCATTTTGCCCAAAAATTGTCCATTTTCAACTTTCTTCAACTCCCACAAGAAATCAAAAAGTGCCCAAAAACACCCAACTTTCACCAAAAAGTAAGGCTATAGGCTTGCCATTTTCCCCAAAAATCGTCCATTTTCAACATTTTCCAGCTTGCCTCTAACATGAAAAAGTGCCCAAAAACACCCAATTTTCACCAAAAAGTAAGGCTAAAGGCTTGCCATTTTCCCCAAAAATCGTCCATTTTCAACTTTCTTCAACTCCCAGCAGAAATCAAAACGGGCCCAAAAACACCCAATTTTCACCAAAAGTAAAGCTATAGGCTTGCCATTTTGACCAAAAATCGTCCATTTTCAACTTTCTTCAACTCCCACAAGAAATCAAAACGGGCCCAAATACACCCAATTTTCACCAAAAAGTAACGCTATAGGCTTGCCATTTTCCCAGAAAATCGTCCATTTTTAACTTTCTTCAACTCCCACAAGAATTCAAAACGGGCCCAAAAACACCCAATTTTCACCAAAAAGTAAGGCTATAGGCTTGCCATTTTGCCCAAAAATTGTCCATTTTCAACATTTTCCAGCTTGCCTCTAACATGAAAAAGTGCCCAAAAACACCCAAATTTCACCAAAAAGTAAGGCTATAGGCTTGCAATTTTGCACAAAAATTGTCAATTTTCTACTTTCTTCAACTCCGAGAAGAAATCAAAAGGTGCCCAAAAACATCCAATTTTCACCAAAAGGTAAGGCTATAGGCTTGCCGTTTTGCCCAAAAGTCGTCCATTTTGAACATTTTCCAGCTTGCCGCTAACATGAAAAAGTGCTCAAAAACACCCAATTTTCACCAAAAAGTAAGGCTATAGGCTTGCCATTTTGCCGAAAAATCATCCATTTCCAATTTTCTTTAACTCCCACAAGAAATCAAAACGGGCCCAAATACACCCAATTTTAACCAAAAAGTAAGGCTATAGGCTTGCCATTTTGCCCAAAAATTGTCCATTTTCAACTTTCTTCAACTCCCACAAGAAATCAAAAAGTGCCCAAAAACACCCAATTTTCACCAAAAAATAAGGCTATAGGCTTGCAATTTTGCCCAAAAATCGTCCATTTTCAACATTTTCCAGCTTGCCTCTAACATGAAAAAGTGCCCAAAAACACCCAATTTTCACCAAAAAGTAAGGCTAAAGGCTTGCCATTTTGCCCAAAAATCGTCCATTTTCAACATTTTCCAGCTTGCCTCTAACATGAAAAAGTGACCAAAAACATCCAATTTTCACCAAAAGTAAGGCTATAGGCTTGCCATTTTGCCCAAAAATCGTCCATTTTCAACATTTTCCAGCTTACCTCTAACATGAAAAAGTGCCCAAAAACACCCAATTTTCACCAAAAAGTAAGGCTAAAGGCTTGCCATTATGCCCAAAAATCGTCCATTTTCAACATTTTCCAGCTTGCCTCTAACATGAAAAAGTGACCAAAAACACCCAATTTTCACCAAAAAGTAAGGCTATAGGCTTGCCATTTTGCCCAAAAATCGTCCATTTTCAACTTTCTTCAACTCCCAGCAGAAATCAAAACGGGCCCAAATACACCCAATTTTCACCAAAAAGTAAGGCTATAGGCTTGCCATTTTGCCCAAAAATCGTCCATTTTCAACATTTTCCAGCTTGCCTCTAACATGAAAAAGTGCCCAAAAACACCCAATTTTCACCAAAAAGTAAGGCTATAGGCTTGCCATTTTGCCCAAAAATTGTCCATTTTCAACTTTCTTCAACTCCCACAAGAAGTCAAAAAGTGCCCAAAAACACCCAACTTTCAACAAAAAGTAAGGCTATAGGCTTGCCATTTTCAACAAAAATCGTCCATTTTCAACATTTTCCAGCTTGCCTCTAACATGAAAAAGTGCCCAAAAACACCCAATTTTCACCAAAAAGTAAGGCTAAAGGCTTGCCATTTTGCCCAAAAATCGTCCATTTTCAACATTTTCCAGCTTGCCTCTAACATGAAAAAGTGCCCAAAAACACCCAATTTTCACCAAAAAGTAAGGCTATAGGCTTGCCATTTTCCCCAAAAATCGTCCATTTTCAACTTTCTTCAACTCCCAGCAGAAATCAAAACGGGCCCAAAAACACCCAATTTTCACCAAAAAGTAAAGCTATAGGCTTGCCATTTTGACCAAAAATCGTCCATTTTCAACTTTCTTCAACTCCCACAAGAAATCAAAACGGGCCCAAATACACCCAATTTTCACCAAAAAGTAAGGCTATAGGCTTGCCATTTTCCCCAAAAATCGTCCATTTTTAACTTTCTTCAACTCCCACAAGAAATCAAAACGGGCCCAAAAACACCCAATTTTCACCAAAAAGTAAGGCTATAGGCTTGCCATTTTGCCCAAAAATTGTCCATTTTCAACATTTTCCAGCTTGCCTCTAACATAAAAAAGTGCCCAAAAACACCCAAATTTCACCAAAAAGTAAGGCTATAGGCTTGCAATTTTGCACAAAAATTGTCAATTTTCTACTTTCTTCAACTCCCAGAAGAAATCAAAAGGTGCCCAAAAACATCAAATTTTCACCAAAAGGTAAGGCTATAGGCTTGCCGTTTTGCCCAAAAGTCGTCCATTTTGAACATTTTCCAGCTTTCCGCTAACATGAAAAAGTGCTCAAAAACACCCAATTTTCACCAAAAAGTAAGGCTATAGGCTTGCCATTTTGCCGAAAAATCATCCAATTCCAATTTTCTTTAACTCCCACAAGAAATCAAAACGGGGCCCAAATACACCCAATTTTCACCAAAAAGTAAGGCTATAGGCTTGCCATTTTGCCCAAAAATTGTCCATTTTCAACTTTCTTCAACTCCCACAAGAAATCGAAGTGCCCAAAAACACCCAATTTTCACCAAAAAATAAGGCTATAGGCTTGCCATTTTGCCCAAAAATCGTCCATTTTCAACATTTTCCAGCTTGCCTCTAACATGAAAAAGTGCCCAAAAACACCCAATTTTCACCAAAAAGTAAGGCTAAAGGCTTGCCATTTTGCCCAAAAATCGTCCATTTTCAACATTTTCCAGCTTGCCTCTAACATGAAAAAGTGCCCAAAAACACCCAATTTTCACCAAAAAGTAAGGCTATAGGCTTGCCATTTTGCCGAAAAATCGTCCATTTTCAACTTTCTTCAACTCCCACAAGAAATCAAAACGGGCCCAAATCCACCCAATTTTCACCAAAAAGTAAGGCTATAGGCTTGCCATTTTGCCCAAAAATCGTCCATTTTCAACATTTTCCAGCTTGCCTCTAACATGAAAAAGTGCCCAAAAACACCCAATTTTCACCAAAAAGTAAGGCTAAAGGCTTGCCATTTTGCCCAAAAATCGTCCATTTTCAACATTTTCCAGCTTGCCTCTAACATGAAAAAGTGCCCAAAAACACCCAATTTTCACCAAAAAGTAAGGCTATAGGCTTGCCATTTTCCCCAAAAGTCGTCCATTTTCAACATTTTCCAGCTTGCCGCTAACATGAAAAAGAGCCCAAAAACACCCAATTTTCACCAAAAAATAAAGCTATAGGCTTGCAATTTGGCAAAAAAATTGTCAATTTTCTACCTTCTTCAACTCCCAGAAGAAATCAAAAAGCGCCCAAAAACATCCAATTTTCACCAAAAGGTAAGGCTATAGGCTTGCCATTTTGCCCAAAAGTCGTCCATTTTTAACATTTTCGAGCTTGCCGCTAACATGAAAAAGTGCCCAAAAACACCCAATTTTCACCAAAAAGTAAGGCTATAGGCTTGCCATTTTCCCCAAAAATCGTCAATTTTCTACTTTCTTCAACTCCCACAAGAAATCAAAACGGGCCCAAATACACCCAATTTTCACCAAAAAGTAAGGCTATAGGCTTGCCATTTTGCCCAAAAATTGTCCATTTTCAACTTTCTTCAACTCCCACAAGAAATCAAAAAGTGCCCAAAAACACCCAATTTTCACCAAAAAATAAGGCTATAGGCTTGCAATTTTGCCCAAAAATCGTCCATTTTCAACATTTTCCAGCTTGCCTCTAACATGAAAAAGTGCCCAAAAACACCCAATTTTCACCAGAAAGTAAGGCTAAAGGCTTGCCATTTTGCCCAAAAATCGTCCATTTTCAACATTTTCCAGCTTGCCGCTAACATGAAAAAGTGCCCAAAAACACCCAATTTTCACCAAAAAGTAAGGCTATAGGCTTGCCATTTTGCCGAAAAATCGTCCATTTTCAACTTTCTTCAACTCCCACAAGAAATCAAAACGGGCCCAAATACACCCAATTTTCACCAAAAAGTAAGGCTATAGGCTTGCCATTTTGCCCAAAAATCGTCCATTTTCAACATTTTCCAGCTTGCCTCTAACATGAAAAAGTGCCCAAAAACACCCAATTTTCACCAAAAAGTAAGGCTAAAGGCTTGCCATTTTGCCCAAAAATCGTCCATTTTCAACATTTTCCAGCTTGCCTCTAACATGAAAAAGTGCCCAAAAACACCCAATTTTCACCAAAAAGTAAGGCTATAGGCTTGCCATTTTCCCCAAAAGTCGTCCATTTTCAACATTTTCCAGCTTGCCGCTAACATGAAAAAGAGCCCAAAAACACCCAATTTTCACCAAAAAATAAAGCTATAGGCTTGCAATTTGGCAAAAAAATTGTCAATTTTCTACCTTCTTCAACTCCCAGAAGAAATCAAAAAGTGCCCAAAAACAGCCAATTTTCACCAAAAGGTAAGGCTATAGGCTTGCCATTTTGCCCAAAAGTCGTCCATTTTTAACATTTTCCAGCTTGCCGCTAACATGAAAAAGTGCCCAAAAAACACCCAATTTTCTCCAAAAAGTAAGGCTATAGGCTTGCCATTTTCCCCAAAAGTCGTCCATTTTCAACATTTTCCAGCTTGCCGCTAACATGAAGAAGAGCCCAAAAACACCCAATTTTCACCAAAAAATAAGGCTATAGGCTTGCAATTTTGCACAAAAATTGTCAATTTTCTACTTTCTTCAACTCCCAGAAGAAATCAAAAAGTGCCCAAAAACATCCAATTTTCACCAAAAGGTAAGGCTATAGGCTTGCCGTTTTGCCCAAAAGTCGTCCTTTTTTAACATTTTCCAGCTTGCCTCTAACATGAAAAAGTGCTCAAAAACACCCAATTTTCACCAAAAAGTAAGGCTATAGGCTTGCCATTTTGCCCAAAAATCGTCCATTTTCAACATTTTCCAGCTTGCCTCTAACATCAAAACGGGCCCAAAAACACCCAATTTTCACCAAAAAGTAAGGCTATAGGCTTGCCATTTTCCCCAAAAATCGTCCATTTTCAACTTTCTTCAACTCCCAGCAGAAATCAAAAAGTGCCCAAAAACACCCAATTTTCACCAAAAAGTAAGGCTATAGGCTTGCCCTTTTCCCCAAAAATCGTCCATTTTCAACATTTTCCAGCTTGCCTCTAACATGAAAAAGTGCCCAAAAACACCCAATTTTCACCAAAAAGTAAGGCTATAGGCTTGCCATTTTGCCGAAAAATCGTCCATTTTCAACTTTCTTCAACTCCCACAAGAAATCAAAACGGGCCCAAATACACCCAATTTTCACCAAAAAGTAAGGCTATAGGCTTGCCATTTTGCCCAAAAATCGTCCATTTTCAACATTTTCCAGCTTGCCTCTAACATGAAAAAGTGCCCAAAAACACCCAATTTCACCAAAAAGTAAGGCTAAAGCTTGCCATTTTGCCCAAAAATCGTCCATTTTCAACATTTTCCAGCTTGCCTCTAACATGAAAAAGTGCCCAAAAACACCCAATTTTCACCAAAAAGTAAGGCTATAGGCTTGCCATTTTCCCAAAAGTCGTCCATTTTCAACATTTTCCAGCTTGCCGCTAACATGAAAAAGAGCCCAAAAACACCCAATTTTCACCAAAAAGTAAGGCTATAGGCTTGCCATTTTGCCGAAAAATCGTCCATTTTCAACTTTCTTCAACTCCCACAAGAAATCAAAACGGGCCCAAATACACCCAATTTTCACCAAAAAGTAAGGCTATAGGCTTGCCATTTTGCCCAAAAATCGTCCATTTTCAACATTTTCCAGCTTGCCTCTAACATGAAAAAGTGCCCAAAAACACCCAATTTTCACCAAAAAGTAAGGCTAAAGGCTTGCCATTTTGCCCAAAAATCGTCCATTTTCAACATTTTCCAGCTTGCCTCTAACATGAAAAAGTGCCCAAAAACACCCAATTTTCACCAAAAAGTAAGGCTATAGGCTTGCCATTTTCCCCAAAAGTCGTCCATTTTCAACCATTTTCCAGCTTGCCGCTAACATGAAAAAGAGCCCAAAAACACCCAATTTTCACCAAAAAATAAAGCTATAGGCTTGCAATTTGGCAAAAAAATTGTCAATTTTCTACCTTCTTCAACTCCTAGAAGAAATCAAAAAGTGCCCAAAAACAGCCAATTTTCACCAAAAGGTAAGGCTATAGGCTTGCCATTTTGCCCAAAAGTCGTCCATTTTTAACATTTTCCAGCTTGCCGCTAACATGAAAAAGTGCCCAAAAACACCCAATTTTCTCCAAAAAGTAAGGCTATAGCTTGCCATTTTCCCCAAAAGTCGTCCATTTTCAACATTTTCTCAGCTTTGCCGCTAACATGAAGAAGAGCCCAAAAACACCCAATTTTCACCAAAAAATAAGGCTATAGGCTTGCAATTTTGCACAAAAATTGTCAATTTTCTACTTTCTTCAACTCCCAGAAGAAATCAAAAAGTGCCCAAAAACATCCAATTTTCACCAAAAGGTAAGGCTATAGGCTTGCCGTTTTGCCCAAAAGTCGTCCTTTTTTAACATTTTCCAGCTTGCCTCTAACATGAAAAAGTGCTCAAAACACCCAATTTTCACCAAAAAGTAAGGCTATAGGCTTGCCATTTTGCCCAAAAATCGTCCATTTTCAACATTTTCCCAGCTTGCCTCTAACATCAAAACGGGCCAAAAACACCCAAATTTTCACCAAAAAGTAAGGCTATAGGCTTGCCATTTTCCCCCAAAAATCGTCCATTTTCAACTTTCTTCAACTCCCAGCAGAAATCAAAAAGTGCCCAAAAACACCCAATTTTCACCAAAAAGTAAGGCTATAGGCTTGCCCCTTTTCCCCAAAAATCGTCCATTTTCAACATTTTCCAGCTTGCCTCTAACATGAAAAAGTGCCCAAAACACACCAATTTTCACACAAAAGTAAGGCTATAGGCTTGCCATTTTGCCGAAAAATCGTCCATTTTCAACTTTTCTTCAACTCCCACAAGAAATCAAAACGGCCCAAATACACCAATTTTCACCAAAAAGTAAGGCTATAGGCTTGCCATTTTGCCCCAAAAAATCGTCCATTTTCAACATTTTCCAGCTTGCCTCTAACATGAAAAAGTGCCCAAAAACACCCAATTTTCACCAAAAAGTAAGGCTAAAGCTTGCCATTTTGTCCCAAAAATCGTCCATTTTCAACATTTTCCAGCTTGCCTCTAACATGAAAAAGTGCCCAAAAACACCCAATTTCACCAAAAAGTAAGGCTAATAGGCTTGCCATTTTCCCCAAAAGTCGTCCATTTTCAACATTTTCCAGCTTGCCGCTAACATGAAAAAGAGCCCAAAAAACACCCATTTTCACCAAAAAATAAAGCTATAGGCTTGCAATTTGGCAAAAAAATTGTCAATTTTCTACCTTCTTCAACTCCCAGAAGAAATCAAAAAGTGCCCAAAAACAGCCAATTTTCACCAAAAGGTAAGGCTATAGGCTTGCCATTTTGCCCAAAAGTCGTCCATTTTTAACATTTTCCAGCTTGCCGCTAACATGAAAAAGTGCCCAAAAACACCCAATTTTCTCCAAAAAGTAAGGCTATAGGCTTGCCATTTTCCCAAAAGTCGTCCATTTTCAACATTTTCCAGCTTGCCGCTAACATGAAGAAGAGCCCAAAAACACCCAATTTTCACCAAAAAATAAGGCTATAGCTTGCAATTTGCACAAAAATTGTCAATTTTCTACTTTCTTCAACTCCCAGAAGAAATCAAAAAGTGCCCAAAAACATCCAATTTTCACCAAAAGGTAAGGCTATAGGCTTGCCGTTTTGCCCAAAAGTCGTCCTTTTTTAACATTTTCCAGCTTGCCTCTACACATGAAAAAGTGCTCAAAAACACCCAATTTTCACCAAAAAGTAAGGCTATAGGCTTGCCATTTTGCCCAAAAATCGTCCATTTTCAACATTTTCCAGCTTGCCTCTAACATCAAAACGGGTGCCCAAAAACACCCAATTTTCACCAAAAAGTAAGGCTATAGGGCGTTGCCATTTTCCCCAAAAATCGTCCATTTTCAACTTTCTTCAACTCCCACAAGAATCAAAACGGGCCCAAATACACCCAATTTTCACCAAAAAGTAAGGCTATAGGCTTGCCATTTTGCCCAAAAATCGTCCATTTTCAACATTTTCCAGCTTGCCTCTAACATGAAAAAGTGCCCAAAAACACCCAATTTTCACCAAAAAGTAAGGCTAAAGGCTTGCCATTTTGCCCAAAAATCGTCCATTTTTCAACATTTTCCAGCTTGCCGCTAAACATGAAAAAGAGCCCAAAAACATCCAATTTTCACCAAAAAATAAAGCTATAGCCTTGCAATTTGGCAAAAAAATTGTCAATTTTCTACCTTCTTCAACTCCCAGAAGAAATCAAAAGCGCCCAAAAACATCCAATTTTCACCAAAAGGTAAGGCTATAGGCTTGCCATTTTGCCCAAAAGTCGTCCATTTTAACATTTTCCAGCTTGCCGCTAACATGAAAAAGTGCCCAAAAACACCCAATTTTCTCTCAAAAAGTAAGGCTATAGGCTTGCCATTTTGCCCAAAAATCGTCCATTTTCAACATTTTCCAGCTTGCCTCTAACATCAAAACGGGCCCAAAACACCCAATTTTCACCAAAAAGTAAGGCTATAGGCTTGCATTTTCCCAAAAAATCGTCCATTTTCAACTTTCTTCAACTCCCAGCAGAAATCAAAAAGTGCCCAAAAACACCCAATTTTCACCAAAAAGTAAGGCTATAGGCTTGCCCTTTTCCCCAAAAATCGTCCATTTTCAACATTTTCCAGCTTGCCTCTAACATGAAAAAGTGCCCAAAAAACACCCAATTTTCACCAAAAAGTAAGGCTATAGGCTTTCCATTTTCAACTTTCTTCAACTCCCACAAGAAATCAAAACGGGCCCAAATACACCCAATTTTCACCAAAAAGTAAGGCTATAGGCTTGCCATTTTGCCCAAAAATCGTCCATTTTCAACATTTTCCAGCTTGCCTCTAACATGAAAAAGTGCCCAAAAACACCCAATTTTCACCAAAAAGTAAGGCTAAAGGCTTGCCATTTTGCCCAAAAATCGTCCATTTTCAACATTTTCCAGCTTGCCTCTAACATGAAAAAGTGCCCAAAAACACCCAATTTTCACCAAAAAGTAAGGCTATAGGCTTGCCATTTTCCCCAAAAGTCGTCCATTTTCAACATTTTCCAGCTTGCCGCTAACATGAAAAAGAGCCCAAAAACACCCAATTTTCACCAAAAAATAAAGCTATAGGCTTGCAATTTGGCAAAAAAATTGTCAATTTTCTACCTTCTTCAACTCCCAGAAGAAATCAAAAAGTGCCCAAAAACAGCCAATTTTCACCAAAGGTAAGGCTATAGGCTTGCCATTTTGCCCAAAAGTCGTCCATTTTTAACATTTTCCAGCTTGCCGCTAACATGAAAAAGTGCCCAAAAACACCCAATTTTCTCCAAAAAGTAAGGCTATAGGCTTGCCATTTTCCCCAAAAGTCGTCCATTTTCAACATTTTCCAGCTTGCCGCTAACATGAAGAAGAGCCCAAAAACACCCAATTTTCACCAAAAAATAAGGCTATAGGCTTGCAATTTTGCACAAAAATTGTCAATTTTCTACTTTCTTCAACTCCCAGAAGAAATCAAAAAGTGCCCAAAAACATCCAATTTTCACCAAAAGGTAAGGCTATAGGCTTGCCGTTTTGCCCAAAAGTCGTCCTTTTTTAACATTTTCCAGCTTGCCTCTAACATGAAAAAGTGCTCAAAAACACCCAATTTTCACCAAAAAGTAAGGCTATAGGCTTGCCATTTTGCCCAAAAATCGTCCATTTTCAACATTTTCCAGCTTGCCTCTAACATCAAAACGGGCCCAAAAACACCCAATTTTCACCAAAAAGTAAGGCTATAGGCTTGCCATTTTCCCCAAAAATCGTCCATTTTCAACTTTCTTCAACTCCCACAAGAAATCAAAACGGGCCCAAATACACCCAATTTTCACCAAAAAGTAAGGCTATAGGCTTGCCATTTTGCCCAAAAATCGTC
>OZ032128.1:5588368-5837973 GCA_964026355.1 Pseudorhiza aurosa | reverse complement strand
GCCATTTTGCCCAAAAATTGTCCATTTTCAACTTTCTTCAACTCCCACAAGAAATCAAAAAGTGCCCAAAAACACCCAATTTTCACCAAAAAGTAAGGCTATAGGCTTGCAATTTTGCCCAAAAATCGTCCATTTTCAACATTTTCCAGCTTGCCTCTAACATGAAAAAGTGCCAAAAACACCCAATTTCACCAAAAAGTAAGGCTATAGGCTTGCAATTTTGCACAAAAATTGTCAATTTTCTACTTTCTTCAACTCCCAGAAGAAATCAAAAAGTGCCCAAAAACATCCAATTTTCACCAAAAGGTAAGGCTATAGGCTTACCGTTCTGCCCAAAAGTCGTCCATTTTGAACATTTTCCAGCTTGCCGCTAACATGAAAAAGTGCTCAAAAACACCCAATTTTCACCAAAAGTAAGGCTATAGGCTTGCCATTTTGCCCAAAAATTGTCCATTTTGAACATTTTCCAGCTTGCCGCTAACATGAAAAAGTGCTCAAATACACCCAATTTTCACCAAAAAGTAAGGCTATAGGCTTGCCATTTTGCCCAAAAATTGTCAATTTTCTACTTCTTCAACTCCCAGAAGAAATCAAAAAGTGCCCAAAAACATCCAATTTTCACCAAAAGGTAAGGCTATAGGCTTGCCGTTTTGCCCAAAAGTCGTCCATTTTCAACATTTTCCAGCTTGCCTCTAACATGAAAAAGTGCCCAAAAACACCCAATTTTCACCAAAAAGTAAGGCTATAGGCTTGCCATTTTGCCCAAAAATTGTCCATTTCAACTTTCTTCAACTCCCACAAGAAATCAAAAAGTGCCCAAAAACACCAAATTTTCACCAAAAAGTAAGGCTATAGGCTTGCCATTTTGCCCAAAAATCGTCCATTTTCAACATTTTCCAGCTTGCCTCTAACATGAAAAAGTGCCCAAAAACACCCAAATTTCACCAAAAAGTAAGGCTATAGGCTTGCAATTTTGCACAAAAATTCTCAATTTTCTACTTTCTTCAACTCCCAGAAGAAATCAAAAAGTGCCCAAAAACATCCAATTTTCACCAAAAGGTAAGGCTATAGGCTTGCCGTTTTGCCCAAAAGTCGTCCATTTTGAACATTTTCCAGCTTGCCGCTAACATGAAAAAGTGCTCAAAAACACCCAATTTTCACCAAAAGGTAAGGCTATAGGCTTGCCATTTTGCCCAAAAATCATCCATTTCCAATTTTCTTTAGCTCCCACAAGAAATCAAAACGGGCCCAAATACACCCAATTTTCACCAAAAAGTAAGGCTATAGGCTTGCCATTTTGCCCAAAAATTGTCCATTTTCAACTTTCTTCAACTCCCACAAGAAATCAAAAAGTGCCAAAAAACACCCAATTTTCACCAAAAAATAAGGCTATAGGCTTGCAATTATGCCCAAAAATCGTCCATTTTCAACATTTTCCAGCTTGCCTCTAACATGAAAAAGTGACCAAAAACACCCAATTTTCACCAAAAGTAAGGCTATAGGCTTGCCATTTTGCCCAAAAATTGTCCATTTTCAACTTTCTTCAACTCCCACAAGAAATCAAAAAGTTCCCAAAAACACCCAATTTTCACCAAATAATAAGGCTATAGGCTTGCAATTATGCCCAAAAATCGTCCATTTTCAACATTTTCCAGCTTGCCTCTAACATGAAAAAGTGACCAAAAACACCCAATTTTCACCAAAGAGTAAGGCTATAGGCTTGCCATTTTGCCAAAAAATCGTCCATTTTCAACTTTCTTCAACTCCCAGCAGAAATCAAAACGGGCCCAAAAACACCCAATTTTCACCAAAAAGTAAGGCTATAGGCTTGCCATTTTGCCCAAAAATTGTCCATTTTCAACTTTCTTCAACTCCCACAAGAAATCAAAAAGTGCCCAAAAACACCCAATTTTCACCAAAAAATAAGGCTATAGGCTTGCAATTTTGCCCAAAAATCGTCCATTTTCAACATTTTCCAGCTTGCCTCTAAAATGAAAAAGTGCCCAAAAACACCCAATTTTCACCAAAAAGTAAGGCTATAGGCTTGCCATTTTGCCCAAAAATTGTCCATTTTCAACTTTCTTCAACTCCCACAGGAAATCAAAACGGGCCCAAAACACCCAATTTTCACCAAAAAGTAAGGCTATAGGCTTGCCATTTTGCCCAAAAATCGTCCATTTTGAACATTTTCCAGCTTGCCTCTAACATGAAAAAGTGCCCAAAAACACCCAATTTTCACCAAAAAGTAAGGCTATAGGCTTGCCATTTTGCCCAAAAATCGTCCATTTTCAACTTTCTTCAACTCCCACAAGAAATCAAAACGGGCCCAAAAACACCCAATTTTCACCAAAAAGTAAGGCTATAGGCTTGCCATTTTGCCCAAAAATCGTCCATTTTCAACTTTCTTCAACTCCCACAAGAAATCAAAACGGGCCCAAAAACACCCAATTTTCACCAAAAAGTAAGGCTATAGGCTTGCCATTTTGCCCAAAAATCGTCCATTTTCAACATTTTCCAGCTTGCCTCTAACATGAAAAAGTGCCCAAAAACACCCAATTATCACCAAAAAGTAAGGCTAAAGGCTTGCCATTTTGCCCAAAAATCGTCCATTTTCAACATTTTCCAGCTTGCCTCTAACATGAAAAAGTGCCCAAAAACACCCAATTTTCACCAAAAAGTAAGGCTATAGGCTTGCCATTTTGCCCAAAAATCGTCCATTTTCAACATTTTCCAGCTTGCCTCTAACATGAAAATGTGCCCAAAAACACCCAATTTTCACCAAAAAGTAAGGCTAAGTATAGGCTTGCCATTTTGCCCAAAAATCGTCCATTTTCAACATTTTCCAGCTTGCCTCTAACATGAAAAAGTGCCCAAAAACACCCAAATTTCACCAAAAAGTAAGGCTATAGGCTTGCAATTTTGCACAAAAATTGTCAATTTTCTACTTTCTTCAACTCCCAGAAGAAATCAAAAAGTGCCCAAAAACATCCAATTTTCACCAAAAGGTAAGGCTATAGGCTTGCCGTTCTGCCCAAAAGTCGTCCATTTTGAACATTTTCCAGCTTGCCGCTAACATGAAAAAGTGCTCAAAAACACCCAATTTTCACCAAAAAGTAAGGCTATAGGCTTGCCATTTTGCCCAAAAATTGTCCATTTTGAACATTTTCCAGCTTGCCGCTAACATGAAAAAGTGCTCAAATACACCCAATTTTCACCAAAAAGTAAGGCTATAGGCTTGCCATTTTGCCCAAAAATTGTCAATTTTCTACTTTCTTCAACTCCCAGAAGAAATCAAAAAGTGCCCAAAAACATCCAATTTTCACCAAAAGGTAAGGCTATAGGCTTGCCATTTTGCCCAAAAGTCGTCCATTTTCAACATTTTCCAGCTTGCCGCTAACATGAAAAAGTGCCCAAAAACACCCAATTTTCACCAAAAAGTAAGGCTATAGGCTTGCCATTTTGCCCAAAAATTGTCCATTTTCAACTTTCTTCAACTCCCACAAGAAATCAAAAAGTGCCCAAAAACACCAAATTTTCACCAAAAAGTAAGGCTATAGGCTTGCCATTTTGCCCAAAAATCGTCCATTTTCAACATTTTCCAGCTTGCCTCTAACATGAAAAAGTGCCCAAAAACAGCCCAATTTTCTCAAAAAAGTAAGGCTATAGGCTTGCCATTTTGCCCAAAAATCGTCCATTTTCAACATTTTCCAGCTTGCCTCTAACATGAAAAAGTGCCCAAAAACACCCAATTTTCACCAAAAAGTAAGGCTATAGGCTTGCCATTTTTGCCCAAAAATCGTCCATTTTCAACATTTTCCAGCTTGCCTCTAACATGAAAATGTGCCCAAAAACACCCAATTTTCACCAAAAAGTAAGGCTAAGTATAGGCTTGCCATTTTGCCCAAAAATCGTCCATTTTCAACATTTTCCAGCTTGCCTCTAACATGAAAAAGCCCAAAAACACCCAAATTTCACCAAAAAGTAAGGCTATAGGCTTGCAATTTTGCACAAAAATTGTCAATTTTCTACTTTCTTCAACTCCCAGAAGAAATCAAAAAGTGCCCAAAAACATCCAATTTTCACCAAAAGGTAAGGCTATAGGCTTGCCGTTCTGCCCAAAAGTCGTCCATTTTGAACATTTTCCAGCTTGCCGCTAACATGAAAAAGTGCTCAAAAACACCCAATTTTCACCAAAAAGTAAGGCTATAGGCTTGCCATTTTGCCCCAAAAATTGTCCATTTTGAACATTTTCCAGCTTGCCGCTAACATGAAAAAGTGCTCAAATACACCCAATTTTCACCAAAAAGTAAGGCTATAGGCTTGCCATTTTGCCCAAAAATTGTCAATTTTCTACTTTCTTCAACTCCCAGAAGAAATCAAAAAGTGCCCAAAAACATCCAATTTTCACCAAAAGGTAAGGCTATAGGCTTGCCGTTTTGCCCAAAAGTCGTCCATTTTCAACATTTTCCAGCTTGCCGCTAACATGAAAAAGTGCCCAAAAACACCCAATTTTCACCAAAAAGTAAGGCTATAGGCTTGCCATTTTGCCCAAAAATTGTCCATTTTCAACTTTCTTCAACTCCCACAAGAAATCAAAAAGTGCCCAAAAACACCAAATTTTCACCAAAAAGTAAGGCTATAGGCTTGCCATTTTGCCCAAAAATCGTCCATTTTCAACATTTTCCAGCTTGCCTCTAACATGAAAAAGTGCCCAAAAACACCCAATTTTCTCCAAAAAGTAAGGCTATAGGCTTGCCATTTTGCCCAAAAATCGTCCATTTTCAACATTTTCCAGCTTGCCTCTAACATGAAAAAGTGCCCAAAAACACCCAATTTTCACCAAAAAGTAAGGCTATAGGCTTGCCATTTTGCCCAAAAATCGTCCATTTTCAACATTTTCCAGCTTGCCTCTAACATGAAAATGTGCCCAAAAACACCCAATTTTCACCAAAAAGTAAGGCTAAGTATAGGCTTGCCATTTTGCTCCAGCTTGCCCTCTAACATGAAAAAGTTGCCCAAAAACACCCAAATTTCACACCAAAAAGTAAGGCTATAGGCTTGCAATTTTGCACAAAAATTGTCAATTTTCTACTTTCTTCAACTCCCAGGAAGAAATCAAAAAGTGCCCAAAAACGATCCAATTTTCACCCAAAAAGGTAAGGCTATAGGCTTGCCGTTCTGCCCAAAAGTCGTCCATTTTGAACAATTTTCCAGCTGTGCCGCTAACATGAAAAAGTGCTCAAAAACACCCAATTTTCACCAAAAAGTAAGGCTATAGGCTTGCCATTTTGCCCAAAAAATTGTCCATTTTGAACATTTTCCAGCTTGCCGCTAACATGAAAAAGTGCTCAAATACAACCCAGATTTTCACACACAAAAGTAAGGCTATAGGCTTGCCCATTTTGCCCAAAAATTGTCAATTTTCTACTTTCTTCAACTCCCACAAGAAATCCAAAAAGTGCCGCAAAAACATCCAATTTTCACCAAAAGGTAAGGCTATAGAGGCTTGCCGTTTTGCCCAAAAGTCGTCCATTTTCAACATTTTCCAGCTTGCCTCGTAACATGAAAAAGTGCCCAAAAACGACCCAATTTTCACCAAAAAGTAAGGCTATAGGCTTGCCATTTTGCCCAAAAATTGTCCATTTTCAACTTTCTTCAACTCCCACAAGAAATCAAAAAGTGCCCAAAAACACCAAATTTTCACCAAAAAGTAAGGCTATAGGCTTGCCATTTTGCCCAAAAATCGTCCATTTTCAACATTTTCCAGCTTGCCTCTAACATGAAAAAGTGCCCAAAAACACCCAATTTTCTCCAAAAAGTAAGGCTATAGGCTTGCCATTTTGCCCAAAAATCGTCCATTTTCAACATTTTCCAGCTTGCCTCTAACATGAAAAAGTGCCCAAAAACACCCAAATTTCACCAAAAAGTAAGGCTATAGGCTTGCAATTTTGCACAAAAATTGTCAATTTTCCTACTTTCTTCAACTCCCCAGAAGAAATCAAAAAGTGCCCAAAAACATCCAATTTTCACCAAAAGGTAAGGCTATAGGCTTGCCGTTCTGCCCAAAAGTCGTCCATTTTGAACATTTTCCAGCTTTGCCGCTAACATGAAAAAGTGCTCAAAAACACCCAATTTTCACCAAAAAATAAGGCTATAGGCTTGCCATTTTGCCCAAAAATTGTCCCATTTTGAACATTTTCCAGCTTGCCGCTAACATGAAAAAGTGCTCAAATACACCCAATTTTCACCAAAAAGTAAGGCTATAGGCTTGCCATTTTGCCCAAAAATTGTCAATTTTCTACTTTCTTCAACTCCCAGAAGAAATCAAAAAGTGCCCAAAAACATCCAATTTTCACCAAAAGGTAAGGCTATAGGCTTGCCGTTTTGCCCAAAAAGTCGTCCATTTTGAACATTTTCCAGCTTGCCGCTAACATGAAAAAGTGCTCAAAAACACCCAATTTTCACCAAAAGGTAAGGCTATAGGCTTGCCATTTTGCCCAAAAATCATCCATTTCCAATTTTCTTTAACTCCCACAAGAAATCAAAACGGGCCCAAATACACCCAATTTTCACCAAAAAGTAAGGCTATAGGCTTGCCATTTTGCCCAAAAATTGTCCATTTTCAACTTTCTTCAACTCCCACAAGAAATCAAAAAGTGCCCAAAAACACCCAATTTTCACCAAAAAATAAGGCTATAGGCTTGCAATTATGCCCAAAAATCGTCCATTTTCAACATTTTCCAGCTTGCCTCTAACATGAAAAAGTGCCCAAAAACACCCAAATTTCACCAAAAAGTAAGGCTATAGGCTTGCAATTTTGCACAAAAATTCTCAATTTTCTACTTTCTTCAACTCCCAGAAGAAATCAAAAAGTGCCCAAAAACATCCAATTTTCACCAAAAGGTAAGGCTATAGGCTTGCCGTTTTGCCCAAAAGTCGTCCATTTTGAACATTTTCCAGCTTGCCGCTAACATGAAAAAGTGCTCAAAAACACCCAATTTTCACCAAAAGGTAAGGCTATAGGCTTGCCATTTTGCCCAAAAATCATCCATTTCCAATTTTCTTTAACTCCCACAAGAAATCAAAACGGGCCCAAATACACCCAATTTTCACCAAAAAGTAAGGCTATAGGCTTGCCATTTTGCCCAAAAATTGTCCATTTTCAACTTTCTTCAACTCCCACAAGAAATCAAAAAGTGCCGAAAAACACCCAATTTTCACCAAAAAATAAGGCTATAGGCTTGCAATTATGCCCAAAAATCGTCCATTTTCAACATTTTCCAGCTTGCCTCTAACATGAAAAAGTGACCAAAAACACCCAATTTTCACCAAAAGTAAGGCTATAGGCTTGCCATTTTGCCCAAAAATTGTCCATTTTCAACTTTCTTCAACTCCCACAAGAAATCAAAAAGTGCCCAAAAACACCCAATTTTCACCAAAAAATAAGGCTATAGGCTTGCAATTATGCCCAAAAATCGTCCATTTTCAACATTTTCCAGCTTGCCTCTAACATGAAAAAGTGCCCAAAAAACACCCAATTTTCACCAAAAAGTAAGGCTATAGGCTTGCCATTTTGCCGAAAAATCGTCCATTTTCAACTTTCTTCAACTCCCAGCAGAAATCAAAACGGGCCCAAAAACACCCAATTTTCACCAAAAAATAAGGCTATAGGCTTGCAATTTTGCCCAAAAATCGTCCATTTTCAACATTTTCCAGCTTGCCTCTAACATGAAAAAGTGCCCAAAAACACCCAAATTTCACCAAAAAGTAAGGGTTGCAATTTTGCACAAAAATTGTCAATTTTCTACTTTCTTCAACTCCCAGAAGAAATCAAAAAGTGCCCAAAAACATCCAATTTTCACCAAAAGGTAAGGCTATAGGCTTGCCATTTTGCCCAAAAATCGTCCATTTTCAACTTTCTTCAACTCCCAGCAGAAATCAAAACGGGCCCAAAAACACCCAATTTTCACCAAAAAGTAAGGCTATAGGCTTGCCATTTTGCCCAAAAATTGTCCATTTTCAACTTTCTTCAACTCCCACAAGAAATCAAAAAGTGCCCAAAAACACCCAATTTTCACCAAAAAATAAGGCTATAGGCTTGCAATTTTGCCCAAAAATCGTCCATTTTCAACATTTTCCAGCTTGCCTCTAACATGAAAAAGTGCCCAAAAACACCCAATTTTCACCAAAAAGTAAGGCTAAAGGCTTGCCATTTTGCCCAAAAATCGTCCATTTTCAACATTTTCCAGCTTGCCTCTAACATGAAAAAGTGCCCAAAAACACCCAATTTTCACCAAAAAGTAAGGCTATAGGCTTGCCATTTTGCCCAAAAATTGTCCATTTTCAACTTTCTTCAACTCCCACAAGAAATCAAAAAGTGCCCAAAAACACCAAATTTTCACCAAAAAGTAAGGCTATAGGCTTGCCATTTTGCCCAAAAATCGTCCATTTTCAACATTTTCCAGCTTGCCTCTAACATGAAAAAGTGCCCAAAAACACCCAAATTTCACCAAAAAGTAAGGCTATAGGCTTGCAATTTTGCACAAAAATTGTCAATTTTCTACTTTCTTCAACTCCCAGAAGAAATCAAAAAGTGCCCAAAAACATCCAATTTTCACCAAAAGGTAAGGCTATAGGCTTGCCGTTTTGCCCAAAAGTCGTCCATTTTGAACATTTTCCAGCTTGCCGCTAACATGAAAAAGTGCTCAAAAACACCCAATTTTCACCAAAAGGTAAGGCTATAGGCTTGCCATTTTGCCCAAAAATCATCCATTTCCAATTTTCTTTAACTCCCACAAGAAATCAAAACGGGCCCAAATACACCCAATTTTCACCAAAAAGTAAGGCTATAGGCTTGCCATTTTGCCCAAAAATTGTCCATTTTCAACTTTCTTCAACTCCCACAAGAAATCAAAAAGTGCCCAAAAACACCCAATTTTCACCAAAAAATAAGGCTATAGGCTTGCAATTATGCCCAAAAATCGTCCATTTTCAACATTTTCCAGCTTGCCTCTAACATGAAAAAGTGACCAAAAACACCCAATTTTCACCAAAAGTAAGGCTATAGGCTTGCCATTTTGCCCAAAAATTGTCCATTTTCAACTTTCTTCAACTCCCACAAGAAATCAAAAAGTGCCCAAAAACACCCAATTTTCACCAAAAAATAAGGCTATAGGCTTGCAATTATGCCCAAAAATCGTCCATTTTCAACATTTTCCAGCTTGCCTCTAACATGAAAAAGTGCCCAAAAACACCCAATTTTCACCAAAAAGTAAGGCTATAGGCTTGCCATTTTGCCCAAAAATCGTCCATTTTCAACTTTCTTCAACTCCCAGCAGAAATCAAAACGGGCCCAAAAACACCCAATTTTCACCAAAAAATAAGGCTATAGGCTTGCAATTTTGCCCAAAAATCGTCCATTTTCAACATTTTCCAGCTTGCCTCTAACATGAAAAAGTGCCCAAAAACACCCAAATTTCACCAAAAAGTAAGGCTTGCAATTTTGCACAAAAATTGTCAATTTTCTACTTTCTTCAACTCCCAGAAGAAATCAAAAAGTGCCCAAAAACATCCAATTTTCACCAAAAGGTAAGGCTATAGGCTTGCCATTTTGCCCAAAAATCGTCCATTTTCAACTTTCTTCAACTCCCAGCAGAAATCAAAACGGGCCCAAAAACACCCAATTTTCACCAAAAAGTAAGGCTATAGGCTTGCCATTTTGCCCAAAAATTGTCCATTTTCAACTTTCTTCAACTCCCACAAGAAATCAAAAAGTGCCCAAAAACACCCAATTTTCACCAAAAAATAAGGCTATAGGCTTGCAATTTTGCCCAAAAATCGTCCATTTTCAACATTTTCCAGCTTTCCTCTAACATGAAAAAGTGCCCAAAAACACCCAATTTTCACCAAAAAGTAAGGCTAAAGGCTTGCCATTTTGCCCAAAAATCGTCCATTTTCAACATTTTCCAGCTTGCCTCTAACATGAAAAAGTGCCCAAAAACACCCAATTTTCACCAAAAAGTAAGGCTATAGGCTTGCCATTTTGCCCAAAAATTGTCCATTTTCAACTTTCTTCAACTCCCACAGGAAATCAAAACGGGCCCAAAAACACCCAATTTTCACCAAAAAGTAAGGCTATAGGCTTGCCATTTTGCCCAAAAATCGTCCATTTTCAACATTTTCCAGCTTGCCTCTAACATGAAAAAGTGCCCAAAAACACCCAATTTTCACCAAAAAGTAAGGCTATAGGCTTGCCATTTTCCCAAAAATCGTCCATTTTCAACTTTCTTCAACTCCCACAAGAAATCAAAACGGGCCCAAAAACACCCAATTTTCACCAAAAAGTAAGGCTATAGGCTTGCCATTTTGCCCAAAAATCGTCCATTTTCAACTTTCTTCAACTCCCACAAGAAATCAAAACGGGCCCAAAAACACCCAATTTTCACCAAAAAGTAAGGCTATAGGCTTGCCATTTTGCCCAAAAATCGTCCATTTTCAACATTTTCCAGCTTGCCTCTAACATGAAAAAGTGCCCAAAAACACCCAATTATCACCAAAAAGTAAGGCTAAAGGCTTGCCATTTTGCCCAAAAATCGTCCATTTTCAACATTTTCCAGCTTGCCTCTAACATGAAAAAGTGCCCAAAAACACCCAATTTTCACCAAAAAGTAAGGCTATAGGCTTGCCATTTTGCCCAAAAATCGTCCATTTTCAACATTTTCCAGCTTGCCTCTAACATGAAAATGTGCCCAAAAACACCCAATTTTCACCAAAAAGTAAGGCTAAGTATAGGCTTGCCATTTTGCCCAAAAATCGTCCATTTTCAACATTTTCCAGCTTGCCTCTAACATGAAAAAGTGCCCAAAAACACCCAAATTTCACCAAAAAGTAAGGCTATAGGCTTGCAATTTTGCACAAAAATTGTCAATTTTCTACTTTCTTCAACTCCCAGAAGAAATCAAAAAGTGCCCAAAAACATCCAATTTTCACCAAAAGGTAAGGCTATAGGCTTGCCGTTCTGCCCAAAAGTCGTCCATTTTGAACATTTTCCAGCTTGCCGCTAACATGAAAAAGTGCTCAAAAACACCCAATTTTCACCAAAAAGTAAGGCTATAGGCTTGCCATTTTGCCAAAAAATTGTCCATTTTGAACATTTTCCAGCTTGCCGCTAACATGAAAAAGTGCTCAAATACACCCAATTTTCACCAAAAAGTAAGGCTATAGGCTTGCCATTTTGCCCAAAAATTGTCAATTTTCTACTTTCTTCAACTCCCAGAAGAAATCAAAAAGTGCCCAAAAACATCCAATTTTCACCAAAAGGTAAGGCTATAGGCTTGCCGTTTTGCCCAAAAGTCGTCCATTTTCAACATTTTCCAGCTTGCCTCTAACATGAAAAAGTGCCCAAAAACACCCAATTTTCACCAAAAAGTAAGGCTATAGGCTTGCCATTTTCCCAAAAATCGTCCATTTTCAACTTTCTTCAACTCCCACAAGAAATCAAAACGGGCCAAAAAACACCCAATTTTCACCAAAAAGTAAGGCTATAGGCTTGCCATTTTGCCCAAAAATCGTCCATTTTCAACTTTCTTCAACTCCCACAAGAAATCAAAACGGGCCCAAAAACACCCAATTTTCACCAAAAAGTAAGGCTATAGGCTTGCCATTTTGCCCAAAAATCGTCCATTTTCAACATTTTCCAGCTTGCCTCTAACATGAAAAAGTGCCCAAAAACACCCAATTATCACCAAAAAGTAAGGCTAAAGGCTTGCCATTTTGCCCAAAAATCGTCCATTTTCAACATTTTCCAGCTTGCCTCTAACATGAAAAAGTGCCCAAAAACACCCAATTTTCACCAAAAAGTAAGGCTATAGGCTTGCCATTTTGCCCAAAAATTGTCCATTTTCAACTTTCTTCAACTCCCACAAGAAATCAAAAAGTGCCCAAAAACACCAAATTTTCACCAAAAAGTAAGGCTATAGGCTTGCCATTTTGCCCAAAAATCGTCCATTTTCAACTTTCTTCAACTCCCAGCAGAAATCAAAACGGGCCCAAAAACACCCAATTTTCACCAAAAAATAAGGCTATAGGCTTGCAATTTTGCCCAAAAATCGTCCATTTTCAACATTTTCCAGCTTGCCTCTAACATGAAAAAGTGCCCAAAAACACCCAAATTTCACCAAAAAGTAAGGCTTGCAATTTTGCACAAAAATTGTCAATTTTCTACTTTCTTCAACTCCCAGAAGAAATCAAAAAGTGCCCAAAAACATCCAATTTTCACCAAAAGGTAAGGCTATAGGCTTGCCATTTTGCCCAAAAATCGTCCATTTTCAACTTTCTTCAACTCCCAGCAGAAATCAAAACGGGCCCAAAAACACCCAATTTTCACCAAAAAGTAAGGCTATAGGCTTGCCATTTTGCCCAAAAATTGTCCATTTTCAACTTTCTTCAACTCCCACAAGAAATCAAAAAGTGCCCAAAAACACCCAATTTTCACCAAAAAATAAGGCTATAGGCTTGCAATTTTGCCCAAAAATCGTCCATTTTCAACATTTTCCAGCTTGCCTCTAACATGAAAAAGTGCCCAAAAACACCCAATTTTCACCAAAAAGTAAGGCTAAAGGCTTGCCATTTTGCCCAAAAATCGTCCATTTTCAACATTTTCCAGCTTGCCTCTAACATGAAAAAGTGCCCAAAAACACCCAATTTTCACCAAAAAGTAAGGCTATAGGCTTGCCATTTTGCCCAAAAATTGTCCATTTTCAACTTTCTTCAACTCCCACAGGAAATCAAAACGGGCCCAAAAACACCCAATTTTCACCAAAAAGTAAGGCTATAGGCTTGCCATTTTGCCCAAAAATCGTCCATTTTCAACATTTTCCAGCTTGCCTCTAACATGAAAAAGTGCCCAAAAACACCCAATTTTCACCAAAAAGTAAGGCTATAGGCTTGCCATTTTCCCAAAAATCGTCCATTTTCAACTTTCTTCAACTCCCACAAGAAATCAAAACGGGCCCAAAAACACCCAATTTTCACCAAAAGGTAAGGCTATAGGCTTGCCATTTTGCCAAAAAATCGTCCATTTTCAACTTTCTTCAACTCCCACAAGAAATCAAAACGGGCCCAAAAACACCCAATTTTCACCAAAAAGTAAGGCTATAGGCTTGCCATTTTGCCCAAAAATCGTCCATTTTCAACATTTTCCAGCTTGCCTCTAACATGAAAAAGTGCCCAAAAACACCCAATTATCACCAAAAAGTAAGGCTAAAGGCTTGCCATTTTCCCCAAAAATCGTCCATTTTCAACATTTTCCAGCTTGCCTCTAACATGAAAAAGTGCCCAAAAACACCCAATTTTCACCAAAAAGTAAGGCTATAGGCTTGCCATTTTGCCCAAAAATCGTCCATTTTCAACATTTTCCAGCTTGCCGCTAACATGAAAAAGTGCTCAAATACACCCAATTTTCACCAAAAAGTAAGGCTATAGGCTTGCCATTTTGCCCAAAAATTGTCAATTTTCTACTTTCTTCAACTCCCAGAAGAAATCAAAAAGTGCCCAAAAACATCCAATTTTCACCAAAAGGTAAGGCTATAGGCTTGCCGTTTTGCCCAAAAGTCGTCCATTTTCAACATTTTCCAGCTTGCCGCTAACATGAAAAAGTGCTCAAAAACACCCAATTTTCACCAAAAAGTAAGGCTATAGGCTTGCCATTTTGCCCAAAAATTGTCCATTTTGAACATTTTCCAGCTTGCCGCTAACATGAAAAAGTGCTCAAATACACCCAATTTTCACCAAAAAGTAAGGCTATAGGCTTGCCATTTTCCCAAAAATCGTCCATTTTCAACTTTCTTCAACTCCCACAAGAAATCAAAACGGGCCCAAAAACACCCAATTTTCACCAAAAGGTAAGGCTATAGGCTTGCCATTTTGCCAAAAAATCGTCCATTTTCAACTTTCTTCAACTCCCACAAGAAATCAAAACGGGCCCAAAAACACCCAATTTTCACCAAAAAGTAAGGCTATAGGCTTGCCATTTTGCCCAAAAATCGTCCATTTTCAACATTTTCCAGCTTGCCTCTAACATGAAAAAGTGCCCAAAAACACCCAAATTTCACCAAAAAGTAAGGCTATAGGCTTGCAATTTTGCACAAAAATTGTCAATTTTCTACTTTCTTCAACTCCCAGAAGAAATCAAAAAGTGCCCAAAAACATCCAATTTTCACCAAAAGGTAAGGCTATAGGCTTGCCGTTCTGCCCAAAAGTCGTCCATTTTGAACATTTTCCAGCTTGCCGCTAACATGAAAAAGTGCTCAAAAACACCCAATTTTCACCAAAAAGTAAGGCTATAGGCTTGCCATTTTGCCAAAAAATTGTCCATTTTGAACATTTTCCAGCTTGCCGCTAACATGAAAAAGTGCTCAAATACACCCAATTTTCACCAAAAAGTAAGGCTATAGGCTTGCCATTTTGCCCAAAAATTGTCAATTTTCTACTTTCTTCAACTCCCAGAAGAAATCAAAAAGTGCCCAAAAACATCCAATTTTCACCAAAAGGTAAGGCTATAGGCTTGCCGTTTTGCCCAAAAGTCGTCCATTTTCAACATTTTCCAGCTTGCCTCTAACATGAAAAAGTGCCCAAAAACACCCAATTTTCACCAAAAAGTAAGGCTATAGGCTTGCCATTTTCCCAAAAATCGTCCATTTTCAACTTTCTTCAACTCCCACAAGAAATCAAAACGGGCCAAAAAACACCCAATTTTCACCAAAAAGTAAGGCTATAGGCTTGCCATTTTGCCCAAAAATCGTCCATTTTCAACTTTCTTCAACTCCCACAAGAAATCAAAACGGGCCCAAAAACACCCAATTTTCACCAAAAAGTAAGGCTATAGGCTTGCCATTTTGCCCAAAAATCGTCCATTTTCAACATTTTCCAGCTTGCCTCTAACATGAAAAAGTGCCCAAAAACACCCAATTATCACCAAAAAGTAAGGCTAAAGGCTTGCCATTTTGCCCAAAAATCGTCCATTTTCAACATTTTCCAGCTTGCCTCTAACATGAAAAAGTGCCCAAAAACACCCAATTTTCACCAAAAAGTAAGGCTATAGGCTTGCCATTTTGCCCAAAAATTGTCCATTTTCAACTTTCTTCAACTCCCACAAGAAATCAAAAAGTGCCCAAAAACACCAAATTTTCACCAAAAAGTAAGGCTATAGGCTTGCCATTTTGCCCAAAAATCGTCCATTTTCAACTTTCTTCAACTCCCAGCAGAAATCAAAACGGGCCCAAAAACACCCAATTTTCACCAAAAAATAAGGCTATAGGCTTGCAATTTTGCCCAAAAATCGTCCATTTTCAACATTTTCCAGCTTGCCTCTAACATGAAAAAGTGCCCAAAAACACCCAAATTTCACCAAAAAGTAAGGCTTGCAATTTTGCACAAAAATTGTCAATTTTCTACTTTCTTCAACTCCCAGAAGAAATCAAAAAGTGCCCAAAAACATCCAATTTTCACCAAAAGGTAAGGCTATAGGCTTGCCATTTTGCCCAAAAATCGTCCATTTTCAACTTTCTTCAACTCCCAGCAGAAATCAAAACGGGCCCAAAAACACCCAATTTTCACCAAAAAGTAAGGCTATAGGCTTGCCATTTTGCCCAAAAATTGTCCATTTTCAACTTTCTTCAACTCCCACAAGAAATCAAAAAGTGCCCAAAAACACCAAATTTTCACCAAAAAGTAAGGCTATAGGCTTGCCATTTTGCCCAAAAATCGTCCATTTTCAACTTTCTTCAACTCCCAGCAGAAATCAAAACGGGCCCAAAAACACCCAATTTTCACCAAAAAATAAGGCTATAGGCTTGCAATTTTGCCCAAAAATCGTCCATTTTCAACATTTTCCAGCTTGCCTCTAACATGAAAAAGTGCCCAAAAACACCCAAATTTCACCAAAAAGTAAGGCTTGCAATTTTGCACAAAAATTGTCAATTTTCTACTTTCTTCAACTCCCAGAAGAAATCAAAAAGTGCCCAAAAACATCCAATTTTCACCAAAAGGTAAGGCTATAGGCTTGCCATTTTGCCCAAAAATCGTCCATTTTCAACTTTCTTCAACTCCCAGCAGAAATCAAAACGGGCCCAAAAACACCCAATTTTCACCAAAAAGTAAGGCTATAGGCTTGCCATTTTGCCCAAAAATTGTCCATTTTCAACTTTCTTCAACTCCCACAAGAAATCAAAAAGTGCCCAAAAACACCCAATTTTCACCAAAAAATAAGGCTATAGGCTTGCAATTTTGCCCAAAAATCGTCCATTTTCAACATTTTCCAGCTTGCCTCTAACATGAAAAAGTGCCCAAAAACACCCAATTTTCACCAAAAAGTAAGGCTAAAGGCTTGCCATTTTGCCCAAAAATCGTCCATTTTCAACATTTTCCAGCTTGCCTCTAACATGAAAAAGTGCCCAAAAACACCCAATTTTCACCAAAAAGTAAGGCTATAGGCTTGCCATTTTGCCCAAAAATTGTCCATTTTCAACTTTCTTCAACTCCCACAGGAAATCAAAACGGGCCCAAAAACACCCAATTTTCACCAAAAAGTAAGGCTATAGGCTTGCCATTTTGCCCAAAAATCGTCCATTTTCAACATTTTCCAGCTTGCCTCTAACATGAAAAAGTGCCCAAAAACACCCAATTTTCACCAAAAAGTAAGGCTATAGGCTTGCCATTTTCCCAAAAATCGTCCATTTTCAACTTTCTTCAACTCCCACAAGAAATCAAAACGGGCCCAAAAACACCCAATTTTCACCAAAAGGTAAGGCTATAGGCTTGCCATTTTGCCAAAAAATCGTCCATTTTCAACTTTCTTCAACTCCCACAAGAAATCAAAACGGGCCCAAAAACACCCAATTTTCACCAAAAAGTAAGGCTATAGGCTTGCCATTTTGCCCAAAAATCGTCCATTTTCAACATTTTCCAGCTTGCCTCTAACATGAAAAAGTGCCCAAAAACACCCAATTATCACCAAAAAGTAAGGCTAAAGGCTTGCCATTTTCCCCAAAAATCGTCCATTTTCAACATTTTCCAGCTTGCCTCTAACATGAAAAAGTGCCCAAAAACACCCAATTTTCACCAAAAAGTAAGGCTATAGGCTTGCCATTTTGCCCAAAAATCGTCCATTTTCAACATTTTCCAGCTTGCCGCTAACATGAAAAAGTGCTCAAATACACCCAATTTTCACCAAAAAGTAAGGCTATAGGCTTGCCATTTTGCCCAAAAATTGTCAATTTTCTACTTTCTTCAACTCCCAGAAGAAATCAAAAAGTGCCCAAAAACATCCAATTTTCACCAAAAGGTAAGGCTATAGGCTTGCCGTTTTGCCCAAAAGTCGTCCATTTTGAACATTTTCCAGCTTGCCGCTAACATGAAAAAGTGCTCAAAAACACCCAATTTTCACCAAAAAGTAAGGCTATAGGCTTGCCATTTTGCCCAAAAATTGTCCATTTTGAACATTTTCCAGCTTGCCGCTAACATGAAAAAGTGCTCAAATACACCCAATTTTCACCAAAAAGTAAGGCTATAGGCTTGCCATTTTGCCCAAAAATTGTCAATTTTCTACTTTCTTCAACTCCCAGAAGAAATCAAAAAGTGCCCAAAAACATCCAATTTTCACCAAAAGGTAAGGCTATAGGCTTGCCGTTTTGCCCAAAAGTCGTCCATTTTCAACATTTTCCAGCTTGCCTCTAACATGAAAAAGTGCCCAAAAACACCCAATTTTCACCAAAAAGTAAGGCTATAGGCTTGCCATTTTCCCAAAAATCGTCCATTTTCAACTTTCTTCAACTCCCACAAGAAATCAAAACGGGCCAAAAAACACCCAATTTTCACCAAAAAGTAAGGCTATAGGCTTGCCATTTTGCCCAAAAATCGTCCATTTTCAACTTTCTTCAACTCCCACAAGAAATCAAAACGGGCCCAAAAACACCCAATTTTCACCAAAAAGTAAGGCTATAGGCTTGCCATTTTGCCCAAAAATCGTCCATTTTCAACATTTTCCAGCTTGCCTCTAACATGAAAAAGTGCCCAAAAACACCCAATTATCACCAAAAAGTAAGGCTAAAGGCTTGCCATTTTGCCCAAAAATCGTCCATTTTCAACATTTTCCAGCTTGCCTCTAACATGAAAAAGTGCCCAAAAACACCCAATTTTCACCAAAAAGTAAGGCTATAGGCTTGCCATTTTGCCCAAAAATCGTCCATTTTCAACATTTTCCAGCTTGCCTCTAACATGAAAATGTGCCCAAAAACACCCAATTTTCACCAAAAAGTAAGGCTAAGTATAGGCTTGCCATTTTGCCCAAAAATCGTCCATTTTCAACATTTTCCAGCTTGCCTCTAACATGAAAAAGTGCCCAAAAACACCCAAATTTCACCAAAAAGTAAGGCTATAGGCTTGCAATTTTGCACAAAAATTGTCAATTTTCTACTTTCTTCAACTCCCAGAAGAAATCAAAAAGTGCCCAAAAACATCCAATTTTCACCAAAAGGTAAGGCTATAGGCTTGCCGTTCTGCCCAAAAGTCGTCCATTTTGAACATTTTCCAGCTTGCCTCTAACATGAAAAAGTGCCCAAAAACACCCAATTATCACCAAAAAGTAAGGCTAAAGGCTTGCCATTTTGCCCAAAAATCGTCCATTTTCAACATTTTCCAGCTTGCCTCTAACATGAAAAAGTGCCCAAAAACACCCAATTTTCACCAAAAAGTAAGGCTATAGGCTTGCCATTTTGCCCAAAAATCGTCCATTTTCAACATTTTCCAGCTTGCCTCTAACATGAAAATGTGCCCAAAAACACCCAATTTTCACCAAAAAGTAAGGCTAAGTATAGGCTTGCCATTTTGCCCAAAAATCGTCCATTTTCAACATTTTCCAGCTTGCCTCTAACATGAAAAAGTGCCCAAAAACACCCAAATTTCACCAAAAAGTAAGGCTATAGGCTTGCAATTTTGCACAAAAATTGTCAATTTTCTACTTTCTTCAACTCCCAGAAGAAATCAAAAAGTGCCCAAAAACATCCAATTTTCACCAAAAGGTAAGGCTATAGGCTTGCCGTTCTGCCCAAAAGTCGTCCATTTTGAACATTTTCCAGCTTGCCGCTAACATGAAAAAGTGCTCAAAAACACCCAATTTTCACCAAAAAGTAAGGCTATAGGCTTGCCATTTTGCCCAAAAATTGTCCATTTTGAACATTTTCCAGCTTGCCGCTAACATGAAAAAGTGCTGAAATACACCCAATTTTCACCAAAAAGTAAGGCTATAGGCTTGCCATTTTGCCCAAAAATTGTCAATTTTCTACTTTCTTCAACTCCCAGAAGAAATCAAAAAGTGCCCAAAAACATCTAATTTTCACCAAAAGGTAAGGCTATAGGCTTGCCGTTTTGCCCAAAAGTCGTCCATTTTCAACATTTTCCAGCTTGCCTCTAACATGAAAAAGTGCCCAAAAACACCCAATTTTCACCAAAAAGTAAGGCTATAGGCTTGCCATTTTGCCCAAAAATTGTCCATTTTCAACTTTCTTCAACTCCCACAAGAAATCAAAAAGTGCCCAAAAACACCAAATTTTCACCAAAAAGTAAGGCTATAGGCTTGCCATTTTGCCCAAAAATCGTCCATTTTCAACATTTTCCAGCTTGCCTCTAACATGAAAAAGTGCCCAAAAACACCCAATTTTCTCCAAAAAGTAAGGCTATAGGCTTGCCATTTTGCCCAAAAGTCGTCCATTTTCAACATTTTCCAGCTTGCCGCTAACATGAAAAAGAGCCCAAAAACACCCAATTTTCACCAGAAAATAAGGCTATAGGCCTGCAATTTGGGAAAAAAATTGTCAATTTTCTACCTTCTTCAACTCCCAGAAGAAATCAAAAAGTGCCCAAAAACATCCAATTTTCACCAAAAGGTAAGGCTATAGGCTTGCCGTTTTGCCCAAAAGTCGTCCATTTTTAACATTTTCCAGCTTGCCGCTAACATGAAAAAGTGCTCAAAAACACCCAATTTTCACCAAAAAGTAAGGCTATAGGCTTGCCATTTTGCCCAAAAATCGTCCATTTTCAACATTTCCAGCTTGCCTCTAACATCAAAACGGGCCCAAAAACACCAAATTTTCACCAAAAAGTAAGGCTATAGGCTTGCCATTTTGCCCAAAAATCGTCCATTTTCAACATTTTCCAGCTTGCCTCTAACATGAAAAAGTGCCCAAAAACACCCAATTATCACCAAAAAGTAAGGCTAAAGGCTTGCCATTTTGCCCAAAAATCGTCCATTTTCAACATTTTCCAGCTTGCCTCTAACATGAAAAAGTGCCCAAAAACACCCAATTTTCACCAAAAAGTAAGGCTAAGGGCTTGCAATTTTGCCCAAAAATCGTCCATTTTCAACATTTTCCAGCTTGCCTCTAACATGAAAAAGTGCCCAAAAACACCCAATTTTCACCAAAAAGTAAGGCTATAGGCTTGCCATTTTGCCCAAAAATCGTCCATTTTCAACATTTTCCAGCTTGCCTCTAACATGAAAATGTGCCCAAAAACACCCAATTTTCACCAAAAAGTAAGGCTAAGTATAGGCTTGCCATTTTGCCCAAAAATCGTCCATTTTCAACTTTCTTCAACTCCCAGCAGAAATCAAAAAGTGCCCCAAAACAGCCAAGTTTTTTTTAGTTTTTATTAAAGTAGGCCTTGAAATAGGTTTGTTTTGATTATTTTTTGCAGTGAAGCGCGCCTGTTTCAATACCCCCATCGAATCGCACCAGTGACCTGAGGAATCGTACAGATTATTTCCTTGCTTAGCATTCAACACTTTGGGAAAGGGCATGGGAGTTGAACACATAAAACTGCCAGATGACCAGCCGCTAACAGCAGCTTTCACTTTGACTCTAACCACAGTTAGCTTCCTCTTCGACTATTCAACCGGTTTCCTGGTCTTTCCTGCTGAGAGCTTACACAAACACAGGGGTTGAAATTTTGTTTCTCAACTCTCGCGTTTGTCCATTTGATAACCGGTATGACGTATGATATGTGTTTTGACGGAGAGCGTGCGAGCGCTCTCGAAGTAAGCCTTTCGTTTGCATGTTAGTTTTAGTTAGACACAGTGTCTTGTGAATAAATCTTGTTTTGGTATTTATTTAAGTGCTTTAAAGATGCAATGGAAATGTCATTTAACGTGTTGTGTGTTTCTGCTGTCTTCCCTGCGTCGCAAGTTCGATTACAAGCGCAGCAGAAACCACCTAAACATCACACCACAGCACCACTGCTTCTTCCCTCACTAACTCTTAGAATCTTAACTCTTAGATCCGACGAAGCTGAGCTAGTTCTGGTCAACAGGCTTCCTGTCTATTGGGAAAAGGAATGGTCATGGCTTCTTAGACTAAGGATGAAAGAACAAGACGAATGTAAACGGAAGACGAATATAAACGTATCGAAGTAAAAAACTTGAGTTCCAAGCTCGACACAACTCTGGGGAAACACCTTGCAATCGTGGTCCACGTCTTCCTGAAATGGAGAAGCCAGTTCTTTCCCTCACCACTTTGTGCCTTACATTTTCAAATTGCTAATAAGAGCCAATTATTTATTGATATACAGTACTTTATATCATTTGAAGTATCCTTTCAGTACAATTTATTACCAAGCCTCCTTTTCAAGCTGCAACCTCTTAGTCCTTTTTCGGATTTCTTTCCCATTCGTCATGTTAAACTTTTGGAAGCAGTCGGATGCTGTTTTTGGCCTTCAAAACCGTCTTCAGAGGCATGTACTTGTAATTTTTTCAATCATCAGTCAAAGTCTAATTCCTTTACGTATAGCTTCCTATCGTTGATCTTAGCGATAAAGTCGATCGGAAGCTTGTGCAGACCTTGTCTATCACCTTTTACTTCTTGGGTGCATAGTAATATTGTCGATGTTTTGGTGCTCAGACAGAGCATGTAAATTCCTGCATTATAGTTATCCTTGTCTTTAATAAAACACAACATTTTTAACCATTTTTCGAATTAAGATTTTATGTCTGTCATTGTCGTGACCAGAGGGATGACAACCGGCAGATTGTGAGAACAGAGGCGAGCAGAGGAATGCGAGAAACTTTTATAACTTGGACTGAACTTGCCTTTAAATCTAATTAGGGCCGTGCTTGAGCAGAATTTTCTCTTAAGAGTGAGAATTTCTTTCGCCGTCAGACAGAGCGAGAATGGACGTTTCGTTTTTATTCTTTCCACCACAACCTACAAAATGACGGTTTTGAAGGCAGCTGACATGGCGAGAAGACCAGTTACACATGCTTAAATCATGCCTTGGCAGGTGAAGTGTACCTGCAGGCAAAAACCCGCCTGGTAAATCGCTTCTTATGGCACTGTTTCCAAATGGAAATGAAATTCCGCCCATCCTTTTTCTCATTGGAATAGGTTGATGACAATTTGTTGAACATATCAACAGGTAGATAATCACAGTTGCAGCTGCATTTGGCTCATTGTAAATGGCTTCAAAAGTCTTATGAATGTTTTAAGTTCAATGAGCTAGGATAGCCGTAACTTCATTTAACCCTCAAAACCGGATACGTGTTTTGAAAAGACTTGCCCACTCAGCATGGAGTTAAGGGATCGTGAAATTATTTGTTTCTGGACTTGGATTTATGTTTCTGCAACAGGTCAGTGATGGTGATTCTGTTTTGAGTTTCACACTTGTCAGAATAGCTGAATGGTGTAAGGATAGCTAAGTGGTTAGATTTTTGCCCTTTTGTCATGTGGTCAATGGTTTGAGTCCACCCTCAGCTAAACTTTCACTTAATGTGAGGGGAGTTGCTAGCTCTTTGTAATTCCAGGCATAGGAATCACAAGGTGTGGTCACATTGAGAGAAAGGACCCTGACACGGCTCAATGAGCAACAAGCTTCTCAATGTCTAAAAGTTGACCTTCAAATGTAAATGCATAAAAGAACAAGGTTCCCCTTGAAAAGGAATTCATTTGTATCAATGTCTGTTCAAGCCATAGTTCCGCTAAGTCATCATCTACTAATCCCAACGAGGTCGAATTTTCACTTCTAACCACCCTCCACTACTTATTCATATCCTCAGTTCTTCTTCCCCCTGTATTTTTCAGCAAAACATCTCTTGGTGTCATTTTTCAAGCAATGTTTTGGTTTTTCTCATATGTACGCTTGTTACTGCTTGCTTGCTCATCCAATCACCCTCTCACCTCACCATATGACCTTACTACGAAGGCTTCATTTCCTGACTCTGTTTGGACACCCCACATACCTTTCCTAAATTTTTCCACCCCTTTTGGTCTTATGCAGTCCACTCAGCCGATTTTGCACATCAAACCCCATTAACCCTTTTCAAATTTGTTCAACTCAGAAATAAAATATACAGATGTGGATAGTAGCGTTCATGTTCATCCCACCAAAGATATCTTGCTCATATTTTTTCTCAGTTCGGAAAGTTATAGATTTGCTGCATTTTCCTATGAAATACACAAAACAAATCTAAATAATGTTTGTTCACTTTTTATTGCTATGAACAAGCTTTCCAGCTCTTTGTTTAATCCTTCCTTCCTCTTTGTTGAGTCCAATCTTTCACTTTTCCAGACTGTATTTTATATCAAAGGGCAGCACTTATCAGCTTTAAACAAAAGCAATTACTGTGATGAGTCACCATTCCTTTTTTTAGAAACTTCTCATAATTTTTATTTGAACAACAACTGCAACAAAACATAGAATGGAATTGCATCATTTGTCAATATTCTCTTGTTCTCTTTTGTTGCTGGTTTCAGACTGGTCACTTTGTGAAAAAATTGTTTCCATTTAAGTTGAAGGAACTATTAGAAGATTTTATCACTTTTTTTAGTCAGTTATTTTGGAGAAAGGCCATGGTGGCCTATACAAACCTCCAACAAAGAAGGAAGAAAGAAGAAAGCAAAATTCTAAGAGGAGAGAGAGATCAGATCAAGTTTATTGATCTTAGATTTGACAGATGGTAGGTTGTAAGATTCAGGAAAGCAAGACGATGGCAAGGCGTTCCATAAATTGCATGTTCTTGGGATGAATGATGATTTGTGGGATGTGAGAGGCCCTGTTGTATAGGACAGGCATGCATACATCAGATATCCACTCTCTATTTTCACATATTTTCAGTATTCTATGTATCATTGCAATAATCCAACAGGCTCATTCATTTAGATAAGAAATCCACATTCAGAAATTCAATTTCATTGTTACCTTCAGTTTGCAAATAACATTACTCAATTCTTATCAAAATCTCTGCTCACCTCAGTATTTATTTTGTGCTGGAATCAAAACATGCTTTCGGATTCTGAAAATGTTCATACTTCACAAGTTCTAGAAATTCTCCCATGAATTAGTAATAGATGGTTAGACAATAAGCTTATTGAACCAACAATTTGACATGTTGATCCAATCTAGGAACTTTTTAGTGCTATTTCTGTATGGAGTAATTCTTACAAGCTGGAGAACAAACAGCTATTTTAGCAAGGGGAGAAGCTTGGCATAAAGCCATTTAAATCATGTTTAATAGCAGATCCGCAAGAAACTCTCTTGTAACTGTCAAAAGACAACTGTGTTGAGATAAAAGAGAATCTTTTCAAGAGGAAGGTCAACCAAGGAGAATATATAAGCTGTGTAAAAGATTTTCACCTTTGCATGACTCAGTATTTCTGAATGCTTTATGTTAAGTTGTCCTTTTCCCCCAATTTCACACTTGAGTTTTGTAATTCATACCGAGGAAAGTTTTCCAAACTAAACTCAGAAATACGATTGCTATGGAAAATACATTTTGAGCGACTTAAATAGAAAAAGACTGTCTTAGTTGGAGATTTATCCTTCTGAGAAAGTTTTCAGCCCAGGAATTTGGGCCGGTCAGCCACAAACAAGCTCTTAAGCATATCTCTCTTGAAAAAATGTCTTATGGTTGCGACTCAAACGGCAATACAAAACATTGTGGGTTTCGATTGATCACTAACAAATTCGAGTTTCGGGCCTGTGCGAGTGGAAAACACAGGCTATGGAATGGACTGTGGAGTTTTTTATCTACTAAATTTAGACTGGAAAGCTTTGCACAAGTGACCACAAAATGTAGAAGCTGTTTGAAAATGACAGAATTCCGAGGCAACGTAGAAGGGGTGCTTTTTTGGGACTAGAATGTGGTTTGGGTAAAGGCTACGATTACGGAAGGATAGTGACCAAGGTTGATAGGATTATTTGACGTAGCGAGGTCACCACATGGCAATATTAGCACTGTCCAATGGAACAATATCAGCATATGTTAACAACGTTTTAATGCAGATTGAGTCACAGAAAAGTACTGCTGACCAACAGTGCCAAGTTTCGTGATCGCAAGACAGCAATGAAATGGATAGCCATTAGCGCTGCTTGAATAAATCATTCAACTCCTCCCCGATATTGCTCCGAAATGTCGTCAACTCTCTCTAATTAGAACTCTCGTTAAAATGTATGTTCGAATTACAAAAGGCTCAAATTACAGGGATTCGAATTATATAGCTTTTTGTTTGGAGATTTTCAAGGGATCTGAAGACTATGTTGGAATTAGCAAAAGTTCGAATTACACGAGTTCGAATTAGACAGAGTTGCCTGTATTTTGTTACTGACGCAGTGTACCTCTGCGAGAAGCAGGAAAATGACGTCTGAAGCCGGCCTCACACTCTGGTGAACTGGGAGGTTTGGCGAGAGGAGAGGTATCCGGCCATCAAAGGACCAGCTCCAAGATTAATGGAATTGATTGAATGGATGTGGTCATTGAAAAAGCCGCATCAAGATGTTCTACCGTGACCTTTCTAGAACATCAGCCAAAATGAAAGAAGAACAATAGGGGGATTATGTTTAGTGAATTAATTACAGTAACCAGTGTCAAATAAACAAGCTAGAGTGGAGGCTGCTACTCGTAGTCAAGTCCTTCGATAGCTCGATCGATTTCAGCCTTTTTCACATTCTGAGTTTTACAGATGAACATGCTATTAGCATTAGCAGCGGTGTGTGTTTATCGCAGCCTCAATGCACGGAGTACACGTTGCTTGCCATTGTCACATGAATCTTAATTCGTTCCTTATCTTGCAGATTATCCGTGTGGAAAGACTGCAGTCGATGATTGCAACGCGGCGGACAAAACGCCCTCAATAAAACATTCAAACGCGTCCAGCAATGTAAGATATATCTGCTCTAAAATCACCTGTGCTCTCTGCTGTTGAATTGAAGTTTCTGTGTCGCGTGGTAGGAGACGTCGCACCGTTTACACACTAACCCGTCGAAACTTCATTTTGCTGCTTTGCTTTGTAAGAGGAGACTCGAAAGCTCAACGGAGAGATTATGACTTGACGTACGGAGTCTGCGAGGGGCAGAGTTCAGAAAGAAGCCAGACAAGCATTCAATAGCAACGAGAAACTAGCATCAAAAGCTGGAAAAGTTTCGATTCGAAGATGGGTTTAAAAAGTGAGTTCCTTTTAATGTTTTGAGTTACTTATATCATCGCTATATGTTAATAAGGGCATGTGAAATGGATACACAAGCATCGCTTTGAGTGGTTGTTGACACTTGATAATCGCGCTGGTAGTATTCCATTGGCGCATGCGAGTCCTGAAACATGACGTAGTTATTTCATAAACTTCTTGCGACCATCGCCTCTGATGTATCAAACTCAAATGAGCGTCAGACGAAAATCTCTCGCGTCTTTGGAAGAGGCTGCTGTCGCATGGGAAACAACCTGCTCGGTGGTATAGACTTGCTTTTATTTGTCAATGTACGCCAAATGCTTTGCCTGTGTGGTTTCAGCTCTCTCTTAGTGAAGACTCTCTGTGGTGCCGTGACGTAGTGGTTAAGCATGCGGACTCACAACACAGGGGTTGTCAGTTCGATTCCTCCATGTGTCACTTTTAAAACGCCATTGGTGAGGAAGACAACGGGAAACCACCTAATGAATTCCACTCCCTTAGAAAAACTCAGAGCCTTGTCTCTGGTTTCTGCTACGCTCGAAATCGAGTATGTAACGCAGTTAATGAAGATTCATTAACAATCTAATCTCTCCATTTTCATTCCTAATATTGTCTACGGTTTGTCTAGGACGCAAACATTAGAAAACTCGTCGGAAATCTATGGCTTTTTTCCCCCACACACTGAACAGAACAGCTCCTCCAAACAGGTACTTGTTATTTACGATTCCTGTGAGTAAACTTGATGTGCAATTTCAGAGTTCATGAGTGAAGTGTCTCAACATAAACGAAAGGGCTGTTGTGCACCTTTTGGGAGAGAGATGATAGCTCAGTAATTTACCTGGAAATCTGATTAGTGGTCTGAGCCCCTAATTACGCTTAGCTTCCACTCTAAGTAGGAACAGTGACAAGCCATCTGTAATTCGAAGCGCAGGAGTCACACGAGGAGTGATTGCATCGAGAAAAGCCAGACAAAGCAGGGACGCACGGAAGGGGCAACAAGGAGCAGTCGCCCCCTCTATTTCGAGAAAGGTGACCCACCCAATTCGCACAAATTCGATGAGAAAAGGTTTCGGGGGTAGTGGTGCAGAAAGCCAGACAAAGTCCACTAAGCTGTTGTAAAAACTTCTTGAAAAGCCAGACAAAGTCGAGACAAAAGCGCGTTTTTTTGCAAACATTAAGCGAGCTGATTATGGAAGTGAGCGTGATATTGTTAGCCTTGCTGCGAAATCTTTTCATTGCTATTTGCAAAGACGGCCTTGAGTGCTTTCATTTAGCACTAATTGATCGGCATTCGAATTGAAAACAATTAGATGGAAGCCAAATCATTAGACACCGAACATTGTAAGCGATCCGTGCTAGAGCAGGTGGCATCAGCTAATGCACACGATTGAGCGAATTCGAAGCAAGATTTGCTGTCATCGACGATTAATTAGAGCATCTTAATTCAAAGGATTTCGTTTTAGCATTTGCCCATAAGTTCATTTATTCACAGATTCATCTATTCATATGAATCTATGGTGGGCAAATACTTTGTAAGAAGTAACTTTGAAAGATATAATGCAGGGACGTAGGAATCATCTAAAAAGTGCGGGAGGGGGGCAGGTCAAAAAGGGCACGTTTTAAAACAGTAGATGTGACCGATAGTAGCAAAGTTTGGCCACAAAAAATAATGAAAAGTTGACGAAAATAAGGCCCACAATCATCCTCATTGAGAGCCTTGATTACAAACATCGTTCTGGGTTTGAGAATTACATTGAGAATTAGGGCAAAAGAATGATTATGCAGAAAGGCCGCTTTTGGATTTAGCAAGGGGACTTTCGCATAGTATGCCAAAAAGTGGGGAACATGACTCCTCTCCCCCCACCCCAGTTCCTACGTTCTTGTTAGGATGTTGGTGTTGATACCATAACTGAATGGTCAGTACAAGCATTGACTGCAAAACGTATAACTTCAGATTTTCACGATTTATGTTATTAGCTGATACCACCTGTTTTAAACATGGATTGCGTAGAATGATTGGGGTCTAATGATTAACACAAGGTTGATAGAGTACGAAGATGAGATTTAATATTCTCGGTGTGCCTTTTGTCGATTTTGTATTATTCTAGTCAGCGTGACGGTAAGTTGAAAAGACAAAGAATAATTATGAATTGTTTACTTCTATGGGGCGGCTTCTTTTTTTTTCATTTATTGTTAATGGACACTGAGAGGCTTTTTGCTTATCGAGCAGTGCCCAGGTCCGTCCTCTCGATGTTATCACACCTCGTGATTCCTACGCCTGGCATTGCAGAGAGATAGCAACCCTCCTCACTCTAAGTGAAAGTTAAGCTGAGGATGGATTCGAACCAAAATCTTACCACTGAGCTGCCCTGGCAGCGTGGAGCTGAAACCATTGCCAAGAGGCCATGGGGTAAGTGCCTCACAAGTGAGCTATTCTCCCACCACCTCTCCTCCCATCAGCTATTCTCCCAGCAACTATCCTCCCACCACCTCTCCTCCCATCAGCTATTCTCCCACCAGCTATTCTCCCAGCAACTATCCTCCCACCACCTCTCCTCCCACCACCTCTCCTCCCATCAGCTATTCTCCCACCAGCTCTCCTCTCACCAGCTATTCTCCCAAAATCTCTCCTCCCACAAACTATCCTCCCACCACCTCTCCTCCCATCAGCTATTCTCCCACCAGCTATTCTCCCACCACCTCTCCTCCCATCAGCTATTCTCCCACCAGCTATTCTCCCAGCAACTATCCTCCCACCACCTCTCCTCCCATCAGCTATTCTCCCACCAGCTATTCTCCCACCACCTCTCCTCTCACCAGCTATTCTCCCAAAATCTCTCCTCCCACAAACTATTCTCCCACCACCTCTCCTCCCATCAGCTATTCTCCCACCAGCTATTCTCCCACCACCTCTCCGCTCACCAGCTATTCTCCCAAAATCTCTCCTCCCACAAACTATTCTCCCACCACCTCTCCTCCCATCAGCTATTCTCCCACCAGCTATTCTCCCACCACCTCTCCTCCCATCAGCTATTCTCCCACCAGCTATTCTCCCACCACCTCTCCTCCCATCAGCTATTCTCCCACCAGCTATTCTCCCAGCAACTATCCTCCCACCACCTCTCCTCCCATCAGCTATTCTCCCACCAGCTATTCTCCCACCACCTCTCCTCCCACCAGCTATTCTCCCACAATCTCTCCTCCCACAACCTCTCCTCCCACAAACTCTCCTCCCACCAGCTATTTTCCCACCAACTCCCCTCCCGCCAGCTGTTCTTTTGTCTTTTGGAACAAAACATGAGTACCCCAGTTAAATGAACCAATCGCATCCATGTATGAGTTGAACACAGTAAACTTTGAATACATGCAATCTGCTTTCATGTGGGGGGGAGGAGGAGGTCAAATTCCGAAGCATCCAGTTAGGCTACTGCATAATACATTTATTCACAATCGTGTCCCTTTCATGCACAGTGGCCTGTATGTGGTGTACAATACATGAGATTTCCATGGTACATGGTCAGAGTGGTGATTGCGTTCGGCCTCCACCCAGGTGGGCAGGAGCTAGTAGGCTGGGATATCATTTGCAGGAACCATCATCCTCCTCATATGGGTACTGATCCCTCCATTGTCATTGGTCCAATCCACCAGCGCCTGGTTATTCGTCTGTGATATATCCTCGTATTATCTCAACCGAACAGCGTTTGAACGATTCCCGATACTTACGATAGTTTTGCCAAGCCCCGGAAATATGCGAAATTCGTTCGCTGTGTAACGTTTCCTGGATTTCCCTTCGCAATCAGGAAATGCTACTGGCTTCGTTCGTGTCAGGAAGAGTGGTGTCTTTGACCTGTTATTCGCTCGTCAAACCCCTTTCAGCTTACTTGCACCTGGCGTGAATACATTTTGAATGACATTACTGTGTTATTAGCCAGAAATGAGGTGATCGTGTTAATTTTAACAACACTAACAATGCTTTGTCTAATCCGCAGCACATTCGGATCGATGAGAGCTCTCTGGTAATCTTATGCAAATGAGGTCGAATATTCGCTATAGCTAGACCTCGGAGACATCTGGTTTCGTATCAAGCTATAAACATGAAGTCTGAAGAACAAGCAGACGCACTTGATCGTGAGCAAACGACATCGGATTCGCGTTCGTTGAAGCCTTGTCTGAGTTATGTGAGAAGTAGAGTGGCCCTGCTTACACAAGATCTCACTGAAGAGCTTATGATGTCGAAACATACTCTGATCACACTCAAAATTGGCCTCGTGGTGCAGTATATTGGCATGACATTATTGATTTACAGTATTCTCACCAACTCCTGGCTGGTTAACGGCAGCCCTACCTGTTTTGACAAGAACGAGAATTTGATAAATGGAAGTGAGGGCCTAACTCTTGCCAGTTTATGCCCTAATCACGATTTCAGGGATCGCTTTTCGGGCTTGTTTGTGCTTCTGGAAGCATGCACAGTGCTCGCTCTCGTTCTTAAACTGACGTTGACTATGAAGAAATACAGTCTTGAGGATTGGCTCGGTGTCAAATTAGACGACAGGTCCGTCTGTTTGGCTTTGCTGACTCCTCGAGCTCTGCTCTATTTCTTGCTACCAGTACAGTCCATCATGGCAACAAATATAACATCAACATTCGGATCATTTCTGTCGATTTTTCGATCACCTGTCCTGTTTCTGCTCAGTCTTCCCGTGAGATTAATTACCCTACCGATAGCGCTCTTCTTTCCTTGCCCCTTGAACGACGTCGCGGAAATAGACGTTTCAAAATTTGCAAAGCATCTAGGGAGCAGTGGTTCCCAACTCCCAAACGACGGCCTCGCCAGCAGCCTAATCGTGTTTGATTGTTTTAATAATTGCCAACTTCGTTTTGAGTCGACTTGGTTCGTCTCGGCGTCCTTCGTCCTTCTTAACTCTACACTTACCTACTGGTTCGTTGGTCTCTTGGGATCGTCCATAGATACCGATGACGAAGGGAGAGTGGTTGAAAGTCGCGAGAATTGCTCAGATGGTGTGGAATTTATTCGGGTTTCAGAAGTGAGTGAGGATTTTTCCTATGAAGAAGAAGAAGAAGAGAGAAAAGACGAAGATTTAGAAAAAGAATTAAATGATTTAGAAATTGAAAAACCAAACAATGATTTAAAGGATGAGAATTCCGAATTGAGTGACGTTGTATCGAAGGAGACCCCAGTTACTGATAATATCACAAAAAGCACAGACGATCGCGAACAATCGAGACTAGAAGAGCCAGCTTCAAAGTCCACAGAAACCCTTGAAGTTTTGCCTCGTAAGGTGGACAATGAGTTTCGAGAGAATTCAAGAGAAGTTTCTTGCTCGACCAAAGCAACGCAATCATTTTTTTTGAAGTTAAACAAAGGTTGCCAGACTTTCGTGCCCATTCATTTGCACAAAAAAGTGAACAAAAAGACGCAGGTTTCTCCCATATTTGTCGACGCACAAACTAATACAGACGCAGTTAAAACTGACGTGAGCAGTGTCGCAGGAAAAGAGGGGCTTGGGAACGACTTAGGAAGGCTTCAGCAGAGCACAGTGGAGGAAAGAGGCAAAATTTGTTATGGCGCAAATGAAGAAAATGTTAAAACGGAGAATAATGGACCGAAAGTAAAAGATAACAAAGAAATTGAGCAAGAAACGAAACAAGTCTCGAGTGACTTTCATCCCGGGAAGAACAATGCAAATGGCGGTAGCGGTCTCTTGGATACCAATGTTTTGATCACTGCCAACGGAAGTGTTGGCAAGGAACTTTTCGGCTCCTCAGAATTGACTCTGATTCCAAGAACTCTCGACTTCGAACGAAGGATAATCAGAGAGAATCAGTTGCTAAACAGAATAAGCGTGGAGGCATTTTTGAAATTCTTGGAAAAAGAGGACGACAGTGACGTCGTATTTGTAGAGAAGGACCTTCTTATCGATACGTTTAGGAATATTGTTTTGACGACGAAGTTAGAAGGGAACGATGACGCCGTGTGCCCAAGAACTGGTGACCTTGTCGCAGAATGCCCCTGTCGTGTTCATACGTTGATTAAAAGAATCTCGAAACGGGAGGGACGAAACAGCGACGAGGTTGATGGCCTAAAAATGGAGACCGAGGATGATGACGACAGCGATGACGAATCCTTTTTCAATGGTTTTCGATTGTAGCTTCATCTCTCTGCAGCAAGTGAGTTTTATTTTGGCTTTTCCTTGTCTTTTCGTTTACTCCCTCTCGTAACTAGACGAGTCTTAATCACAGAAAGACGCTTTTATCCGTTGTCATGTCTATTGACAAATCTGATGACACATTACCAGTGTAGACAATCCACAATACTTAATAATCCATTATTTAGACGATCGAACATAGAGGACCCAGTGCAGAAATTAATACCAAGATGTTAAATTTGTCGACGATCTTGGGTAAAAGCGTCTTTCTGTGATTATGACTCTTGTAATCGTCGTGGCATTGGTTATAAAGTTCATCATTAAGCTGCATTTTCCATCTTATATTCCCTTTTTCTTTTTCGCTCTGTTTCCACGACCTACTTTAACAATTTGGCCTCTGTTTCGTGTTTGACTTAACCATACCTCGTCTGGCCATTGCCAATGCATCCGCCTGACGACGGCTTGTGTGCGTTCATTGTCATGAGCTGTTCTATTGTCAAACTTTTTCTCGAATGGAATTCTCATTATCCGTCTTATCCATGATAAGCAGGTTTCCTTTTCGCACGAAATCGCTCAAAACGTATCCACTTTTTCCAACTGGTCATTTGTCAAGTGTCGCCTTCATTAATTCTTGACATAATGCAACATGATATTACAATCAAATGTCGTCCAATGCCTCCAGCTGCCCCCGCCACCCATCCCGACCCATTGCTCACTCCCCCCCATCCCCCCTGCTCAGCCCAACATCCTTCGCCACGGCTTCATCCAAACTCAGAACCAGACAACCGCGTGGATGTCTCCAGTGGGGCTGCACCATCCCGAGGTCCTCCACGTTTTGCTTGCATTTGATGTCCGGAGTGCCTCATTGCATTCCGCCAATCGCAATATGAGATTTAACCACGTGCTTTCAGCCCCAAATCCACGATGAAAGGGAGTTATTCAGTAAGACCATCTGCTTATATTGTGACCTGGCTTTTAACTGTAGCTCACGTACAATCACAACGGGAAGCCCCAATATTTTGTGGTTTACCCGGTGGGGGGGAGACGTTCTCAATCATTTTGGGGTATCTGCCCCCCTATGGGCCTAGAAACTCAGAAGTATGGACTAATCGAGAATAATGTCGTTTCAAGTTGTCGAGATTCCAGCTCAATAGCCAAATTAAAAGATATGAAACACATGAGTATGTCAACTTTGTCCGTCATATTTTTCACAGCACAGCCTCTTGCCTTCGCTACTGCAATAGAAGGTCGAACCTTGATGCGCCATTTTACGACACTTTACGACACTTCACGACAGACTTCCAGTTCGCGTAGCATGAAACCCCCCAAATGAACACCCCCTTCATTTGCAATCGATTTATGCCAGCTCAGTGTTTCTACAGTATAATAAGCGAAAGACCTGGTGCATAAACTCCTTTTTTCGCTTTACAGGTATGGCTCACGTGATGAAGTGATTGAAAGATCTACCCACTTCCGATAGAGGCACAATATGGAGGGGATGAAAAGGTATCAGGCTTCCTGGAGACTTCCAAGTAATTTTGGTGTCTATTGTAGCTAAATCATCCGACGCGTTTTCGTTGTTCGGAGGAAAGTTTCGTCCACCGAGACGCATTCAATGGAGCATCTTGTTAAATGTTTGTATTTAGACTTTATATTCTTTTGTATGGCGTTGTTTTATAGTGAAAATAGACGAAATCTAGAGCAATAGATATGCATATCACATCCCTTAATCATCAAAACTCCATAGGAAGTTTTGCTTATTAAAAGAATTTTGGTTTGTAAGCATCTTCAGACCGTACCACTTGGTTTTTAGTTTTTTTGTATCTATTTATTCAAATATCAAATATCCAGAGTTTTTTTACAGCTATGCAAAATATTGATGCTTCATTTTATTTACATTAGTTAATTAATGATTATAAAACAATTGTTATTGACAATTTTGCTGAAAAATTGAATTAAATGAGTTGTGATGTTTTTTTTCTTCGGGAGAGAAATTATTTTTTGTATTCCATTTGAAATTTACAAAACGTGTTACTAACTACACTACCAAGTATTGAAAGAATATAACGAAGAAAATCAAAATAAGAAGAAAGCTGAAAAAATTTCGGTTAATGGAATTAAATTTTAACTCCAGAATATACGCGCAACTTTAATGAACATGAATTGTCCACGTTTTTATCATTTTCATTAAACATTGGTCTGCAAGTTCGTAGATTTGGTAGCCATTTTAAGTGGAATTTTGTAAATAAAGCTAGGTTAGGAAGTGCGAACGCTTCTTGAAGCAATAAATCTATCCACGTGCACAATGTGGCAGCTGGATTTGATTCGTACAATGCAATTGCAGTTTACGCCGCGTTTCAGACGATGTCAATGAGATTTAGTTTCTTAAACATCCATTAGATTTTCTTTTTTGTTAATTAATCGTTTAACTGTGAATTCAAATGATAGTGTTGAGAGTTACAAGATTAAGTTTAAATTCAGCATGGTTTTGATTGCCCTTGAGTAATAATAAAAATGGATGTGTTGACGTACAGAGCTTAAGTATTGTACTGGAGAAGGAGACGCTATGCGCTTGCAATTATTTTTATGGTCACATTCTTATAGATCTCAAGATATATAAGAATTAGACCATAAGTATAGTCACTTAATTCTTCATATGGAACATAGTATCATTATATGATGATTATATGTTGATAATAAGAGGGAAATATTTGTGGTTGAGGGGCGTGTGTACTGTAGTGAAGGTAAAACTGGCAAGACATCGCGCTCCCTCTTGCTTCTCGATGCTCGCTCCACTAATCAGTTAACGGAAGCCTGGCGCAAACCTGGAGGTGATATGCGAAGAGGGAGAAAGCTGCCCACCGCCATATCACTCAATGCCATGGCCCGGTGAAGTAACTCAGTTGAGGGTCGAGTGAATTATTGGGCTGTCTTAGAAGTTAACTTGCCCAATGCATTCTAGGTATGGTACATGTTTTATGTTCTGTTCTGACTAGCTTCCATTCTTTTGTTTTCATGATCAAATGTCATTCATTCTCACGAAGCAGTTGTGCTCGTATTATTGCGTCAATACATGGAAGGCCCCTTGAACACAAACATTAGCTGGGGGGGGGGGGGTTACCCTTGAAATAAACCTACATATAATCTCTGGAACTTCGCTTTGCTATTCTCTATTGATAAAGCACAGCATTAACTTCGTCAGGGGAATTTATTCACACGGTAAAACCGAGAAGAAACATTCCTCTTCTTAAGGTAGCTAGCCGCTTTAGGTAACATGCCGAAGTGAAAGACAGAGGGCCTTTGGCTAACAGTAATTCGTTTGTTGAAGAGTGATGTGTGAGTTACTTGTTACATTCGTTATATTTTGTTTTGTTGATATTGTAATTGCGCGGATTGTTTTGTACGATGGTGTTGTATTTTATTTATTTCCATTAAATCCAATCGTTAACAATTTCGTTACGACGTACTTTTTTATTTTCCGATAGTGATGTATTTTCTTCTTAGTCTTTCATGATAATAATAATGATAATCACTTTATTCTAGGTTGGCTTTTCGTCTAGCCAACTAATCAGCTAATTAACGCCAACCGAAACTAAGATACAGGTTAATGATGGCTAAAATCATAGAAATCCTAAATTTTTTACAAATTGTTTGCACAATCTACAGTTGCACTCAAAGTTGTAGCTTTTTATGCCTCTTTTGAAGCTATTCAATGTCTGGGACTCTTTTAAGGAAGATGGCATTGTATGCCATATCTTCGCTCCAAGAAAACTTGAATTTGCAATGCCATACCCTGTCGTTTTTTGTTTTGGTGCCAAAATATTTCTGCCACTACAAAGGGTGTATGGAGTATGTTTCTTCAAAAAGATTTGATTCACGAAACTTGGATTGAGATGCCCTTGAGTTTTGAACATTTCAGTAGCAAACAACTGTAATTTTTTGTGGTGAATGGAAACTTTGTTTGCCATGCATGATTTCGTGCTCATGAGAAGATAAGGGGAGAAAGAGTTTAAGCAAGAACGAGTCTAATATGGCGCTAAAACTTAGGCCCTTGACGACGATGATTATTATTGTAACAATGAGGGTGATCATGACTGATGGTGATAATGATGATGATGACGATTGGGATGATTGATGATTTTCGATTTGTGATCATGATAAGGATCTATTTCCACTTATGATGAAGACGATGCAGACCATCCCAATCTGGTTGCCTCGAAATATGTCAAGACCGATTAAGAAGCTGTAGCATGGGCTAAATTACGGGGACACAACATTTGATAAATCTCACGCCCCTAACCTGCCATGTTGGTTCATTGATTGACAGAAATTCCATCTTTCAGAGCAATACGTTTCCAGGAAAATGCCGGACCACAAAATATACTTTTAAAAAAGAAGATTCAGCACTTTTTTTACTCTACTTTAAGTAAGTGCTTCCCATTTCCGGAGATGAAAAACTGAGAGAGATCATCGCAATGAAGATGCCAAGATCTAAGCGAAACCAATGACAAGATCATTCAGCAATAAACATGGAGCTATTTACAATCTCAAAGCTAAATAAGTTTAATACGAGTACCTGAATGCTGGTTTGTTCAAATGAAACACGCTTGTGAAAAGCTTTCTTGGGTGATGATTTCGCATAATTATTCACATCATTAGGGGGTGTTTACGTCACCGTTAAATCGATTTGGAAAATGCTTAGCATGTGTCAACGGGGACGAGTGGTGGATTTGTGTTGCTTCTACCCTTTTAAACAGATTGAGATGCGATTTGGGCTTTAAATTTGCTACAATAGGCAGAAGGTCACTGAACAAAAGCTAGAGACTAGCTTGGCAACACTGCATCCATCGCTAACAGGTAACGTCAACGAATCTGGAAAGGACATACTAAATGTCGTACCAGCTTCATGTGGGGAATGGAGTGCGGTGGAGTATATGGAAATTTAGGCAAGAAAAAGATTAAAATGTCTTAAAATAATATCGACACCTTTTAGCAATGATCACGTCTACTTGGCTAAGAAGCAATTGATTCAACTGATTGTCTAAATACTTGACTGACTGATTGATTGACTGATTGATTGATCGATTCGTTGATCGATTGATTTCACTTGATTGATTGATTGATTGATATCAGCTGATTTCATTGATCAATTAGTTGGTTGATTTGTTTTAGTTGATCTTTTGACTGACTAATACCAGTTCACTGATGGATTGATTGATCGATTGAATGACTGATTGATCGATTGATAAGTAGGTAGAGCACTTAAATGACAAGCTGATGTACACTCTAATAACTGATGGAACAATACACTGATTGTTGACAGATTAGCTATGTTCTGATTAACAGATTGGCAGACCGTCCAAGGCTGAACTATAATAAACAGATAACTGATCGTCGTCTGAAGCGATTATGATGTGCCTTGCTAAAACAACTTAGCTGTTTAAATTCATCCAGTTTGATAACTAAACGATTAGATCCCTTCATAACCTATTCTGATCAATAGCAATTTTTGACTTGCTAATTGATTTACTGATTGATTTTCTCGTCGCCGAATCATTTCGAGTTACTGCAGTCTGTCTTATCCAAGCGCGAAAATCTTAAAATCAGTTAAGTTGCATTTGGGCAGCATAAACAAAGGAGCAAAAGGGATTTAGGATCGAGCTGGTGTCGGCGCGAAATTTCGAGTCATTTGTCGGTCACAATTTGAACCATTACACTGCAATCTAGCCAAATACTGTTTACTGACACCAACAATGGTGAGTTCATCTATGCAAGACCAGTATCGCTTCGCAAGATCAATTCGAGAAGTTTGGTTAGTTTCAATTAAACAACATACCAGTAGTTGCAATGTTTTTAAGGGGTAAAAGGATCACCTAACTTTGTGTGTGTTTCTGCCAATGAGTTGACCTCTCATCACGAGTCTGCTGTATCCATTTTCTGATGTTCCTAGGCAAGGGATCGCAAATAATCAATGACTGATTTCCATTCCAAAAAAAGCTTCCAATTAATTTTCATTCAATATCGACTACATACAACCTAAGCCTTCAGCAGGCTAAAAATAAATGTGTACGCAAATCAAATATACTGCAACAAATTGGAATACCGAAAGCTTAAAGGAGAACAAATTCACGACCCTATCAACGCTGTTCATCCAGGGAGCTGAGAGTTGAGTTTGGGATCTAGTTGCTGAAAAGTATGTTTGTCTTATGCTTTTATGTCTTTAAACGGTCTTGTTTCTTTGGTTCCCGAATTTCGGCAGAGGTGTTATTCCTGATATTTCAATCAACTGGGAAAGTGATTGACTTATTGATTCAATGGTCGATCGATTCACTGTCTAGTCTATTCACTAATTTATCGATCCACTGATACACTAATTCACTGATTGATACTTTCACTGATTTACTGATTCACTGGTTAAAGAATTCACTTATTGGTTGATACACCGGATGATCGATCTACTGGTCAATTGGCTATCTGATTGATTGACTTGCTAACTGATTGATTGACCGATGGCTTCAATGATCGATTGTCTGGTTGACTGCCTGTTTAAAAGTGTTTCCAATGACTAGTTGGAAGGTGGGAGACATGACTGATTTACAGATTGCTCGATTGAATTCAAGAAACACTCAAGACTAAAACTCACTAACTATTTGGATAATTGAAGGCAAGAGTGACTGATCGATAGGTTAATTGATTAGTCAAAAGATGATTAACGGAGACTGTTTCTTAAAAAATTTATACAATACAAATACTTCTCAATCTGATACAACTTACGATGACTGACTTCTCAAAAACTTGTACTAGGCATCCTACGATGGATAAAGTAACGCAGTGATTGGCTGTGCCGTGAGTGTAGTTAAAAAAATCAATGCTAAACAATCGAGGGGTAGTTGATAACGGCTACAGCACACGTCTTCTGTGTGGATGGTACTGGATTCGAGGCATCCTCGTTTACGTTTCTGGGTGGCCTTTGTCTGTCCACCTAGTATTGAATGGGCACCTGGCGTAAAGCTGGAGGTGAACTGCGACGAGGGAAGTGACTGGCCACCCTTCCTCACAATGCCCTGCCTCAGGATGGTCCCTCTTTAACAAGGTGCTCTTCGACACAACTTTCGAATGCAATGATTTAAGGCAGTGAGAGGAGCTTCGTGAGAGATTGGCTAAGTTGCTTTTACCAATAAGTGACTAGCTGTGAGAGCCTTTCTAATTGAGAGTTCTTCGTCGCCAAGGTTGACAGTCCAGCTTCCAACAGCTGATTGCACATTCCACAACTTATTGATTGATTTACTGATTAATAGACTAATTGACTGATATACACTTGCATCGATTTCTCTGCCATTCATTATCTGATTGAGTGACTAACTGACTGATTGGCAGGCTCACCACTGACTAAAGCTTGGGCGGATCCAGTTGTAGAGTAAATTAATTTGCATCTAATGCAGGTAATTCCTTTAAGATGACCTAACATGTATATGATATGTACACCCGTCTATCTCTTTTTCAGTTAACGTGGAACGGCAGTAAAATAGCAGAATCTTCTTAGCGACTTAAGCCAATTTCATTTCACTGCTCCGAACAAACGTTCGAAAATGATTCTATGAAGGGGAAATCTTACTAGATCTTCTTCTTCTTCCTTGTCTAAATCTGCTAATTCTTTTGCAATCAACTCTCGCGCTTTTCTAACATTTGAGAATTCATCATAATGTTTCAATCTCTTTTCTTTGAACACTCGCTCCTGAACTGCAAAGGCAACGAGAAAAACAGTCAAATGTAATATTTCCCAAACATTTAAAAACTGTGGGATCGTATTTTATCATGAATCAAATGGGTTAAATGATTGATTGATTGAGGTGATCAGGATAATCATGATGGCTACTATCATCATTATTGTGACTATGCTGGTGATTTATGACAAATGGTAATTATGATTGATCAGGATGATTATTGATTGATTAATTGATGATGCTGATGGTGATGATTGATGATGATTGATGATGTTGGTGGTGAATGGAAAGATGGTGAGTGGAAATATGGTGAGTGGAAATATGGTGAGTGGAAAGATGGTGAGCGGAAAGATGGTGAGAGGAAAGATGGTGAGTGAAGTGGCTCAAAAGGCCTAAAACAAACAAAAAATTACTTTAGGGATTCTTACCACGAAGTATCATAAAGTTGAAAAAACAATAATGAGAAATAACGGAATAATAGTATGCTTTAGCCGAAATTTACTGGACGCGAGCTGCTTCTCACTAAGCTCTGCAATGCTGCGGTTTACAATAATATGACTTTCGTTTGGGCTGCAGATGCTGTCAGAAGTAGTTGCCTTTCTGAAGATGGGCAGTTTTAACTTTTTTTACTGAGTTATGTCGGGGAAAGGTCATGATGGCATATGCAAAGCCCCAACAAAGGAAAAAAGAAGGAAGCGAAAGGCTGAGAGGAGAGAGAGATCAGATCAAGTTTATTGATCTCAGATTCTAAATATGGCAAGTTGTAGGATTGAGTGAGTTATGTTGGGGAAAGGCAATGGTGGCCTATACAGAGCCCCAACAAAGGAAAAAAGAAGAAAGCGGAAGGCTATGAGGAGAGAGAGATCATATCAAGTTTATTGGTTTTAGATTTGAAAGAGAGCAAGTTGTGGGACTAGAATGGTTGGAGCATTCTGGGTGGAAGGTCCCAGGTTCGAAGCACATTCGTGCACGTTTCTCTGCATCCTCTATCCTTCATCGACCCACAAGTAATTGGGTACATGGCGTAGAGCTGGGAGTATGGTATGACGAGGAAGGAAACTGGCAAATCTACCTTACAATGCGATGACTCAGTATAGTTTCTATCTAACAAGGTGCTCCTCGGCGCTCATTTCGAGTGAATCGGGGGGGGGGGCAAAATTTCCCTTGGGGTCTGTAATGAAGTGTGCTAGCGACATGAAATCTTGTGTACTACATAGAAGGCGGAAGAGGTAAATAAAAGGAAATTTTGCAAAAGGCATCGAGCAAATTAGCACACAACGGTAGCATCACATGGAAGTAGCACCTACATTTGCATAATTCCGAGGCGGCATGTACCCCCGTTTTTCCTTTCTTTTCGTGCATTACCATCGTCTTAAATTCAACTTATGACGGGAGAAATACGTAACAAATGAACCGAACATTTTTTCGGTCTGTTATCTTGGGAAAAAGCCCGACAAAGCCCAAATAAAGGAAAAAAGAGAAGGAGCTCAGATCAGGTTTATTTGTTTTGGACTTGAAGCAAGACAAGTTCTAGGGTTCTGAGAAGGAAGATGGCTTCACAGAGTGCAAGTTATTTGAATGAATGAAAATGTATGGGTTGGACTTCGTGGAATGGCCGGTGAAATTAGGCAAGGGTGTAAGTTGATCGAGCTGCTTGTGGCTCTGAGACGCCTCAAGGGATCAGGAAAAACATCCCTCACCTGAGAGCAATGCCAGTGACAGTATCCGTAAAAGATGGAAAGATCTGCAACTAAATGGCGATGGGAAAGAGGTTGCAGAGATTCAGTGAGATGGAGATTGTTGATGAGACGAATGGCCTTGAATGGACTTTGAATATTAGGGTCTTCTCGCAAGATTTCGTACTCATAAAGTGTTCTGGCAGCGAACAGGTGGTGGAAGTTGTCAATGAAAAAGCGCCTTATTAACAGCCGAAAACCTTTCCAAACTAATTTCATTGTTTTGACAAACGAGCAGAACGTGAAATTTCGCATCAAAAACGAAGCAGCGGTCAAATGTTAACACAAGAGTCTTTCTTTGAAAACTGCGTATTTGATATGAATTGGAAACGCTTTCAGAGCTGGGTCAGAAATGCAATCAGAAGAACGTGATCAGAGACACGAGTTCTACGTGAGAGTCATAGCACTGCAACAACTGGTGAGAGAATCAAGATAAAGTCCAATGACTCCTCTTTTGTAACGAATTCTCGAAAATAAAGAGACATGGAGAGCGGAAATCGTCTAGAGGGGATAAGATGTTGGCATAAGAGAAATTCCCATGAAGGGAACATTCATAGCAATGTCGAAAGAACCAGGCCTAAAAAGGCAGCGCACACGAACCAAAAGATATATGTTTATGCTCTCGGTGAGAAAAAAATTCTTGTTAACCACATTGCTTTTGCCGGTTACGTAAGTGCTTCCTCGTCTCAAAAAAGGTAGTAATACGTGCGGGATAATTTTCTTTCGTTAAAATGAAAAAAAAAGGGTGAAGCATATTTGAAGAAATCTGCAGAAAGACGAAACATCGAATTTAGGCTTCTAGCGGTGCTCTTACGCAAGCGATCTTCCAATGCAGAGATTTTAGGATTGGGGTGGCAGGGTGGCTTGATGGAAAAGGTGCTTGGAAACTGATCCTACCATGATAAACGGTTAGCGTCCACATTGGGCTGAAATTTCACTTAGAGTCACTAGGTCTCTTTGATTTCTACTAAGCGACATCGAGTACGCTATGCAGTTCATTTGAAGAAATTCCCTTCCGCGTAGTAGTTCCGGGACTATGACTGAAATTGTGAGACTTGCTGCGTACCGCAACAGCTGGAGAAAGAGTGTGATGAGAATGAGCCACGGCTGTTCGGAAAGCAGTCATCCGTTCTTGAAGAAGATGATGTTGATGTCGTCGTCTGCTGCTCATGCCTTCCACCAACCCGGCTTCACCTTTTTGCGGTACTTAAGCAAATTTACCTCTTGTAAGTCGGGTGGCCGATAATGGCTGAGAATTGGTAGGCATTTTGAAGTTCTCGAGGAACTGTCTTGAGCGCCACGTAGCGGCAGTCACCCATGCCCAAGTGATGTTGATGTTGGTTGGCAAGTAAGATGAGATTCTGAAGACCGAGCAAAATGGCATAATTTAATGAGAAATGGGTTTAAGAATGGCGGAATTCTTACCCTGGGCCTCCTCAGAAAGTTCCGAATCATTATCCCCTTCCTCTGCTGCATGGATGTGCTTTCTTGGTGATGCTTTCGAAAGACTGCAACAAAAATCACAGATAGCTCAGTGGCACGATTTTTGCGCATTGATCCGATGGTCTGTGGTTCGAATCCACCCTCACCTAAAATATTCACTAATGAGTGTGGAGAGTCACTAGCTCTCTGTAATTCCAGGCGTCGGAATCACGAGGTATGGTCACATCGAGTGCAAGGACCTGGACACTAAACTTGATCGGATCTCTCTCTCCTCTTAGCCTTTCGCCTTCTTCTTTCTTCCATTGTTGGGCACTGTATAGGCCACAATGACTTTTCCTAATAAAGCTCATTAAAAAACCCTTGACGCAAGATAATGTAATCACTTTATTCCCGCAGTAGTGAAATTCAGGGAGTCAACAAGACAATTTCTAACCTTTCACAAAGTGTCTGTGGGTCCACAGATGCTTCGCTTGTGTCCAGTTCCCCATCCGAATCTTCAAGATAGGCGTACGGCGTGGGAGGCTCATTAATTTTCATGTGCCCGTAATCTTTGTTTGCAGGATGGTACGTCTCTAGAATGTTCATTTCATCCCATTTCACTTCAGGCCTGAAGAAAAAGATAGTCTTTATAGTTACAAAAGTTCATGGAAAAATTTGCAGTGTGAAATGTTTTTCTTGCATTCTACCTAAAAATTTAAGGTAGATTTTAGGTGATGGAGAAGCATAGCTTTAGGGCAGTTTACTAGCTCTTCCCCTTGATATATATCTGTTTAATCTATCTATCTATCTATCTATCCATCTATCCATCTATCTAGCTATCTATCTATCTATCTATCTATATATATATATCTATATATATGTCTATCTATCTATATCTATATATCTATCTATCTATGTCTGTTCATCTATCAATCTCTCGATCCATGGATCATAAAGTAATGTAAACACCACGGCTTTGATTTGCATTGACTAAGCAAGAGTTGGCTCAATTTTTGATGAAATGAAACTGATGTGTTTGCAATGCAGGCTTATTTTAAATCATTGGCGAGATGTAGGAAAAAATACTAGAGAAAATCATCATTTTTTGTCAAATTTTGCAGAACCAATTATAAATGAGAAGTTTGCTTTTCTTGATGCTCCAATTTTGACATTTCTTGGCAGCGAAATATCTATAGATGGATTTTTAGGACAGCTGGTCTAACTGCTTTTTCTTACCACCCTGATCTGTGATTCTCTGCAAAACGCAGATGCAAGATTTTGAAAACAGCAGATAGAGCTAAATCTCGTTTTAGCACATGAATGCTACGAGAAAAGAAGGTTCAGTTTTCACGCATGAGCAGACTTTTCTTGACTTGATCTCAGGAAATCCCATATAATCTTTCGTTCAACAATGGGAAAAATGCTTTTTTAATTAAAGGGCTTATCGTACGCATGCAAAAGGGGCTGTGTTGAGGCAAGTGTTGCGGTTGATTCCAAGCCATAACTAGACCAGTTTAATGCATATTGAATAAGATTTACTACTCAATGCAAAGAATATCACTCTTTATTGCCAACATAACCCAGGGGGTTGGGTCAGAGGGGTGACGGGCTACAACTTCCCCCCCCCTCAGGGAAAAAGTAAAGCCTGTGACCAATTGCTACCGAACACAAGCTTCTGTAAATTAATAATCTAAGCCGCCCTTGGGGAACTTAGCCCCCTGTCGCAGAAATCCTGACATACCCTTGCCATTAATCATCTTTGTCTGAGAAAAATGGGAAGTGTAGGGAGAAGAATTTTGCTCTGCATACAAAATTAAATTTTTTATAAAAAATCAAGGAGATATGTAGGAGCGGTGATTAAAAATCAAAGGTAAACAACAGTTACTGATCCTCGTGCAGTGGATCTAGTGTTCAAACTTGTAAAACAAGACTGGTAGGCTCTAATCTGGCATGGTTCACGGTGAAAATGCTACTGGCAAGGAAATAGACAGGAAAACAACCTGTCAAAATCTATTGGGAAGGGAAAAGTTCAAAACCTTCTTTTTTGGCATCTGCAACACTTGAAGTGGAGGTTGCTGTGTTACATACTATACACTACTGGCCAAAATTATGTAGCCATCTAAGCACAAATTGGAAAAATAGACTTATTCTCGTTTTTGAGTATTTTTGTTGCATTACAAAAAATGAAAAATCAATCCTAAACGGGAAACAACTTTTTCAAGTAATGCATAGACTGCCTTGTTGACATACAAAAATATGACAAGTTAATTGGCACACTTATTGTTTTGGCCCAGAACTGTTTTAATTTGAAATGTTTCTTAGAGCCGGGGTGAATGAAAATTGTTTGTTTGTCAAAGGGTGGCAATTTGATTTTGGCCAGTAGTGTACCTGCATACAGAGCTTACAATGCAAATCTTCTTGAACTCAAAATGATTTTCACTCATGACCATTCTTGGAAAAAACTCTTCAGGTGAATTCTTCCAAGAGGAGCATGAAAAAACTTTTGAAAGTCAAAGTACAGGAAAAACAGTCATTTTTTATTTTTCATTTAACAGCTAAGATTAGAATATTGATACACTGTTTATAACGTGAGGCAATGGTCTAAAATAATTTAATTTTGAATCTTTATACTGGATGAAACACTTCAGCTTCAGATTAGCTGTTATTAATGTGTGTCTAGTGCTTGTGCTCTCAGAGCTACTTCTGAGAACTCATTTACCAACCTCGTAAGGATGGACAGCTGAGTTGACTATTGCTTTGTGGTTAGTGGCTCCAACAACAGGCTTTGAACCCATGCGATTAGATGTCGCATGATTCGAAACATTGCGTCCTAACCCTCCATGGTGCAGTATTAGCTGAAAGGTACCAAAGAATGGAATGGGTGTGAAATTTTAACTTTGACTTTTAACTTCGAATTTTGTGTATTTAGACCAGCCCTTGGTTGCAAACAGCACTTGCTAAACAAGTTAACCCTGTATTAAGACGATATTAGAGTGAATACAGCACTTGGAAGCAGTTTATGCACAGAAATTGTCAAATTTTTTCCGTTTTTTGTAATCTTTATGAATTTTTTCTTAATTCTCTATATGGACAGATGTTTTCTAAGAATATGGGCTGTTCCCCATATTGTTATTTTCTGTAATAATTATCGTTATCACTATCAACAAAAATCATAATCGTTTTTCACCAGAAATGCCTGCAATTAGACCAGCCAAATACAAATTACCCATCATCAGCGAGATTTGCATTTGCATGTTTAGTTTATACATCAAAATTAATTTTTAAGAAAGCATTTCTATTGTTTGCTTGAAGGGAAGAGTTGTGTCCAGTAAAAGATAAAAACCCATTGTGTGTACAAAATATAAATGTTGCATGAAGCAGCTGAAACACGATTCATTGTACTCAAGATTCTTTTGTCCAAAATATATCACAGTATGAAAAAGTGAATCTCACTGGAAATAGGTTGCCATCAGCAAAGACATATCAATATTGGCAAGGCTTGCTTCTGTTTAGAGGTTGCTTTTTATAGAACGCGGTGCCATGGTGTAGTGTTAAGTGTGCAGACTCGTGAAGCAGGGGTTGTGAGTTTGAATCCTACAATCGTCACAAGATAAACACCATTGGAGAGGAAGGCAAGAGGACATCCCCCCATAAAATCCACCTTCCTTGAAACAAATCAGGGCCCTGTCTCTGTTTTCTGCCACCCTCAAAATCGAATATGAAATGCAATTTTTTAAGGGAATACTCTAAATGAGGAACTGAAGAGTGTTAGTATTGAAAAAAAGGTTCAAAAAGGAGATCATGGGTGGGATGGTAATGGATGCAGTCGTTAAAATTACAAATAAGTCTGTTTTATTTTTACTTTGCTGGAATTAGTTAGTTTTATTGGCGATATGAAATAACCAAATGCTTTTCTTTTAGTAAATTGTGTTGAGGAAAGGCCACTGCAACATATACAAAGCTCTAACAATGGAAGAAAGAAGAAATTGAAAGGCTAAGAGGAGAGACAGATCAGATCAAATTTATTGATCTTAGATTTGACAGATGGCAAGTTGTAGTATTAAGCAAAGCAAGGAGGCAAGACGTTCCACAAATTGCACGTAGTTAGGATGAATGATTTGTGGGATAGAGTTTGTGTATTTGGCAGTGAAACTCAGAAAGGGTGTGAAAGAGTTGAGCTTCTGGTGGCTCTGACACGCCTCAGAGGAACTTGAATAACATTCCTGATCTCCTGAGAGCAATGCCCGTAAATGATGATATAATGTGATATGAATAATGGCAAAGATAAGACAAAGGAAGCAGTTCAGCTCATAATTTACAATAGCCAAGTATTACATACAATGGCCATACCCAGATGAAGATCTGAAGAGTTGCAAGGAAGCAAGCAAGCAACCCATTAAATGGGGAAATACAAATGCCTTCTACTACCATTGAGTATAGCTCTGGTAGCCAAAATTTGTACTCTTTGCAGTCTACTGATATTTTTTTGGTTGGCCTAAAAAATTGCAATCAAATAGTCTAGATATAAGTCATTTTTTATCCTTCCTGTAATAATTATGATTTGTTAGTTGATTATTTCTTAACTGTATTCACATCTTGCCATTTTGCCTTGTATGTAATTTAAAATTGATAATGAATATGATTTATGAGTTATTGAGAAACATAAAACAGTTGATGCTATGACAAAAATGTATATGTATACGAATGTTTTCAAGAGACAAGTAGTAAGACCACAAAGAGTAATCAAGAGAGGAACTGGAGCAATTAGTAGAATAGAAAAAGAGAATACATTTATTTTAAAACTCTAACTTGTAACTTTCTTATCAAATTCATTCTCTTTCTGTATACTTGATATACTTAAATCAATATTTCGTATAACCTACATCATACAATTTATCAGACAGTAGAAAGAAAACTAGATCACTCATCTAGCATTTTAATTTTCACGTTCTCACACTAACCAGTTAAACATATATAGTTTTCCATGACTGTCTAAGATCAATAAACCATCCGTAATTCTTTAATTAGATTAACCATTTTACATAGATTTTTTTAAATATTCATGCACATATTTGGTTCTTTTCATGAATAATTGAAGATGCTATAAAATCACAAATATTTTTAATGTGTCAAAATTGATTCCTAATTGGGTTACATGTACAAATAAATGGTGCATGCATTAAAATAGGACAGAAATCATAACTAATCTCAGCAATTGAAATCAATAGCTGTCTTTCATGATTATAACCTTTATTCTAAGAACCAAGGACACGGCTGCAGGTCTTGGGTAAAAGCAAGACAGTCTGCAGGGTAAAACTTCAAAACAGGTGTTCCGTCTAAACCTAATCTTTCTCAAAGTCCTAAAACCCTCAATTTCACGGATAATTTCTCAGCAAATTTCGTCAACCTACATTACCCCAAAGGATGCAATGATTTTAAGCTGGTTCTTAGTTTAATAATCGGCGTCTAACGACTTTCTCAGAATATACAAGCTGTAGTACCTTTCAAATCGGAAGTTGCAGCGCTGGGTGAATGCAATTTTCTACGAGATTTATCAAGACAGAAAGCCAAGTTTAGCTAAAATGCAATCAAAATTCCCCAGAAGGCCTGTACGACTTACTTTTCGTTAGCTTGGGCGTGCTTTAGTATGCTCTTGGGCCGTTTTTCTTGCGAATCTTTTGCTGCTTGACCACCTTCCATCTTGAAATAGTAGTGAACAACTCAGTCGATGACATCCGTTTGCAACGGGGGTGAGCATACGCCCCCGCAGAGCCAACCATGTCTTAGAAACTGCGTAGCATACTCGATTTCGAGAATGGCAGAAACCAAGGAGAGGGCTCTGAATTATCTCTAACAAAGTGGATTATACGGGGTGGTTTCCCGTTGCCTTACTTAATGGTGTTTTTATTGAGACACGTGGAGGAATCGAACTCACAATCAATTCGTTGTCAATCCGCACGTTTAACCACTACACCACGGCACCACTACCTGCCTCGTTTACAAGGATAGTCCTAAGTCGCAAACACGAAACAATAATACATTTTATGAAGCAGTTTTTCATCAGCAGATTATAACAAAAATTTATCTTCAATCTTTTCCCATAAGGATTCATCCAGACAGCTTTTCCTTTTAGGTAACACGAACTCTGCTCTCATCACCAAAATACAGGAGGGTCAAAACGGACCCAGCTTGGCACATCTGAAATCATGTCACCATTTTGATCAATCTTAAGTCCTTTTGAGCAGTTTTATAATCGTCAGCAACTTCTTTCACATTGTCCTCCAGTTTTTTCCTTGGTCCCCCTTACTTTCTTTTCTCTAATCTAAGAAAAGTAAATGTTTACTCTCAATGCATGTATATTCCTCCGGAGGCACGGAATCCCAAATTTGGAACAAGCGGCTGTCATGGCGTAGGGTCAAAATTTATGGAAAAGACAAGGCCAGAGATAATGACCACAAGAAACCAAAGACCATCAAATCACAATTGCTCTTTTTGCGAAGAAATTTATTATCTTTAAATGCCAACGCGATACTGAACTGAATGAATGGATATATGGGCTTTCTCGCGAACGAAAGTCCCACATTGAATGTTTTGATTATAATCTCTTGATCGCCACGCAGAACTCAACATTCAAAGATTAGTTTAACTTTCTACTTTTCAGTGATGGGAAGATTTCGATGTTTTCACAGAGCTGCTGCAAATTCTCTTTGCATTAGCTGAATCTATGCATCAATTTGGTACACAGCAAGCTAGCACGAACGACATTTTTGTGACTCGTAAAAAACCCTTCAATATCGTATCGGGTCTGTGCGCTACTTGGGATTAAGTGTTGGAATAACATTTCCATTTGCATGAACAAATTTACCAGCTGCCTGTAGCTTTCACCATAAATTTGAATCTTTCCTCTTGGAAGGCAACAACCAACCACAAAAGTGCTCATTCGTCCTTTACTTCTACAGTCCTAAGCTTGAAGTAAATATACTTCGTCAGGCTGAAGAATCACTGGTAGTGTCTTGTATTTAAATTGGTATCCCAAACTACAATGAATAAAGCTTTTCAGCGAGTAAACGTTTGGCAATCCAGCAGGGCTGACCATTTAAATTCTTTTATTTAGTTTCTAATATTGTCATCGCTTTAACATGCACTTTCCTACTTACTGCTAGTATGAAATACCCATGATGGAAACTGTACTCTATATTCATAGCGAATTAGATTAATGATTAAGGAATGGACCTAATGCTAAAGATTATTTTTGCAATGTGGATTAGTTGTCCTTGAAAAATAAGGGAAACTGTCTTCTCAATTAGCTTAGGCACGTAAGGAGGTCCTCCTCAAGAAATTTCTCTAAATGCACTTCTTTTCTCTTGTTTTGATGATCGTGTTAATATTTAATCTGCATTCTTAAATTAGATTTTCCATATTTTGTACCAAATGTTTTACTTTTCTTGCAGTACATGTATAGGAACTTAAAAATTTATAAGCTGAAGCTTTCACAAAATGGCTACTCATACTATTTACACGTATAAAGCTATCTATTATCGGTACGAAGCTAAAAATGAGATGAAATACCTGATGTTTTATCTTCAATCGTCTTGCTTACCCTAATTCCTCGAAAGTAGGCTGAATCGAATAAAAAGCCGATGTTTTCATTCATCTTCCTGGAAAATAGACCAACCTTTAAAATAGACGGACTTCCAATAAACTGTAAGATGCAAATGTCAAAAAGAGTGCAAGACTCGTTGAAATGTAAGCATTGAAAATTTCCGTTGCATACCCAGGTGCTTTAAATACATTCATCGCAGCTTATATATAGCAAGTTATTGCTATTTTTTCCTTGAGTTTTCGATTGCTCAAAATTCCTAGAAATTAAGCCGATTTAAATAAGGCCTAAGAGTTTTACTAAAAATCGAAGTTGCCCACCGTTTACAGTTGCATATAATTTCTTTTCGATATTTCCTTTGTGATAACGAATAACTACGGAGGAAATCTAATGACGTCCTGTTTTGTTACAAAACACTACGGAGGAGCAGCTACAGTAAAATTTGGCGCGGCGGCCTACCTCACATGCATACAAGAAATAACTGTTTAGTTGATTTATCGTAAAAACATTACCAATCGAAGAAGTAGAAAGCATTCGAAACAAAAGAGAAGCATTTCTTAGCACAGCTCTGAGACATCGGACCTTACCAGCTGTCTCATTCTCTGTTACAAGGTAACTGAAACTGAAGGTCCCAATTCTGGGCCTAAGCCATTCATCTTCGGAGCTCCTTTGAGAGTTTTGGCTGTTGTGCAATTATTCTCTCAATGTATTCGACACCAAATTACGTAAATTGCAGTAGTTTTAAGGGAAAACGAATCTTTAAGGTTTATTCAGCTTGTGAGGCTGGATAATGTGCCGAATTTGATTTGATTTTGAAGAAATTACGAGGAATTAGTTACTTTGGTTAAAGAACACTTCACCTGCACGCCTTTACACAACAGATGAACATCAAACGTGCTAGAAAACTATGGAAGTTGTCAGTTGGGACAGTTCAACCAACACGAAAGCGGAAGCATGATTAAGCAATGTTGAAACCACTGGTAGCCATTGGCACTGGTGAAAAGGGGCAGCATATGGTACCTTGATACACTGTCCAACAAAGCCTCCAATTGTATATTGTATTAATGATAGCAATACAGTGTCCAAAATCCAACTTACTAAGATTTCAAAGGAATATTTTGTTCACAATATAGATATTATGTTAGCATTATCCATTCTGCTCTTTGTTCAGACAAAATACACATTTTCAAATATGTTGTCGCCCATTTACTACCTGTGTCTAAAGACACTAATCAAAATGTGATAGATATGATACAGGATGAGTTATGAGTACAGCAGTTTTTTGCTGTCATACTTGAAAGTCTTTCACCATTTTTGTTCTGTGCTCTATTTGGTGTTAATGTGAGAATATTTTTTCAATTTTTTCTAGAGAAAAGAGCTAGTAGTTTTGACAAAATGAAGGATTTGACACTTCCACCTAGCAAGGTAGAAAGCAAGCCACCAGATCATGGTTATGCCAAATCAGCTTCTATCTCAACAAAGAAGGCAAAGAAACATGAAGTTGTTGTTGACCCAAAGCAAAGGAGATTGCCATTTGCCAAAGTCCCAGCCTCCCAAACAAGTGTAACAACATACGTCTCATCAGACTCTGACGAACCTTTAGCTTCTATTACAGCGGCAGAAGGGAATTCTGTATCATCTATGAAAAAGAGTGCTCATTCAGTGAACGGTGTTGAGCACAAACATAGTCCTCTCAAACAACTTGACAAATGCTCAAAAGATAAGGTTGAAGTTGTACCCTCAAAATCGTTAGAAGACAAGGCGAAAGAAAGAAAAGTATCGTCACCAAAGTTCACAAAATCACCATCATTGATACCATCCCCAGATATTAGTAAAAAATCCAGTCAGGCACAAAATCCGCTGTCAATCAAAGCAGGTGAGAAAAAGGAGAAAGCAAAGTTAAAGAAATTGTCCAATGGGAATAAAGTAAAAAAGTCAACACAGTCCAAGAAGAAAGAACCTAACAGATCAAATAAAAAGATGAAGAAGGTTGTTGTTGCATTGTCAACAGATTCAGACTCGGATTTAGATGTTCCCTTGTCTCAATTAAAAGCATCACCAAAGCAGAAGAAGAAGCCAAAGATTAAAAATGTTAAGTCTGTTAATAGCACAGCAATGTCAGAAAGATCGCCAAAGGTTAAGATATCACATGCCAAGTCACCAAAATCCAAAGACAAGGTATTTATACGATTCCTTTTGAATAACTTTCAGTTTTTCACGATCTTATTGGTGCTGCTTTGTTTGGCAATATTGGAATTGTGTCACGGAAAATGTATGATTCATCCATTTGATTCATATTACCATGCTAACTGGGGCTTTTTAGAGCTATTAAAATAGTTTGCCAGCTTTAACTAGCATCATCATAACATATTCCCATTGAGTTTGATTCTTTTCATCACAGAATACTCCTTCTAGCATCAATCATCTAGCCTCAGAGTTACTTCTGAGTACTCATTTACCAACCTCGGAAGGATGGAGAGCTGAGCTGACTGTTGGCTTGTGGTTAGTGGTTTCGACGATGGGATTTGAACCCATGCGAGTAGACCTCACAAGATTTGAAGCACTGCGCCTTAGCCGCTCTGCCGCACCACCATCTTTTTGCCATATATGTAGATGCAAAATTCTGTTTCACAAAGAGTATCAGATCTAAGACTTACTGATTGGTTCTTTTTTGCATGTGTCACAATTTCAAATTTCCATTTTTACAGAAAGGATTCAAGCAAAGAACCCTCTTTGACTTCAGCACACAAATGAAAAAGGGTTCAGCTTTTGCCAAAGAGGGGTAAATGAATATTGATAATCATTTAAGATGGGTTCAGCTGATTTAATCATGTATATTTACATTTATCTGACCTATATGTTTTTATCTTTTTGTTTAAATTCTTATATTATTATCCCACCTGGGGTCACCAGTAGCACTCTTCATCTGCACCTTGTTAAGTTATGCATCATGGGAATTCTCCACCGCAAGATGGCTTCCTTGCCACTGCCCCCCCCCCCAGTTATCCAGGCTTGGGACTGGCACTTGGAATGTACTTCCTGCACGACCCTTGCAGCTAGGTTATCTTACTGTCTAAATAATTTATGACAGGAGTTAACATTTCATTGTTCTATTCTAGATCAAGCATCTTGTCCAAAGATTCTAAGCCGTTGGGGATTTTAGTGAAAAAAATTGACTGGTACCTTGTTATTCTCTTGTTAATTTTTTCTTCTGGTGATTTTTCCACCGCTAACTGCTCCAAATGAGTTAAGCTGAAAATTTAAATTTTCCATGTGATGCCTGACATTGTTAAGAATTGTTGTTTTTGACATAAGGCTCAAATCTTTTTTAGGAAAGGCTTAACTGAAGAAGAGAGGGAGAAAATGCGACAGAAAAAGAAGTATGTTTGCTATCAATGATGTGTTTCAGCTATTCCATCACACTCCTTTTAAAGCAGTGGCCTCACCCCTCCTCTCCTTTCATATTAACACACTAGGGGTTTCATACACCTGGAACTACAAAGAGTTGGGAACGATAATCACTCTAGATATTATCTGAGCCCATGGTGGGTGTCAAGCCATTGACACTAGAGCAGGGGTGGGCAAACTACCACCCTCCGATTGCTTTTTTGTGCCCCCCCCCCAATAATTTGTATCAAGCAAAAACAACTGAAAAACACACTGAGGATGGATTATGTTTTTGAAAGATTTAAGCATATTTTTCATTTTTATTGCGTGACAATCTAATTTGAAAAAGCCATGGCAACATACTGTCTGGACCTTTAAAACGTTAAATTTGCGACTGGAGCCCTCTTGTTGAAAAGTTTGCCCACACCTGCACTAGAGGCTGTAATCAAGCACCTCAATCCTCAGGCTGTTACTGCATTGAATTTTTTAAACTTTTTAACTGTCAGCTCATTTGCTTCAAAACTGATGCACGCAGCTGCTTTTATTCCATTTGACGCAAGTGTAGGAAATGAAATCTAACCAATAGCTGGCAGAAAAAGAACACTGTTTTACGCAATGTAAGGAGGATCAAAGAAACTACCAATATCAGACACTTTAAAATGCATTTTTTATGTTTTAAAGGGAGGAATGGAACAGATTACGCAGAGAGAAAAACAAGGTACACTGCTTTTGCTCTGATAAGTGCTATATGAAAGCGTTAGGTAATTCTAAATGCTCTCTCTCATAACAACAAGGAAATACGAGAAAGAAAAGAATGCCAGAAGATATCTCTTTATCAATCTACTTAGGTGGTGCGGTCATTCTTAGATTTTATGAGTTCCACAAATTTTAAATAATTGCCTCTAATCCTCTAGCAAACATAGAAGTAGAAGATCTATAGAGTTTTGGCTTGCCAAACCATTGCTTGTCCTGATTTTGCTTTGCTAAAGGAAGTTTGATTGTTGAACAGACTTCATCTCAGCATCAGAAATGTACAAGATCAAACAGAAAATGATAACATGTACACTGAACTAATAAAAAACCGATGGAGCTCTTTAATGTTCAAAGCCAGAGCCATGCAAGATTGGAATAGATTGATTTGTGAATTTTGCAATTTTAATTGTATTTTAAGAACTGATTTAGACCAGCTGCTTCTGTTTGTCATGGATGTTTCAAATTTTTTATTTATATTATTTATTCATTTATTCATTAATTTATTCATTTTTTATTTAGTTATTGCTTTTTCAACTTTTTAAGCTAGATTTTCACTTTTCTTAAACAGTGAGCTTTGTTGTAAAGAGTTTTTTTCTTTGTAGATAAATCCTCACAGGTGACTTACTTTTAAGATTGTATATTATAAATCCTCTATCTTTTTGTTATTGGTCTAGGTAGCCTTCTATTAGCACCAAACCAGTTACTGTTTTTCTACACTGTGTTACTAGTGATTTTTTTTGTTCAATCTGTTTTTCAATTTCTTGGCTCAGCTTCATTTTTTTTTTCATCATCACATAATTTTCATTTGTATTTCTTTTCACTTAATCTGTTATTCATTTTCCTGGTTTAAGAAAAAATTATTCATTCATTAGAAAGTATATGTTCACAGTTAACATTTGCAGGACCTCGTCCAATGCTGCCTGCTTTCATGTGTTCTCCTCCATTCTTCCATATCCGCCGCCTTTAGCCATGCCTCTTCAAAGTTAGGTCTCTCAGCCAAAGCTCATTTAGCGTTCTTGCTGCAAGATTCTTCCTCAGCCTTCCTATTTTTCCTCTTTGATAAGAAAAAATAATTTGTTAAGAGAAAAGGATATGATTCTCTAGCCATGGAAGAATGTCAGTTCACCTGAAAGCAGCAAATATGTATTTAGCTGATATGGCGATATTGGCCTTTTTCAGGAAACACATAACCATGTTTTTTTTATGTCATTGTTTTGGTTTTATTGTTTTAATGGGTGTTTTTTATCTCCTGAGATTCTTTACCCTGCAAGAAATCTTAAGATTATTTTGGTTTCTGGTATCATCCTGGTCATTCTTTTAGTTGAGACATAATTTGCATAGATACTTTTTGATTCCCTTCATAGATTTAGGCCCTATCATAACTAAAAAACTCTACTTCTTAGCTATACTAAAAATTTTTTGTTTTTTGGCTTTCATTTTAACCACATCTCGTTATTCCTACGACTTGAATCAAAGCGATTAAATGCAGAATCAGGACCTTACAAGTTTTGTCAATATGCAAGAATTAGGATGTAGAAATGAATTTTTGTTCTTTCCTGGATTTGACCCAGACATGCTCAATGAGATTGCTTTTACTTCGAGGTACCATTTTCCGTTGTAAGTATTTGAAGCATAATCCTGTTTTCGAAATCAAACGCATTTGTATCATCTGATATCAAAGTATTCCGCTGTGTCAGTCTGCTTATTAAATTTCCTTTGTCAATTTTTCAGCTTCTCAACCAAAAATACGATGACCTTGAGCTATCCAGCATCACTCCTTTACCGGTGGCAAAGCCTATTAATTTGCAAGGAGGGCTTTCCAGCTCGGCATTTGGAGACATTGCCATGGTCGTCGAATTCATCTACTCTTACAGTAAGTTTTTGGCGCCTGAGGAGACCCCAACAATCACCGCAGGTAATTCATCTTGCGTTCGCCCGTAGGAGCAACTTTGAGCCATAAAAGTAATCTTTATATACTGACTTGACAAATGCTAGTTTGTTGCAGGTGAGTTGTCTCATTATGGGAACTCGATAACCCCCAGTTTTTTGCCGGTATGAGGGACACAATCAAATGCATAATTTTGTTTTAACATTTCATCTAAACAAAAAGAGAAGGCCATTTTTCAGTCCCATTCTCGAAGCGAGCACAGGGGAGCATCTTGTTACAGATGTACCGTCCTGGGTCACAGCATTATGAGGTAGGGTGGCCTGTTCGTGTCCTCACCGCATCTTATCCCCTGCTTCTTCTAGCTACCCATTTACTGAAGGACAGTTGACTTGGCGGTTAGAGCACCTGTATACCGTTTGGATGCAAGGCTCGTTCGAGTTTCTTTTCCCCCTCGATCCTTCATCGACCCATCAGAAATTGGGTACTTTGCTCTCGTCCACCACACTTGTACCTTACAATCAAAAGTTGTCTTCGAGTTGCCTGTTTCCTCTTGTTCGCTAGAGTTGACGATAATTAGAACAAGATTATACGTCAATCCTTTAAGGGCCTAACGACACACTCATAAAACTGCGGTAAAGTTGCACACTCGACTCCAACCTTAGCAGAAACCAGAGACAGGGCTCCGAGTTTTTCTAGGGAAGTGGACTTTATAAGGTGACTTCCCGTTGCCTTCCTCACCAATGGTATTTTTATTGTGACACCTGTTTTTACTCCTCATAGCAACTCAATAATGCTAAAACATCCATGCAAATGTGATTGTTTGTTTTGATTAAATCTCCATTTTCCCTCCTTTATTTTTCCGAATCTGCCGTTCTTAACGGTTACAATCAATTTCAATGCTCTGCTATTTTCCTCTCCCCCGCAGAGCTACTCATCAAGGCCCTCGCCGCTGGAAACCAAGGTGCAAACGTCATATCAAAAATCGTTTTGATATTCTTACGCGCGTTGATTGGAGACGAGGAAAGAGAGGTAAGGGTATGGTGTTGCGACTTTGTAGAATCATCCTCCGTTGTCCTTGCTTCTGCTCTGTCAGTCACCCTGAAACCATCTTGAAGCTTTTCTGTCTGACACTCGTCACAGCATGCATCGTCAATTATGATTGTCAGAGAAAAATGATGCACCGGCGTTAATGGATGTACCATTTGCAAACAGAGGTTTCCTTTTCGTTGGAAAAAAACTCTTTTTCTTTTCGCGCGTGACAACTTTGCATTTCGGCAAAATGATATTTCTCTGTTTTCCACGTTTTATGGTGTTTCTGATCGCTGGTATAACCAATAACTTCCTTGATACTGCATTTCATTTTTCGATTTCAAATATTCACACAAGTTGCACGAATTTTAGCTGCATGGCTGTTTTACAAATTGTCCAGTTTTAAAAGAACGAAAAATAATCAAGAAGTTTCTAAGATCTAAATATCGTCTAAATTACATAAATCGATAATTACTTAAAAATGTAGTATGAGTATCAAAGATTAAATGAAACGTAAAATACAGTTATTGGATGAACTTCTTGAAAGTCGTCAAGGAGGGTGCCAATTCAACTTCACGGCTGAGCTCATTCCATAGTTGTGCCCCACGGTAACAGAAAGTGCTTAAACCCATAGTTGTTCTAAGTTGAGGTGTGGGAAATGTTTGTTGATAATAGGCCACCGTTCACTGAATCAGAGAATCACCACTTGTTCAAACATAACGCCTTCAAGAAACCAGTATATATAACAGCACCACATTTTTACGGCTGTCGGTTGAGCAAATCGTTCGTGAAGCCAAAAATCCGTCTTAAAGCGATAAAAACTCGCGAGTAAAATTTGAATCTGTCGCAGCTGGTAAAATTTAACAAAACGATAGCTGGTATAAAAAAACAATAGCAAATTGTTCAAATGTTCCTCTCAAAGGTGCGATAACAGAAAGTGTTTTATTTTATTAGGCAATAGGATTTTTTATTTTTATTTTGTTTTTTATAGTATTTTTCTGCTTATTGTTGTAATTTATGGAATTGTAAGATAGTTAAAGGGCTCCTTCAACTTGGAAGTCAGTACTTGCTGAAGTTCTACCCTCCTTAAATATCTGAAGTGAACTTGTGAAATTAAAATGAAAAATAGGAAGGTAGCCGTCGTCGGAGAGTGGTTTTTTTTATGTCCATAACATTAGTTTGTAGCTCCTACGATTTTTGATTCTCGGGGTAGAATTCGGGGCTGTGAAGAGGTGTACTTGGTTTTTATTCGACTGGCATCATCTTTTAAAACATCTTGGAATATCGCTATATGTTATTAGAATATCGCAAACCATGACCGTCTTCAGTTTCTAATTTTTTCCCCACCTCTATCTTTTGCTGACTCCATCGCTTCTTCAATGCTCCTGGTTCTTCATTCCCCAGTACGTTACCAAATCCCGCTTTCCAGATTTATCCTAGGTAGGTCTTCCTCTCTTCCCTTCCTTCGACTTTCGGGAGCTCCACCGTTTCTTAGTGATTATTATCATTATTCGACTGTCCCTAACTGGTTGTTTTAATCTGCAGATCAATGGCTTGGGAATCGGCCTTGCGGATATGCCGCTAACTGTCTTCACAGTGTCTGAACTTCTTTACCAATACCTCAAGCTTACCTGCGAGAAGCTTGCCAAAGAGAAGAAAGAGGATGACGAAGATGACGATGCTAGTAGTGTTGGAAGCGAGGTTGCTGAAGCCGAAGATAAGGAAGAGCTGGTTTGTGCAAAAGCTTGATTTTGTTCCATGGAGTTTGAAAAACTTCTTCCGTTGAGCTTTTATGCGTACGAAATGAGAGCGACTGTAGCAGTCGAAGAAAATAGATTCTGAAGACTGTAACGTAAAGCTGTGGAGCAGGAGAATAAGATTCTGTTAAGGTCTTTTAAGGTCTGTTAAGGTTAATGTATTTTGTGCTAACTCAGTGGATGCCGTGATGTAGTGGTTAAGAGTGCGGACTCATAACGCAGGGGTCGTGAGTACGATTTCTCCATGTGTCACAATAAAAACGTCATTGGTGAGGGAGGCAACTGGAAACCACCTCATAAAAATCCACTTCCCTAGAAAAAAAACTCAGGGCCCTGTCTCTGGTTTCTGCTACGCTCGAAATCGAGTATGCGACGCAGTTAGACTGTACCAATATGCGATCGTTGTGCAAGGGTAAAGGGTTTTTGGTCGGAAAGTGAATCAGAGAATGAAAAACCCCGACGATTTTTGGGGATTATTTGTGACTGAATTTCTGTCGTGCATTGAAAGTGTCCATTAATTGTGAACTCTCTGCTGTTTTCAGCCAAGACGGATAATCGATAGCTTGGAAAAAAACGAATTGTTTGCTCTGACGGCGTCAGATCAGCTGAAGGTATCTTACCCTTGAATCGCTTCTGCAATACACTTCCAGTAGTTTCTTGTTATGTATCGTTTGCTCCATGCAATGTTGGTGGCAAGATAGCGTAAGAGCTGTTAGCTCTCAGTGAATCCCGACGTATGAATCGCAATGTGAGGTCACATTGAAACGTAGGACTAAGACATTGTAGCATAGCGTCTCGGTGTCCTTTAAATCCACCTTAGAAGTCACAAATCTTAGATGTAGTCTCACTGATAGGAACGGAAAGGGCGCTGCTTGTTAAGCATAGCTGCCTTGCAATTTTAAGCCTCAGAATTCAAGCTTACACCAAAGGAGTTGACAATAGCTTTCCGATAAGCATAGCTGCTCAATTTGCTAAAGTCTATCTTGTGATTCGTGAATCATAGGAATCTTGAAATGACGTCAAATCATGAGAAAGAACCAGTGCACTGCTTGATAAGCATAGCTTCTCAGTGTCCTAAAATCTACCTTATGATTTATGAATCATATGAATCTTGAAATGACATCACATTATGAGAAAGGACTAGGACACTTCTCAATATTCATATCTTCTCAGTGTCATAAAATCTACTTTATGATTCATGAATCATATGAATCTTGAAATGACGGCACATTATGAGAATTGACCAGGCCACTGCTTGATAAGCATGGCTTCTCAGTGTCCTAAAATCTACCTTGCAATGGAATGAAAGTGAAGATATTTGCACCTCTTGTCTATGATAATGATTTTGTGATTTTAGTCCAACTTCTTAATAGTTCGATTCCCTGATGCCATTGTGTTTGGATTTTTACTTTTTTCAAAATTGCCCTTTCTTCTTACAGGTCCTAGTTTTTCTTTTCTACAAAATCATTGATTCAGAATATTTCTCGGAATATTTGGAAAATCTGAAAATGGAAGCGAAAGAGTTGTGGTATGTATCTAATTTTTTATATATTTCTATTGAATATTCATTTCTTCATTTTTCTCTCTCTCTCTCTCTCTCTCTCTCTCTCTCTCTCTCTCTCTCTCTCTCTCTCACCTTTCACCGCTTTTGCCCTAAGATTAGCGGGGTTTTACCGCGTTACCAGTTCTTCTAAACTTCTCGATCTTCTAGCAGACTCGATATCTTCACATCTGAAATAATTTAACCAGGGCAATGAGATTTCACGACAGCTCTTACAACTCTCGAAAGTTGATTGCACGTTGATCTTAGCGGTTGGATAGAATATTCTTGTATCTTGTTGGATAGCTTTCACTGTCATTTAGATATTTTTTTGTGTCTATTGCGGCAAAATGTCTTTCTATTATCTGTTTAACAGAGCAGATATAACAGAACAGAACAGAACAGAACAGAACAGAACAGAACGTTGTCTGTTTAAATTTGATTTCCCATACATATCCAGCGAATTACACGAAGCTCTTTGTAAGACCATCCAGTGCTACCAGGGCTCAACTTATCGTAATGGTTTTGGTTCGAATCCAGCCCGGTCCACGATAGAAACACTGTTGGTGAGACAGGCAGTGGGAAGGCACCTTATCGAAGCCCATTACCCCAGGATGGACATGCTCAAACAATTGTTAATTCTACCGGTGAACACATCCTAGAGTCATGTCCCTGGTGATTGCTAAGCTTCGATTGGAGTATGCCGTGTCCGTACTTAAGTTTTTCAAAGCAAGCTTTAGTAGCATTTTAATTTATACTAACATAGATTTTAAATCATACCGCGGCCGTGGCCCAGTCTTAAAATGCTCGCTTTGTACGCGGTAGGTCGGGGCTCGATACCCGGTCGAGTCATAACAAAGACTTGAAAAATGGTACAGGCTATTTCCCTGCTTGGCATTCAGCACTTCGGGAAAGAGCATGGGAATTCAACACACAGTGCTGCCAGATGGCCAGCCCCCTTAACTGTAACATTCACTGTACTTGCATATCTGTGTGGCCCAAAGGCTAATGAAACGGAGATGGACGCCGCCTAATTCACCAAAAATGATGAGGGAAGGAACTCTGACTTTGACTTTGAAATTTTAAACTTGCCTGAGCTGGGCTACCATTCTCTCTTTTCGCGTGGCTTGCGCTTCGGAAATAGTGTAAGAGCCAGCGATTTTGTGCTGTTCTAGGCCATCGAAAGACAATTGTGTTTTTTTCGCTATTTTCAAGGCGTGAGCAAGATGCTTTTCGAAAGAAAACTGCTAAAGACAGGAAGGATGATCCGGGAAAGGCGAACGATGTTAAATCAGTAAGACATTCTTATCATGTGGAATCTTTATCGTCGTCCTTATTGGATGTTTATTCAACAGCTGCGTTTTCCGCCTTCAGCATTCTTCTAAGCATTTGCGGAACTCTCTCTCTCTCTCTACAGCGAAGTAAGAGCTAAAGTGACATTAGTTTTGTTTTTTGTTCATTTGATATCTGAAGAAAATTAAGTCGGAGTGAGTTCCCGAATATCAAAATTCAAGACAAGTTCAATGAATTAACCGCATTAACCATGATGAAGGTGGCTCATGCGGAAGAACATCCGGACAAATGGAGATTCATTGTAGACCAGGTTATGCCGGCTCAAACGCGAGTCATTCATCAAAAGAAGAAGATTGCCCAAATGTGGCTCAGTATGTGTCAGAAATGTCCCAGCTTAGTAGCGCGAAATTCAATGGAAATGTTTTTTCATATCTCTTGCCAAAAAGACAGTAAATTGACTTTGCTTCATTTGTCTTAGTCCAACGAGAGCCCTAAAATAGACCAGTTCGCAAAGAAAGTCGATTCGCAAGCAACCAATGAAAGAAAAGACGATGAAGTAGCTTGCGGAGAGAAAGGAGGCGAAGATGACGAAGACGCGAAAATCGAAGTGTCAAAGAAAGAAGAGAAAGATGCAGTTGTCAATCAGGATGGTAATGAAAAATACGAGGTATGGGAAACTGATTGCAAATTCACCGCTCAGCAAAGAACTTTGATTTTTTTAGTTGAAAAAATGCCGGTGTTTTATGAAGTGGATTTTCCCTAGACGGTAATCTGTCGCTGTCTGTTTACAGAAGCACTGCCATTTTTGTAACAGTTAGAAGATTTATGAAACAAACAAAGTTTTATTATAGTTCGTCATCATCTAGTCTAACAGGGAAGCGTTTGATTCGTTTGATGGTTTCGACCTAGCACCAGAAGGCAGATTTTAAGACACTGAGAAGCTTTCTGCTTATGGAGCAGTGCCCAGCTCCTTCCTCTCGATATGACCTCACCTCGTTCTACGTCTGGAATTTAAGAGAGCTGGCGACTCTCGTAAATCAAAGTGGATTCGAACCACTGATCATAGGATCAATGGACAATAACCTTACTGCTGAGTTACCCTGATACTTTAAAGTTACTTCAAGACCATTGAAAGTATTGAAATAAACAAGAGCTCTATCTGCCTACCTGACTTTGATATAATCAGACAGTAGCCACCTACAAAGAGAAATCACTGTTAGAAATTTGCACTCAGCAAGAATATTGCAGAAAAAATCAGGCAATAAAGTACTAGAAGAAAGTGTTGGTTAGGAAGACTTTCTGTGTTTCTCAGACATTATATCGCTGCATTATTAAAAATTTCAACTCATTGACACCCTTTCCAAGTTTCACTTCCTAATCCATGAACTCTATCTCACAAATCATCATTCATCCCAAGAACATGCGATTTATGGAACGTCTTGCCTTCTTCTTGGCTTCCTGAATACTACAACTTGCCATCATTCAAATCTAAGACCATAAACTTGATCTGACTTCCTTCTCCTCTTAGCCTTTCACTTTCTTGTTTCTTCCATTGTTGGGGCTTTGTATAGGCCACCGTGGCCTTTCTTCAACAGAATTTACTAAAAAAGAAAGCATTTCTCTTTATTCATTAGATGCAAGTTCTCTTTGCAAAGTTAAGGCCAGTCTGTTTTTATTGTTAATCTTTGCTGGTTTTCTTCGTCTTCAGACACTTGATATGGAGACCAAATCAGATGTCGATATAATGAAGGACTACCCCAAGGAGCCTGTTGCAGACCTTGTCCATATCGTTAGACAGCGGAGAATTATGGCAGCCAAACAAGCAGCACGCAAAGACGAAGAAGAGCGAAAAAATAAAGAAAGGTTTGCATCTAGAAAGCCTTAATAGGTTCAAAACAAACATAATTAACCCTCGGCAATGCTTGTTATTCTGATTGTTAAGGGTTCTCAAACACTCGTAGAAATTATTTTCTATCGCAACGTCATGCTGAAATAGTCCAAGCTCCTTCCCCACCGTTCTCAATCTCAATTTGTTTCGCCTTTGGGCTACGCAGCTTTACAACCACAGTCAATGCTACAGTGCGTCTAGCCTCCCGGAACCAATTTGTGGTAGAATCACCAAGAGAGACCTGAAAATGACAGGTTTCGTTATCATTCTCCGTGCTTTTAGAAATTTGTACGACTTTGTTCGAATTTTCCAGGCGAAACGAAATCGACGAGCTTCGGCAAAAGATGAAGAAGGTGCAAGCGTGGAAGGTAATGCCACTTTTACATTGTTTTGTAGGCATTCTTAGCGCGAACGAAGAAAGAGCTCTTTCATAATCATTTTCGAACTATCTTAACCACCGAAACTATAAACCCCAGTATTTATATCGAACAATCGTCAGCTAAACGTGGATTGGTATAATCTCAAGGACTTAACATGAGTATAAAATGATTCCGTAATTCATGAGTTGTAGATTTTTACAATTTTGAATTCATGTTAAGTTTCTTAAGGTTTTATGAGTATATGTTTAGCTGATAATTTTCTACTTGAAATTCAGAGTTCTAAACTTATCCTGTTCTCTTATCCTGTTCTGATGTCTGCGTTGGATACCCGATTTCGAGCTTAGCAGAAACCAATGACGGAGCTCTGATTTCTTCTAGAAAAGTGGGCTTTATGAGGTGGTTTCCCGTTGGCTCCCTTGCCAATAGAGTTTAGCATACGCGATTTCGAGCGTAGCAGAAACCAGAGACAAGGCTCTTAGCTTCTTCCAGGAAAGTGGACTTGGTTTGGAGATGGTTTCCCGTTGCCTTCCTCACAAATGGCTTTTCTATTGTGACACGTGTAGGTTTCGAACTCACAGACCTTGATTTATGAGTCCGCACATTTAACACTACACCACGGCGCCTACGGAGAATTCAGTTTGAAAAGAGAATGTTGAAATAAAATTTGTCTCTCAGTGTGCTACAATAGATTCTGAGTTTTTGCAAGATAGAAAAAACCGGATGGATTGAGAGAAGTACTTAGTAATTGTTTCAAAAGAGCTTGCCTTCGTAATGTTCAATTTCGAGCGTCACAGAAACCAAAGACAGGGCTCCGAGTTTGATGAAGTTGTGTTGAGTCCGTTCGTTCAGCCATTGCTCTACAGTCATTTGATATAGATTGTGCAGTGCAATTATGTATATTTATATCAATGGTGCAAATCTAAATTTCAGGATAGCTTAGACAGATGTAAGAAGTCATTGAGACTGGAGCCAATCGGCATGGACCGCCATTTCAAACTCTACTGGGTATTCTCCCATGGCATGCCGGGAATCTACGTAGAGGATGGGTACATGTATAACGGAGGAGAAAAGCGAACCATAAACAGGTGAATGATTGAGTACTCTTTCCTGCTTTTGTTTTCATTCATATTTAATTCTTTTAAGGAACGTTGCCCTTCAGCATAAACTAGTTTTCAAGGGGCTCGCCGACAAAAACATCAATTACAATCTGTGATAACGACACGAACAAAGTGAAGGATTTTTAAGTGGCTGGCAAACGGAGAAGGGGTGGACCAAAGAGGCTAGCGTGACTGTGTCAAGATGGACATGGACGAGTTTGGCTCAACATTGGAGATGGCACAAGATCGCGCAATCTGGAAGCGAAGAATCGCACCAAGAGTGGCCCTGGTGCAACTCTAAGCAAATATCCTCTTTTTGAATATCTGTGTCGCATACTCAATTCCGAGGTTGGCAGAAACCACAGACAGGGCTCTGAGTCTTCTCTAGGAAAATGGTTTCTATGAGATGGTTCCCGTTGCCTTCCTAACCAATTGGTATTTTTTTATTGTTGCACGTGCAGGATTAGAACTCACAAGCCCTGCATTATGAATCTGCAAGTTGAACCGTGCTTTGGAAGCGACACGGTCAGATATATGGGAAAAAGAGTATAGGAGACGTTACTATCAGAACTGAAAATTTGAGTCCGCACGTTTAGCCACTATACCATGGCTCCAATCTTCCTCACTTTAACTTCACATGAATCATAGTTAAGTCATTTTGTTGTACGTTTTTAGTCACAGGACGACACGCAGTTGCCATTGATATTTCGTGCTAATTCATGACCCTATTTTCCGTCGATTTCTAGCTGGGAACATTACGACACGGCGCAAGATATCGACAAGCTATTGAAATCTCTAGCAAGGCAAGGAATGAGAGAAAGTGCACTCAAAGCCTGCATCTCCAACCAGTACAAAAGCATAATCAATGTGATTAGCAAGAAGTAAGGCCCTGTTTCCATTGTATGTGAAGTATTTGATTTTCACGCTGAATTCATTTGGTTTTCAACCAGCAAACTTCATCACTGCTGTGCCACTGAGTCACTGATAAATGTCACAAACTTCAAGAACCGGTTACTTTCAAATGTAAAATTCAGACAAGAGAAGTGGATTATAGATGGAAGCATGAGTTTCCCCTGTTCTCGATGCTACATTTATCATTTTAAGTTTCTTCGTCTGTTGAAGTATATGAAATTTATGTAATGCATTAGTAAAATATGTTGGCACAATGTGTATAAATGTCATGCCTGATTTTTACATGCATATGTGCATTTTATGGTATTTGTGTATGGCTACGTATGTATGGCTATGTATGTATGGCTATATATGGCTATGAATGTATGGCTATGTATGTATGGCTATGTATGGCTATGTATGTATGGCTATGTATGTATGGCTATATATGGCTATGAATGTATGGCTATGTATGTATGGCTATGTATGTATGGCTATGCATGTATGGCTATGTACGTATGGCTATGTATGTATGGCTATGTACTGTATATGTGGCTATGTATGTATGGCTATGTATGTATGGCTCTGTATGTATGGCTATGCATGTATGCCTATGTACGTATGGCTATGTATGTATGGCTATGTATGTATGGCTATGTACTGTATATGTGGCTATGTATGTATGGCTATGTATGTATGGCTATGTATGTATGGCTATGTATGTATGGCTATGTATGTTTGGCTATGCTTATATGGTTGTATATGTATGACTATGTTTGTATGGCTATGTGTGGCTACGGTATGTATGGCTATGCACATATCTATGGCTATGTATGTATGGCTATGTATGTATGGCTATGTATGTATGGCTATGTATGTTTGGCTATGCTTATATGGTTGTATATGTATGACTATGTTTGTATGGCTATGTGTGGCTACGGTATGTATGGCTATGCACATATCTATGGCTATGTATCTATGGCTATTTATGTATGGCTTGCATTATTGTTGATACTGTGTAAAGATTCTATGGGTTCTTTCCGCCAAGCTTTTTTTAAATATTTCAATTCCTTTGATGTTTTCAGGAATCAAGAATATTTTGACCTACAACCGTACGATGTTTTTGATGAGTCTATCAAAGTCTTGAAAGAGGTGAATTACCAACTTATCAATAGCTTCAAAAAGGAATGACGCCTCTTATTTGCAATTCGAAGTTGTTGTTGAAATTCTTTTTCCTCTTCGTTTCTTGTTGCAAATGGCTTTTAGATCAGCTTGAACTTCATTTTTCTTCAGTGATTTTTCCTTTTTCTCATCGTAATGCTTAGAAACAGAACACAGAGCATGCAATTTATGGAACGTCTTGCCTTCTTCTTGCTGTCCTGAATCATACAACTTGCCATCGTTCAAATCTAAGATCAAGAAACTTGATATGTTCTCTCTCTCTCTCCTCTTAGCCATTAGCTTTCTTCTTACTTCCTTTGTTGGGGCTTCGTATAGGTCACCATGGCCTTTCCCCAACAAAGCTAACTAAAAAAAAGTTGTTGTTAGTTCCTGATATAGAAAGGAACTGTTTCCAGCAATGTTGAGTCCCATACTCGAAACGAATTTTTTGGGAGTAGCATGATGAAGAGAGGTGCTATCCTGTGTCACGAGGTGGTGAGATGGGGTTGCCAGCTCCCTTCCTCGCTTCATTTTCCCCCCAGGTTAACGCCAGAGAGCTGTTTACTGTTAGAGGGGGCCGAGAGAGGACGAAAAGAATCTTGCAGTAGGCCGTCTCGAACTTGGGACCTTCAGCATAGTAGCCATGTGCTCTTGCCATAATGCCATCTACCCCTCAATCAAAATCCGAATCCTATCGAAGTCACCGAAACCTTCTTGAATAGAAGGGAAACCGATGGTTGCAAGTTTACGAAGTGTCTGAGTGCTGGACATCTGAAGTCTGCTTCTGTGAATCTTCTTCTTTGGCAATCTTAAATTTCTATGTTGTTCGTCACTGTATTCTTCTGTAGCTGTGAAAGCACTTCATAGACCTGATAATAGTAGCAATTTCAAGTTGATAATTCCATGGTAGTTTATAAAATTTGAAAGAAAGATTAAGAAAGGAAGATTCTTGAAATATTTTGTTTGCACGTAATCCCCTATCGTGTCTTGTCCATTTTTTCGCAGGATTTGCTTGAATCTGGAGCCAAAATCGTCAACGGTGTCCTAGGAATGATTCCCAATCATGAAGTCTGGGAGAAGCAAGTCGAGGAGGGAAAAAGTTTAGAGGAGATGGTAACAATTGCATTTGATTTCTTCCCCTAGTTTACCGTAAATATAATGAAATTCTGTTTTGATATATTGTACTTTTCAGGTAGTTTTTGCTTCAACCAGTCATGGAGCTGTGTTGATTGTCCTTCATTGCAGTTTCTTTCTTTCTTTGTTCTTCCTGGTCTTTTGCTGGTTTTTGAAATTAAAAGAACAAGGTGGTAGGATCAGAAATCAAAGACTGAAATTGACTTCTAGCCAGCAAAGATTCTGTTTTGGGATCTGAGTACGGCAGCATTTTCGCACTTATCAATCTGCAGTTTTCCTATCTACGTAGCATGCTCGATTTAGAGCGTAGCAGAAACCAGAGACAGGGCTCTGAGTTTTTTGTAGGGAAGTGGATCTTATGAGTTGGTTTCCCGTTGCCTTTCTCACCAATGGCGTTTTGAAATTACCACATGATGGAATCGAACTAACAACCCCTGTGTTGTGAGTCCGCATTCTTAACCACTACGCCACGGCACCCAACTGTTTTCCCATCTTCACCCTGGTAATTATGATTAAGATTTGTTTTCGTTTTTGTGTCCAAAGGCTCCACTCTTGTTGGAGCTGCAGCAGAGTGTGGTGCCAAAATTCTTGCAAGGAGCCATGGACCAGTCAAAAGGCGAGCAAATCGTTCAGAATTGGCGCGACAACGTGAAACAAGTGAAAACAATGTCGGCTTTACACACGCTTCTCGGAATTCTCGAAAATTCAGTGAAATGGGACAAATCAGCTGAGAATGCGGTATGTTGGGCCACCCTTCCATCGTACGTTATATTGATGAGGTGATACTTGCATGTGATCAGTTTAGAACTGAGGCGAAGTAAGATGATGGACAGCAGCAAGTTGTAACGTGTTCAGTTTCCCCTAATCAGCGCCTCGAAATATAGTGTGTGCCCCGATTAATATTAAAAGAAAGTTAAATGATACAATAAATTAAGTATCTAGAGCAAGAAGTTCAGTTTAAATGTTTCTTAAGAAGCTGTCCATAGCTGTTGAATGATTCAGCTTATCGTATGTTTACTGCCAGTTCATTGTAAATTTTTCCTGTCATGAACCGAAAGGATTTCTGAAATTAGGCCTAGTCACTCACAGAAATCAGGCTGCAATTATTTCCCAACCGTTTGAGGTCTTATTTTAGGACTTATAAACAGCTGTATGTACATGCACACTCCACCTAACTACACGAGAGAAAGCTACAGCGAAGCTTTCGATAATACGGTCATGATAAGCACCGGTACTTTTCAATGTCAACTTTCACGCTTCTGACTAACAAAATGCGATGGTGTGAAAAAGCTCACCATTGAGCGAAGAGCGGAGATGTAATTGCGTTATACTGAAGATCTTTTCGTTTAACACTCACCAGAGTATGAGACTTGGGAAAATGGCCGAAGTAAGGCGGTGGAATCGATACCAAAGTAAGGACCAACATGTGATGCTGAGCGCGTGATGTCGAGAATATGTTTCCTTGCTGCTAATTGATCTTTTACACAAGTCCAGGTCTGCATCCAGGTTTCAGTTTCATTGTCTATTCCGACCATTTTCCGAAGTTTCTGTCTCTTGTGACCAGCAGAAGAATTGACCTTCGGTGTGACGAACTATGCTCCGGCTAGCTGGAACTTTCATTTGCGTGCGTGTTCCCATTCTGCTAAGTCTCATTTGTTCTGGGAATGCATTTTTTATAACGCGAATCATGAGACGGACCATTTATCTCGTAGAAATGCAAAATCTGTCGTCACAAAGGCGGTGATGCTTACCTGGTTTTGTGTGATGAATGCAACCGTGCGTATCACCCGTATTGCCTTCGACCCGCGTTGATTGACTTCCCGGCGGAGAACTGGAAGTGTCCGGCTTGTGCGGTAAGTACCAGAAAATGGCAAAAGAGATTCCCCCTCCCAATTATGGGAGAAGGTACACTTGAAAATGATTTAGTGATATTGTACTTAGCATTCAAAGTACGGCCTTCGTCAGCTGCATTTTCCATGCAATGACGTGCTACTTTTTAATGTGACTAGACTTGTTGGACACCGGAAAGTTTTGCTTATCAACCAGTGTACTGGTCCTGTCTCATAATGTGACGTCATTTCAAGATTCATGGGTCATAAGGTAGATTTAGGACACCGAGAAGCTATGTTTATGGAGCAGTGTCCTGGTCCTTTCTCATAAACAGACGTCATTTCAGAATCTCTATGATTCATAAGGCAGATTTTAATTCTTCTCAATGTAACTATACCTCGTGATTTCTAAGAACTTGGTTTCCTTATGAAGATTTCAATGCAATGAGATTTTACGCTTACCTTTGGAGCATCTTATCTTTCTCTTCATTCCTAGATCCCTAGAACTCTCTTTTTTCGAATGAAAAATCAATAACTTGATCTAATCTCCTTCTCCTCTTATCCTTTCTCTTATTTCCTTTGTTTGGGCTCTGCATAGGCCGTAAGCGCCTTTCGACGTCATAAAAAGCTTAAGGAGAATCTTGTTTCCTCTTCTCATCGAAGACCACACCTAGGTTAGAGTGAGTTATCCTGTGCGCAGATTCGCTGGCACTGCTGCTTGTGTAATTTGCGGCTTATCATTTGTTTGCAGCCGTCGATGCCAATCTCAAGATCTAGAAATCGAAGAAAGGAGGAAGCTGTCGATTACGATGAGACGGTAGGTTGTCCGTAAACACAATGATTAAATGCATCACCATAAATCATCATCATGACTTACTTGACTTGCTTATCTGCACAACCCCCTAAGGATCCTTGCACCATTGTTGCCGTCAGTGAGCCTCTTCCATGCACCCCCGTCTCTTGCTTCTCCGTCTGCTGTGTTTATCATCGTTGTACGTAGGTGGATGAGTCCAACGTCGACGACGATGACTTGTACTCTGATTGGTGTCCCGCTGTGAATCTCCTTGTCCTACAGAGTAGCAATCGAGTTTTTTTCAAGCTGATTACCTACCTCCTTCAGGCGCAAGACGATGAGAGTGGGGATGACGACACAAAAGAAGAAGACAAAGAAACTGCGGACAATGAACAGGAGTCTGATCATGACAGTCAATGTCATGTTTGTGGGGAAGACGGCGAGTTGATATGTTGCGACCGTTGCCCCAAAGTTTATCATTTCGACTGTCATGAGCCACCTATAAGAAGGCTGCCAAGGTAAGTTTTGATTTTTGCCTAAGGAACAAACTTTTGTTTTTCAACATTACCTTGCTTCAAGAAATGGTTGTTAGATCGCTGTCGAGAAAAAGAACCAATCCGCCTTTCTAGAACAGGTTAACTGGTTTTCGAGAGTATCTTTTGAACGTTTCACAGGACCCAATACGATACCTTGTTAGATCAGCGATCTGTATTGTTGCTATTTATTTTTTTCTAAACAAGTAGTTTTAATAGGTTAATAATTGATTAACAGCTGAAAACCTTTTCGTGTTTAGATATTGATAAATATTAAAAAGTCGAAAAATTAGAGAATCGAAAAATAGATGTGATTCTGGTTATGCAAACAGGTTACATCACAGGGGATTTTGACTCCTTGTCTAAGCTGGTTGATGTGCTTCAGGCCTGAAAACCTCAACTCAAACGGCTATTTGCAGCAGCTAGATTATTTACATCGTACGCTCTAGATGGCCTTTTTTTAGAAATGTTCGGTTGAAGCTCATTCAGAATATCCCCTATTTGAAAATTGGCATTTCCTGTCTGAAAGTCATATCTATAAGTATCTTTCACACATAATTTCCGGTCTTTTTATATGAAAATTTTAATGGTGTCCAGGTAGGTGAAAAAGTCTTTGTTTTTATAAAGAGCCGGGTGGTTTTCTATTTAGTGTCAGATGTTATTGAAGGAGACTGGGGTTTGACTGTTCCGACAGAAATTTCTCCTCGTATGGGATGCATAGCACTGAAAAGCGGAAAAATAAAGTCTTCATGTTGAAGATCTTGAAGATCTTGTCGTCCCACACTCACCAGAGTATAGTAGTTTGTGTAGTGAGCTATGTTAGGGAATGGCCATGGTGGCCTATACAAAGCCTCAACAATGGAAAAAGGTAACAGGCTCAGAGGAGAGGGGGATAATGATTATGATAATGACAATGACAATGACGATAATTCAGGGGGTCGTGTAGTGCAGTAAGGAAAGAAGGGTTTGAAACCTCGGATGATGACGATCTGAAAATGAACTTTTGATTGGTCCAAGCAGATAACCAATCATATGTATCAATCACTCAGTTTTCAGGTGTCAATTTGCACTTGGGTATAGGTTTTGTTGTCCTTTTCGGTCATCATTGGACATTTCATGCTCTGATGAGTGTCGTACGAAAAGATCTTCGATGCTATCAAATGATTTCTCCGCTTTGCTATGCAATGCGTGTCAAACAAGGAAAGCATTTCCCCGAGACAGTCAAGCGCTAGTTTATCTCTGTCAATACGTTCTGAGATCTGATGAAAAGCCACTCGTTTCACAGGCCTCCCACGAAAAGGATTCTTGTAAAATCGAGTCTTGTTGTAGTTTAGCATCGTTTCACTTTGTTAATATCTTCGTCTTCAGGGGGATATGGATATGTTTTGTCTGTCGAACTCCGAAATTGGCAGCAATGCAGAGACGTGCTGAAGAAAAATTCGGTAAGCTAAGCAATTCCCATTTTTTACACCTTTCAACAATACAATGACAACATTCTACAAAAGACGATGCCATTGGGTGTGTGATGCATATAACTACCCAAATTCCCTTTAACAGAAAGCAGTACAAACTCCAAGGAATATACCAAAGTCCTATTGGCCTCTCATAAGAGCAATTGTTATTATTAGGTCGTACTGTGATTCCAGTCTCATTTTTACGATACCGAAATTGTTAGGGCCGTATGACGAACGACTTTGTTCCTCTCTTCCGTTTGCTAATGACCATTTTATGATCCTCTCATGAAGCCTCAATATGATTGTCTATAGACGATTTCTAGTGCGGTGTACATTAAGATTTTAGCCCCTATACATCATATTTCTTACCTTCGTCTTGTTTATGATCATTCTTCCAAATTTCCTCTTAAAGTTTCGCTAGAAGCCAGAACTATACGTACAACAACTGACCGTCAATCAAAGGTCTTTCAGTAATGCATTTGAGCTTTTTATCCGCGTTTTACCTAGCGCACCCAAAGGTACAGCACTGAGAAGCTAATGTTATCCGGCAGTATCTGATCCCCCTCTCGATTTGACCACACCTCATCATCCCCAAGCCTTACTGATTCTCCTTACACTAAGTGGAAGTTGAGCTTGAGGCCCGCTTCTAACTGCCAATCAGTTGGCTCTTTGATTAATCGCCGCGAATGCTTTGCCGTCTTTTATCCCCCTCTTTTTGATGTAGTTTCAAGTGGAAAGCTTGCATTTACAGAGAAACAGAGCACGAGACGCTCCAGAGAAAGCAGGAAACAGAAAAAAAGATCAGGCAGGCATCGCTCTTCAAGGAAGCAAAGATTGCCCTACCAAGAAGAAGATGGCGATGAAGAAGAAAGCAGTGAAATGGATTCAGAGATGGAAGATGAAGCTGAAGAAGTGAGAGCACATCTTAGACGAAAAGGCAGCAACCGAAGGAAATCTAGAAGAAAGGAAGACTCAAGTAGCGAGGGTAGTGAAGATGAAGAAGATCCTGCTAAAATGCAAGTCTTTGAATTCTCATGTACTTTTAAAGCACTAGTTCTATGTAAATATAGATATTTTTGATCATTAATCATAAATGTTACATTGCTTTTGGTGGTGATTTTAGCTTTATTTTGGTAGGCATCAATTATCTTGAACTTGGCTATGATTTTGAAAAATACATTATTTGAATAAATTAATAGCAACAGCAAAGGTAGTAATATTTTGTCAGAATTTTAACGATGGTGTCTACATTCTCAGGAGTCGGCGGCAGTCCGAGCGAAGTTCTCAACGAAAAAAATGGCGATCTTCAAATACCGGTGATGAAAGTAGCGAACCCAGTCCGAAAACAAAGAGGCGAGGCGTGGAGCGAAGTTCTCGTGACAAGGGAGATTTCGATTCAAGAAGAGGTAGAAGACGAGCTGGACGTCGTTCCAGCTACGAGGATAAAGACAATGATCCCGAAGATCGTGTATCGAAGCGGACAACTAGAAAGCGCAAAAGTGGAGACTCTTTTGACGCAAAGGTAGACTACGAGAAGAGGTCAAAGATGGAAGAGAGAAATTCGGGGGAACTTAGTTTTGGAAGGAGGTCGAGGAATCGGAACCGAGGTGGAAACTCAGAGGTTTGTTACTATGCCTTTCCTGGGGAGGACAGGGTTGAATTGGTGCTTTTGCTGCTGCAATGCAGATACCTGGAAATTGTCTACAGCATGTCTTCGCCACCGGGGTCGCTTTCATTGTACTATGAGGAGTTTTCGTAGAGGAATATGGGGTAGAGAGAAAGTTATGCCGTCTGATATGTGCTAAAAATGAGGAAAGACGACTCAAGGTGGAAACAGCAACAAATGTCTCGTGTTTTTACAGGGTGAATGCCTTTTTAGTGCAGGAAAATGCTTTATCAACAAGGGCGCTATTATGATTAAAATATAGAGTGAGTGCATGAGTGAGTGTATGAGTGAGGGAGTGAGTGAGAGAAAACTATGTCGTCTCACATAATAGAAGGAAATTATAATGATAATTGTAATTCTATCGGATCTTGCCATTCGTCCCAATTCATCGCCTTTCTCTGCGCTGCAGCCAGGATGGTCAATTAAGTTGTTTTTTTATTTATTTCTCTGTACGCTGTCGTTCCGGTACTTAAGTACGTATAACTCTTCTCCTTTGATCTTCTGTCAGATTGTTGCTTGCGAGAACATTTTGCGTGGGATGTGGAAGAGCAAAAATGCCCATCATTTTCGTGATCCAGTGGATTTGAAAAAGGTGAAATTTTTGACTGCTTATGTATCGAAAGTCTTTTAGAAATGCTCTTTCATCAACCACATTGCTTATCAATTTCTTAAAATCTTACTAAGGAATCATACGAGTCACCAGCCATGATCACATGGCGTATGTGAGTAGGCCCTGTTCGTTACTCAATACTTCTCAGTGGCCTCATGTATTCCTCTTTGTAATGTATTCGCTAGAGAATGCAGTGACTATATGGTTTTATCCAACAGGTTCCAGATTACGAGAAATTTGTAGCAAACCCAATAGATCTTCGCACGATTAAAGAGAAGTTGAACATGTTGGAGTACGAAGACGCTTTTCAGTTTGTAGACGACGTCAAATTGTTGTTTGATAATTCCAGATGCTATAATGAGGTGAGACACAAACGCATACATGCATACGTAAGTACATGCATACATTCATACATACATACATTTCATACATACATACATTCATTCATACATGGCCATACATACATACATGGCCATAGATACAGAGATAGATACATACATACATAGATACATACATACATACACATACATACATACATACATACATACATACATACATACATACATACATACATACATACATACATACATACATACATACATACATACATACATACATTCATACATGGCCATACATACATACATACATACATACATACATTCATACATGGCCATACACACATACATCTATATGGGGTTCCTTCCTCAAAAATTGCGTTTTATCGTGACATGTGCAGGATTTGAACTCACAACCCCTGCCGTATGAGTCCGCGCGCTTAACCACTACACAATGGCGCCACTTCATACATACATACATACATAGTCTTGCATTATAGGCATCTATCATTATTTTGTTTTGATATTTTTATATTTGTTCAATTGTAATTTGCATTCAATTGTTTACTTATTTTCTCTATCTTTCTAGGACACATCGGATGTCGGGCGAGATGCAAAGGGTTTAGAGACTGAATTTTACGAACTCCTCTGCGAGAATTTACCGGGTCTCCATTACTCTGTAACTGCTGAAGATTGACCTTATCTCGACATTTGTATTTTGTTCTTTGCCAAGAAATTATTGTCTGTAAATATAAAAAGCACACTCATCTCTAGCCACCTTTCATCAACGACTCGCAATTTGACATGCATCAGTCAGTTCAGGGGATTCTGGTTGGCAACAAGTATTGCGCTATTGAATCATTGAGGCTTGGCTTTGCCTGTCTCCGTCAATAACGCCTCCCATCGGCTAGAAAACTGACCGAAAATGCGCCAATTCGGCGAGCTTCTTTTCAGCTGATCTCAACACGAGAGCTTCTAGCAACCGTACCTAGCCGTTTTGAAATGAGTGACTGCAGAATGAAGGTGGCTCGATTGGTGATAAGGGTTTTGAATTACATTTCCTCGCAGCGACATAGACAACGTGTCAGGACGGTTTGTCAAACAGCCTGTTTACTTGTCGATCTTCTCAATTTATGTTGATATAGATAACATTGTTTTTCATATAGAAGTAAGTCGCATTGAGTTTTGTCAAATCTTCGATGACGTCACATTTCTTTTTATATTTTATGTCTTCTATCAGTGCGTCGGTCCTGCCCTCTTTGAAGACCGCCACGGCCGTGGGGCATTGGGCACGCCACGAAGGGCGGTCGATAGCCTCAGTTTGGCAGGAATGTACGTTTATCTTTACCCGCTTCAGATAAGCGCGTCCTTGTATCGCTTGTAGCGCTCGCCTCAATTCTCTTCTTCCTTCGTCCATGTTTTTTTTCTTTCTAGCAGAAACTCCCTTTTCGCCCCTTTTTTCATGGCCAAGTTGGCTTTGCGTCTGTCGGAATGTAACGATTTCAATCTCCTAGAACCATAGGAAACAAAACTACTTACAAAGAACCGAATGAATATGGCTTGGGTAAAAGGAGATGATCACATTAATTGGAGAAAATCAATAAAAAGAGAAAATACGTTATCCCGTATTATTGAACGAATCTTTCTCAAGGGGTACGCTGCATAACTTCTCTGACATAGAAATAGTATCATTAGCGTCGTTCTATCTTGCTTGAGTACCTTTTGAGTGTCTGAACACCAGGATCCAATCCAGGCCCAAGTGTAAAGAGAGCATTTCGAAGTAGTTTTTGCACACAAGGTGTACGATTTTTTACCGTTTTTCATAATTTTTCCGATTTTTCTTTATTATTACTATTGTCATCATTATCTCTAATGATAGAGTTGCCGCAATTCTCACACCATTATCATTATTATTATATTTGTTGCAATTCTTAATACCATCACTACCAATTATTATCATTGTCATCATTATGTCTATTATAGAATTCCCACAGCTCTCATACCATCATTACTATCATTATCAAGACTAGAATGGTTGTGAAATCATAAATTTGGACCTTACAACCTTTTCCCTATTTCTCGTTTATTTCCGATTAAGTAGCCGATTGTAATATACCTCTAGTTGTATAATGATAAAATATTTATACTTTCCATCTAAGTTTAAAAATCTTAAATCAAAAAGCCAGTGATGTATGACTCAGCGTTCTTCACATGGATATGAAGCTTTTTAGGCTCGCTCGCTAGGTTTAATTTATGAACCGTGCATGGCTTCCCACAGCCCCTGCGAACCCGCACGATTGAGACACCGTAATCCGATGCTGCTATACATGAATAATTTTCTTTCACCTGTATACCATACATTGTCTTGATTTCTAATGTTAGTCGGAACTAATTGGCTGATTGTGTTTGCTCTCGATTAAGGCTGATTTTCTTTCCAGTTTCAAGTGGTGTTTGAAAATATCGCGACCCCGTCTGCGGTGGAGCAAGAATGTAGGTGGGGCTAAGACAATACCAATTCAAATATCAAAATCTTGTTAGCAAAATGTCATGCTTCTCAAGAAGTACAACATAGCTCCCAAAAAAATAAATGAAAAATTTATCTACTAAAACTAGCAGAAAATTTGAAAATAGACTTCGGAGCTGCAATTTAAAACGTGGCTGAAGAGCTAGCTCCGTGAGTTTAATACACATTCGTAACTTTAACGGAATGCTTGCTCCACCATCTCGAAAATTATGACATTTGGAGCAGGATTCTAGAGAAGCGTCGGTCTTGGGCGGAGTCCTTCCTTTTGAATTTCTTGTCAATAACACAATTGCTTCATATCTGAATTCATTACTGCGGTGGTCTGTTCACCAGAATCTCATCAGCAAGTGGTCTTCATTTGTTACAGAAGTTCATTTTCAACGTGCTGAGGTCTTGCCAATTGCCAGCTGTTCAACACGCTGCATCAAACGATACCAAGATGCCAGTTTTCCACACCAAGACCATCGAATCGATTCTCGAGCCTGTCGCCCAGCAGGTAGTTTTCTTATCAATCTTTTCATGGGTTTATCCAGTTTAGGGATTGGTTAAAGACACCTAGTTGTGCCCGGGAAGTGTCAGTACAGTTTCTGGTTGCATTGCCAGTCACATTAAGCATGGGCCTAACTCCAATGTTATGTAGATCATTATTTTCTTTCATTCAGGGTGGAGAATCTGCCTGTTTTTATTCCCCTTGGTAAATGGATTAACTTAGCTTTCAAAAATAGAGAAAATTAGTGTGTTTGGTCGCTGTAATATTTAAAGTATAAACTGGTTATTTTTATCGTGACTTTGAGCGTCTGTTATGTCTTTACCTCCGTTTGTGGCTGATGGATGTTATCATGTTTCAATCAGCCAAAATTTTAGAATTACATACTCGGAAATGGCATACACATGACTCACAAACTTTTTTAGTCATTAAGATCGTTGTAGAGAAGTTTTTCAACACTTGCAGCTTTTTGAGGGCTGTTCTTTTCAAGTTACCATATTAGGAAGTCCTCCTTACGAAGTAAACAAGGGATTGGTCAGTCCAAGTGCCCACGTGATTATCATGTGATCATGTTACTGAATTTTTGTATTTTCAAAACAAAATGGCAAAAAATATTTCACCATGTGAAGATTTCCTTGGTGAATTTATTAACAATCGTTTGCATCACTGAAGTTTGCAGAAAACATAAACCTGTTGCAACATAAACTCGCTAATCATAATTAAATCTGAGCTGAAAAAGACCAGAAGCAGTAAGGAATCTTTTCTAGGGAAATTTATTTTTATCATGTGGTTTCCCGTTGCCAAAAATGTTTTAACTGTGAATCATGGAGGATTTAAAGGGCAACCCCAGGCATAATGAGTCCACAGGCTTAACCTCCACACTAAGCATGCAACTGTGGTTGTGATGATCCCATCACAGTGTCTCCAACAGAACTTACTTTGAACAGAAGATACCTATTCGGCTCAAGGCACCCACATAAGTTTCGATTCTGCCATAAATCAGCAAGTTACCTAGTTTCACTACCTAATCCACAAGCTCTATCCCACAAATCATCATTCATTTGAAGAATGTGCAATTTATAGAATTTCTTGCCTTGTTCTTCCTTTACTTAATCCTACAACTTGCCCTCTTTCAAATCTAAAATCCTTCATCTTGATTTTACCTCCCTCTCCTCTTGGCCTTTCAACTTCTTCCTTTGTCAGGGCTTTGTATAGGCTATTGTGGCCTTGCCCCATCTCTGAAAAATGCAATTCCTAATAGCTATACCAACATGCCTACACATATTTTAGTTGAAAGACTCCAATCGGCTAAGTGCTCTGAGTAGAGAAGAGGCCTTGATTGATTGAGTATTATAAAGTTAAAATATTTAAGTAGTCTTGATTGATTTTACAAGACTATCTTTGAGCATTTGCAGGCCAGAAGCACACGACTGTAAACTTGATGAGAGATTTCAGAGACAGTGTAGCAGCAGACACAAAAATCAACCAAAGTTTTTATGCCACTAAAGTAGAACTGAAATTCTATATATACTTCAGACTGATAAAGAATTATCCCCTTTGCTAGGTTTCACAATTGGTCATTCTTCATGAAGAATCAGAATCTGGTACCCCAATTCCAGATCTGAGTATTCCAATCAGAGCAGTGGGAGCTGCAGTCCAGCATCTTATAGCTGTGAGTACCAAATGTTTGACATCAATATTTTCATCGCAAGGGAAGCTCTGAAAAAAGATCAATCATTTTTGCATTTAACAAAAGCAAGCAAGAAAGGCAATTGAATACAGTATTTTCTTACATAGAAGCTGCGGCTTCCATTTTATTTTCATAAGGGAAAAAGTGGCTTATGATCAAAGGCGGCTTTTATTGTTTTTGTTGCAACACGGAGGAAGGTGAAGTAGAAATCACAATGATATGAGGAAGGAAACACGCGGCTACTATTATTTTAATATATGGGCTTCTATCCAAGGGCAGCTTCTGTTTGAAAAGATATGGTATTTCTAAAAGAAATTTGCCCCAATGTCAGCTATCACCAGATAAAGTAACCTGGTTGTTTTCATCCTTTTCTAAAGTCTTAATTATCTGTCATTAGTTTGCATCTATTTCTTAAAGTGTAGCTTTGTTTTTCTACTTCCTACACTTACTATGTGATTAAATTCTCATGGCATTATTTCATGCAGTCTGTTGCAACTCATGATTTTCTAAATGGCTATAGGTTGGCCAAGAAACGTTGAAGAAAAGTAAGGATAAGATATTGAAACAAGAGATGCCTGTTGCATTCCAAAGAGTGGAGGAATCAGCAATGTTTTTGATGGAAGCATCAACCTTGCTGGAGAAAGATCCACTGTCCAAAGAGGCAAAGAAGAAGTTGATAAACGGTGCCAGAGGTAATTGATTTTCATCTTCAAAAAATTGATTAAAATTTTTGGAACTTTTCGCTAAATCTAATGCTTCACTGTACTATTCTTTTTTTGTTGATGATTTTGATGAAAAATCTGGATGTTAATTATCAAAGGACTGATAAATGTTGTAATACAATCAACGTGCTGCATCTTCTGCTGAAGGAACAAGGAATTAGGTCAAAATAGAATTGTTGACTTTTTAAAGGAAATCTTTTTGACTGTCAAAACTTTTTTGTTTTTTTTTGCCAAGTTTATTAAGTAAGCTATCTGTTAGCTAATTGCATTCGGCAAGTTTTGCTGTTGTATTTTCACAATTTTCACAAATGAGAAGTTTGAATGAAATCGTTATTGCAGGTATACTGTCAGGAACTTCAACTCTTCTATTGACATTTGATGATGCCGAAGTCCGCAAGATTTTGAAGTCCTGCAAATCACTGTTGGAATACCTTCGTGTATCAGAGCTTGTTGAAACGATGCCTGATTTGATAACATTTGTCAAGAACTTGACACCTGGAGTGACAGAAACTTGCAAGATGGTTGACGGAAGGCAAGCTGATTTGACACACCAAGTTCACAGAGATTTGCTGAATAAGCATACCTCAAGTGTGAAAAAAGCACTGCCTCTTTTGATATCTGCCATGAAAGCATTTGTCAGTATGTTAGAAAAAGGTATGCAAGAGGATATTTTTGTCAATTTTTCTTTGATTTTTTTTCTTTCTTAAATCAAGTCTATTTTCCAGGGCATTTTTTAGCATATATAGTAGTGGGGAAATTCCCCCCCAGCCCCTTCCATTGCCCCACCAGTTGAAAAATTTTGCCCCACCAGTTAAACACCCTTTTCTTTCTGCGAATTTTGTTTTACCTTTTTGCCTCACTTGAACTGCTGTGTTCAAGAGCTGCTGTTGCACATTTTCTTGCTCCTAAGGAAGAAAAAAGCTGAGAACCAGACTTTGACGTGTATAGCAGACGTCAATTTGTTACAAACATTTTCAGAAAAGATTGACACTTTTTATTGCAAAGAAATAGTCTGTCTTTTTGTGCTACGTTCTATAGCAATGTTTTAAGGCTACTGTTGACAGCCTGTAAACTGTGGATTCTGTAATTATCCAAAGTGCCTTTTCTCTCAAATGCCACAGTGAAATATTCTTAAAAATGCCTTGCTATTTTCAGTAACGCTTTCCAAATATCTTCTTCTTCTGCTGGCTTCAATCCCACATCAGGTGGGGTTGCCAGTGCGGATTGCCCCTCTCCACTTTGCTCTGTCCTTGGCGTCCTCTGGCTGCACGCCAGCTGCGCGGAGGTCTTCGGAGATTCAGTCTTCCCACCTCCTCCCAATTATGATCATGCGCTGCAGTCTTTCCAATGCTTTCCAATCGTGATCATGATTATGATTATCATGAAGACGTTGCTGCTGTGAACCTTTTACATTCAAAAGTAAAGTTAAGCTGGCCAGATACCCCAAACAGGTGTAAAGTAGCACCTTGTTAGAGAAGTAACATCCTCAGCTACAGCATTGTTAGGTAGGGTTGCCAGTTACTCCCTTCAATCAACTTTGCCCCCCAGCTCTTTGTCGCATACACATTTACTGCTGGGTAGACAGACAGAGAGCAAAGAGAAATGTGCACAAACACACATCAGGCACAGAACCTCTGTACAGTAGAACTGTGCTTTAATTACTATACCAACTGCTCCTTGTACATCAATTAACATAGAGTTTTATTGATGTACAAGCACCTCACTGGCTCTTCAGCAGAGCTTCTCAGTCTCTCAAAATTTGCTGGATTCTCTGTAACTTTTCTGGCTAACTGCGTTGCATACTCGATTAAAGCTTAGCAGAAGCCAGAGACAGGGCTCTGAGTTTTTTGTAGGGACGTGGATTTTATGAGGTGGTTTCCCGTTGCATTCTTCACTGATAGTGTTTAGTATACTCGATTTCGAGCGTAGCAGAAGCCAGAGACAGGGCTCTGAGTTATTTCGAGGGAAGTGGAATTCATGAGGTGGTTTCCAGTGGCCTTCCTCGCTAATAGCGTTTTAATTGTGACACACGAAGGAACTGACAACCCATGTGTTCTGAGTCCGCATGCTTAACGACTACACCAAGGCACCAACTTTTATGGCTAATGTTTTGCATCTTCCTCAGGCGGTGTCGGTCGTGCTGAAGCACAGGAGAATCGAAACTTTCTGATAACACGGATCATAGACGACATTCTTGAGATAATGAGGGTCCTCCAGTTGAAGGTTTATGATGAAGAAGAGGCTGAAGACCCAACAACTGTAATGAGGAAGGCACAGGGTGTAATTGTGGGTAAAATGGACCAAGCAAAGGACTGGCTCTCTAATCCATCAGCTGACGCAAATGGTCTTGGTAAGTGATTTTTTCTGTTAAATGATTCGCTGATCAGTTACTGAACCAAAGGACACAGTTGGTGGCATTCATAACCAATTATGACTGAAGAATCCCCTTATGACTCTCTTAGCATTCTCAGCGATGTTTTGGGGGCGAGAGAGAGAGCTTCTACTGCCTTGCTAATGCGGTGACCAGAAGTCTAGACACTGTGAAAGAGAATTTAGAATGTGGAACCACCCATATTTTTATGTATGTTTAACTTATGATTGTTCAACATGAGTCTTGGTGTTCAAGTGGTAGGCCTGTTTTGCTTTTCTTTACACGATATGATCGTTCTTGGTGACTTCGTCATTTGTTCCAGTTCCATGATAACGCGGGCTCGCGCATAGCTGATCACTTTTGTCTGAAGCCATTTCGCATACATTTGTCTCAATCTCTCGTTGGTCACGATCGCCTGAAGTTTCGAATTCAAACTGCAGTCAACTCTCTAATTCGAACTCTCTGGGGGATCGTAAAGATCTTCAATTACAGAGATTCGAATTACAAAGTTTTTTGTCGGGAGATTTCAAGGGACCTGAGAATTTTGTTCGAATTAGCAAAAGTTCGAATTACCTTAGTTCGAATTAGATAGAGTTGACTGTATATGAATTCACATCTCTCATTTGCAAAGTTTCTAACTAACTAACTCCGACCGCCCTTTCTCGCAATTCGACTTTTTTTCGCAATTGGACTTACACTTATTTGATCTTACACGCTCTAGGTGAACGTGCTATACGAGATATTCTTAAGCAAGCAAGAACGGTCGGGGAGGCAAGTAGCGACCCCAGAATCAACAAAGTCTGCACAGAGCTTGATCAACTAATGGACAACTTGGCATCGTACAGAGCAAGAGGACAAGTGAGGATGTCACATACTTATTACATTGTCTTCCTTGCATTCCAAGGTCCATATTATGGCGGTTCTGATAAGATCTGTTTTTGGACCTTGTGAATAGAACATTCGTTTTTGACGTATCCCTACCATGTAATTATGTTGCTAATTTTCCGTTGAGTACGATCCCTTGCCGAGTTATTTCCTATAACCTAGGGCAAGGGAAGGTAAAGTTTCATGCATTTTATGACTGTAGCACTACGATAATGTTAATCATTATTATTGTTATTTGTATCATTAATTATAATCAAAAATATATTTAAAGTTGGCTACATAAGATAGCCAACAGCCAATACAAAAATGACAAATTAATCAAGAACAGTTGAATTTCTAATTTCTTAAGAGTACACCGTAAGTGTTTTATACCGCTTGTGTTACGTTGTGATTTGGGAAATCTCCCGGACTTTGTGGAAGGTTCTTCCTCGGTTAGACATTAATCTCTTATCCGGCGTCCTAATATGAAATGTCTTTGCTATCTAAGGAGGAATTTCTAAGTCCAACCAAGCCTCAAAGTCCTTCAATCGACGTGTCCTTGATAATATCAATCGCCTCCATTTGATTATAAGTTTTCATAGTGACATATCCAGCATGGTCAACGAAATTCTTATCCAATGCAATAAATAAGCCACTTTCGCGTTGGTCATTCATCTGTTCTTCTTTGTTTGTGCTCAATTTTCTTCTCGAGTTCACATCTCAGAGCTACGAGATCGGATTCATCTTTCCGCGTTGTTTTTTTAAGGGGAGCAGTCCCGAAGCATTGCAGCTCGCGCAAGAAGTTGGTAAGCGATTGGAATACCTCCAAATGCTCGTCGATGATGCAATTGCCAAGGAGGCAGCGAGTGGCAAGAAGCTGCCTGCTCCAACAGTAATGGCGCGCGTGGAGCAGGCATTGAATTGGGTTGATGACCCAACTGGACAGAAATCATCTGTGGGTATGTGAAATTCGATTCTTTCGAAAGATTGCGGCAAAACGTCGACAAAACTGTATGTTGGTTTCGTTTTAGTACACCCAGTTAGTGAACTTAATGTGGTTGCTCATACAACAAAGTTGCTAGACATATTAGCAAGGATGTAAATCAGATGCATGGTCATAAGCTGAGGTTTTTTTTGCCATATGCTATGCGATGCCTCGATTCATGACAACGACAACCTCCGTTTCTGAAAAATCAAAATCAGGAACAAAGTGATATGTAAATTGACGGAAATTATCTTGAATCTTGTTCAATAAAAATGAGAGTCGAACCGCAGAAACACGTAGTAAGACACGTCAGAGGTATAGGAACTATTCTTAATGCTACATTGACGATGTGGTATTAGCTGTCAGTTTTCATAGAGGTCATTTCCTCTGCTCTGAAGTCTTGTTACATTTCGATTCGTACCAGTGGAACTTCTTTGAGAAGCGGGAATATAACGCAAATAGAAAGCTTTTCATTGGGCGCCCATCAAAGCATCAAACATCAGACCATACATCCTTGGTTTTATACTATGATGAGTGGAAGTCGATATTCGCGAGTACTTCTTTAAAATTCAATTTTTCAGACCAGTTCATTTATCTTTTTTTGCTATTGCCCTTCTAGTACAGGATTTCTATCAAGATGAATAAACTTTATCTGATCTCCCTCTCCTCTTAGCCTTTCACTTTCTTCTTTCTTCCTTTGTTGGGGCTTTGTATAGGTCGCGATGGCCTTTCCTCAACATAGTTTGCTAAAAAAATCGCACCTCAAGATTCGGGGGTTTTGATTTTGTTTATGGCAATTAAGGCTTATTGAAAGCAATTCAAGGCTCGAATGTTTGATAACACAACCTCTTCTGTCTTCTCTCTTCCGTTGTTGGGGCTTTAGATAGGTCGTGATGACCTTTCCTCGGCATAATTTACTAAGAAGAAGCTTTAAAATTGAATGCAAGTCGTGCTTCCAAGCTTTTCTAAAGGTCATTTTCTGCATTATTTAGGCCAAAGAGCTGTTTCTGTTTTGGTCATGGAAGGTCAGCAATTAGCTGGCACTATCCATGGCCCAGAAAAGCAGCAACTACTGGTTACCTGTGACAATGTCCAGCGATTGACAAAAGAGCTTGCTGATATGAAAGCCCGGGGAATGGTAGGTACCATAAGATTGTTTTGATTCTCCATTTTTGCCTTTTCCCCTTGATTTCGACTCTCTTTTTCTCTCTCTCTTTTTCTCTCTCTTTTTCTCTCTCTTTTTCTCTCTCTTTTTCTCTCTCTTTTTCTCCACCAATCAGAATGGGGTAGATTCCACTGGGAGCTAAACGCGGGCCGTTCCACTTCTCCTCTTATTTCGATTTCGCATCCTAACACTCTGAAAATGCTTTATTCATATTGGAGTGACCGAATCACTGGCTATTTGCCTTCAAAATGTACAATTTTCTTGTTGAAGACAGCGAGAATGTTTCTATTATACCTACTTTAATCTGATACCAAGTCTGTACCCATTCATTTTCATAAATTATTTTGCAATTCTTTGTATCATTGAATATGATTTTTGATAGATGCGTCGGCTTTGATTGGCGGAATGTGCCATCTAATTTTAATGATTTTTTAAACTTCATTTCATTGCAATATTTGCTAATATATAACTGCAAACCTCTTTAGATATTTACTTTGAGCTGATTGAGCGACAGCAAGTGACAAATAAAAAAAGTTGAAAGAAATGAATATTATAATGATGATGATGGTAATGACTGTAGTAGTAGCAAAGAAATCTAGACCAGTATCTTCACTTGGTGACTTTGCACCTAGTCGTGACTTTACAACTTAACAGAGATGACCTAGTTGAATTAAACATTAGATATTAAATATTTAAAATTTGCTGAATCTGTAAAGAAAAATCGAACTTTCAAGAGATTATGCTGCCTTGAAGCTAAAACAGTTCGTTCTCTTTCCAAACACTGTCAAAGCACGGTTTCAGTACCGATATCGGTATAACAGTTCAGAAGTTCAATCGGTTTAACAATTATCGGGTTTTTCTTCTGTTGAGAAAGTATCCCATTATTTCTTATGGATTTTTCCAACATTTGATTTTCGATTAACCAGTAATTGTCATCTTAATTCTTAATTCATTCTGGGTCTGTCCAACACTTGACTGTCGTTTAGCTGAAAACAATAATCACCAAGCCGTAATAATGTGTGTGTGTTTCTATGGATATGACCCTACGAATCGCCGCGGCGCCTTATAAGATATATCATACTATTTATCGCCGCGGCAGTAGTAGTAAAGTTCAGAAGTTGTGATGAGATGATTTTTCCATTTCTAACTGTTAAAAATCTCTTGCAGGGACACACACCTCAAGCTGCGAAAGTAGCTCAACTGTTGAAATCAGAGTTGGACAAGCTTCAAACGGCCGTTCAAAAGGCTTCGGTAAGATCTGTGATCGAGCATTTCATGGATGCAACCGGACCGTTGTCTGCTCTCGAGAAGGCTGCCAATGCACCTCCAGGTAATTCCAATAATTTTTATGGTGGGAACATTTTGCAGTTTTTTTTAGTGAGTTACGTTGGGGAAAGACCATGGTGGCCTATAAAAAGCCCCGACAGAGGAAGTAAGGAGAAGGTGAAGGCTTAGAGGAGAGAGGGATCAGATCAAGTTTATCGATCTTAGATTTGAGAGATGGGAAGTTTTAAGATTCAGGAACGCAAGAAGGAGGCAAGACGCTCCATAAATTGCATGTTCTTGGGATGAATGATGATTTGTGGGATAAATTTCGTGGATTAGGCAGTGAAACTTGGAAAGGGTGTGAATGGGTTGAGTTTCTGGTTGTTCTAACACACAGCTTCTGTAGTACAGAGCAGGAAAGCATTCTGTTGCAACCAAGTGCATTTTCGGTGACGTAATAAAACTTTTAACGCGTTTTAGCGTACGGGTCTTCTTTCTCTGCTGCTTCTCCCAAGATGGGTCGCAACAAGTCTGCTTGATAGAAAGACCAAGAAAGGCTTTCAGCAACATGCCTTTGAATTAGGAATAGCACTCAAAATGACGTTAGAGAGCTCTCAGTGATCTATCAATTTAGAAAGATCTAAAAAATTGTATGCAGCCTGAAAACGTTTCTTTCTGTTTTTTGTTTTCTGTTTTCTTTTAAAAACGCGAATTCTTGGAAGAATAGCATGTACGATAATTATGTGTTCCTAAATTCATTTATTACGTATATGTTTCAATTTATATTTATAATTTTCGTACCCTAGTTAAGCGGAAGGGATCAGTTGTATAAAAAATGGATAATAATGGTAATACTAAAGTATTAAATGTAACTCGGGAACCCAACCCTGCCTCCAACCAAGATATGAAGGTTTACCTTGGAGTTTCGATAAGCTAGCTATCGAGGCTTGTTCTCCCAGCCTTCCTTTCGGCTCTTTGACTTTCCTCAATCCAGATCTGGAATAGCCCGAAGAATATTCGCACACCGCTCGTGTTCAGAGAATGTTCTCTGCCGCTGTGTTTTCCCAAGCGGACACAATTGATTTTAGTAGAAGTAAGACAGTCCCTACTGTTCAAATTAGGGTAATTATGTCAGTGCAGCAAAGTGGAAACTTGGGTTTAGAACCCTGAGTTTTACGTCTGTCAATGGTTGACTAAAAATACAAGCAGTTTTAAGTTACTTCCTGGAAATGGTTGTATGGATCTATTTTGATCTATTTTCGGTTCTGTTCCCTGGAAAGGTCAAGCTAATAGAGAAACAGATTTCGAAGAGAAAGCTGGTGCTTTTGAACACGCCGGTCAATTGATGGCGGAAACAGCCGACAGAGTGGCTTCGGCTGGCGGAGCAACAAACCGTCACTTGAAGGACGCAATCAAGTCAAAAGTTTTGGAGGTAAGAATTAGACAATGTAAGACGAATTCAGGCGATGTAAGATGAAATGTGATATTCAAGGCAATTTCAATTCAGAAACAATGCAGTATGTTGGAACGCCGCCCTTGAATGACCCAAGTATTTTGAGGTAGGGTGGTCGGTAGCTTTGCACCAGGTGCCCATTTAATGCTAGGCGGACAGATAGAGGCCATCCAGAAACGTAAACCAAGGTGCCTCGAATCCGGACCTCAAGCAGAGTATATTTTATATGTATTCGTATTTAATTCTTTTAAGGAGGGTTGCCCTCCAGCATAAGATGGTTTTCAAAGGGCCTCCGACAAAGATAGCAATTACAATCTATGATAATAACACGAACAGTAAATTAGATTAAATCGGACTATAGATCATTGGTTGCAATAATTCAAACTGAATGCAGGAAATTTAAGAAAATATACGATAAACAATAAAAAGAAAGAATTCCCGTTGACTAAATCATTTTCTTAAAACTATCCAGCGAGGATGTCTGCTTTGAATCGGCTTAGAGGCTATTCCACAGTTTCGCCCCTCCAGTAGGAGTCATGTGTCCCTGTTCGAGCCACGTCTGTCCCCGTTTCTGGGCGTCCTCTACCCGTCCGCCCAGCAGTCTGTCTAAAGACTGGAGGTAAAGTTGGACAGGGAAAGGATGCTGTCATCCTACCTCATAATATCAAGGCCCAGGGTGGTACCACTCTATCAAGATGCTCCCAGACGCAACTTTACTCTGTTCACATCCCACTCTTGAGATTATATTTAATATTGTTGGTCATTGGATGCACAATAGCCATTATTCTTTATACTTCCGATTGTGTCTTCTCATTCATACTTATTACGAAATCTCATAAGACATATTTTCCGTATCATTTCGTTTAATCTGTTCATATCATGATACGTATAATGCTAAGAATGAGGAGGTAGTCATGATGCTTTGTTTCTCCTGTTATTGTCCTTGTAGTGTTGTATAGTACCCAGTTAGTTTGGAATTCGTTGATGTAAATTTTATATTTGATTATCAAACCATTTGCAATTAGATGGATGTATAAATTATGCTAGTTAAATTCTTAAATGTGATAAACAATTGTTTTTCCGCAACAATTTTTTCAAGCCTCGTTCTATATTTCACTGATTCGTCTTTTTTTGTCTAGTTTCGTTTACTCACACCTCAAATATCGCATGCTGGAAAGATGGTTCTGGCGAGTAACGGTGATCCCACAGCAGCGGAGAACTTCAAGCAGATGAAGGAGACATGGAGGGATCAAATTGATGAACTCACTGGCCTGGTCGATATGGCTACGAATGCAACAGAATTTATCAAAGAGAGCGGTAAGTTTAGACTTACGAATCCTGTCAGAGTGTGTTAGGACCTAGTTCGTTCTAAGTTCAAGTACCGGATCACCGGTACATAGACACGGACAATCACAACCGAGCTGACAAGGAAAATCGAAGCCGCCGTGATGTATTTTTTGCGCAAAATAACGAATATCTCGTATTTCGTCCGCATCACGAATGAAGAAGTGCTGCGAAGGGCCGGAAAGGCAAGATAAATTTTGTCGACAATCAGAAAAAGACAGTTCCGTTTCCTCTGAGCCACGTGATTCGCAAGGACAAGCTCGAATGTTTAGCGCTTCAAGGAAGGATGAAAGGCAAAAGATGAAGGGATCGAAAGATAATCACCTTCCTTGCTACGATCAGAGAAGTGCTAAAGAACACATTTGGCCGCAAACCGAACGTGGCAGAGCTATTTGCGTGTACACGGGACCGTCGTTCTTGGCAAGATGTGACATCCGACGCATGATACATGCGTGGAACCAGTGGATGGATGGATAGACCGGATCACTGTCTCATAACAAGGATTTGCTAGAACTTACAGTGTCACGATAGCTTAATGGAAAGATTCTTGCCTATAAATTTTATGGTCAGGGATTCGAATCCACCCTCAGCTAAACTTTCGTTTAGAGTGAGGAGAATCGCCAGCTCTCTGTAATTCCGCACGTAGGAATCACGAGATGTGGTCACATCCTCAGAAGGACCTGGACACTGCTCGATAAGTAGAAAGCCTCTCAATGTCTAAAAATCTACGTTCGGCTGCTAGGTAGAAATCATAAAAATTGATTGTGCGTGTTAGCTTGCAGCATCAAAATCTTCTTCAATATTATGTTTCGACTCGATTTACACAGGTCGAGCAATCTACAGATCGAGCCATTTCAATAGAGTGGTTAAGTCAACGCACTTTTTGATCCACCCCTTCCTCAATCGAATCAAATTCTGCTATTTTTTTGTTTTTCAACAACACTCAGTCGCTCATCACGAGAGAAAAACAATCTCGCTATTTCTTCTCAGCAGCAACGGTGGTACAGCAGGGTGTAGTGTGAAACTCTCGCCCTGTGTTTGTGTGTCTGCTTACTGGAGTATCAACCGGCTGAAAAATGTTTCAAGTAATTTCGTATTCCTTTACAGAGGATGTTATCAAGAAAGATTGCGAAGCCGCCGAAGCAGCCTTGAAGCAGGGGAATCTGCCAGTATGTTGTTTTATCTATGCAAAGACTCTTTCCTTATCTACTTGGCTCTCAACTTTGAAAATCAAATGAAAAAACATCATTATCTCCAGAATAATTTCCACTGCTCTTAGTCAAAGCTTTGTTGTACAGAAAGACAGAAAGAACTGCACTGCAATGCACTGAACACTGCTGCAAATACTTAAATCAAATCAAATCAAATCATACTTGAGATCTTTTCGTGGGAGCACATCAGAGTATGATACATCAACCAAGGCCGAAATAAGACTTCAAAAGTTATAAGCAAGTGATTGGCTGTTTGATTGGACCAATCATTGTCCCCCATCCTTCATATAGTTAAGGAGCCGTAGATAAAGGTGTAATCTTTTTGTCTACACAACCTCGACCCGCTTATGGATATGAGTTCTATAGTCTTGTTTTCGCCATATTCGAAATTTGACACTCCGATGAATGTCAGACGAATGAATCTTCAGTGTGACGTCATTTCATTTCTCCTTCTCTGTTCAGTATAGTTGTTATTCCTTGATAAATTTTGGTGTGTTTAGTGGATATTTTAAAAATTTCTTTAGTTTATGAGAACAATTTTACTTCGTGAACCCATTCTGGAGACCTTGGGTAACCGAGGCAGAACTGTCCCGCAAAAAATAACACGATTAATTTCGAAGCTATTCTAGATCGGATTTCGAGAGATAATTCTGTGAAACTTGGCCAAGGGAAAAAAATTGAGATATTTTTCTCTAGCTGAAGTAAATTTGGCCAAGACAAAAACATAGAGATGTTTCTCTATAGGTGCAGTTTTCTTGAAATTGGAAAGATCAGGGAGCCATGTTGAAAATTCTGTAAAGCAAGTGGATTTCAGTGATCGCCCTTCGACAAAGTTGTATCACGTGCTTCTTCGAAACACCAACGCTTGTTTACCGCAATTTCATTATCTGCCAGTCTGAAATTCCCCTTATGCTTAGTCGTTTCGTCGAGACTCAGCTGGCGTGCAGATTTTATCTTCAACCTCGTTGCGAAATACGAGATCTATCACGAAATATAGCACCTGTTTTATGGATTGATTCGGTTTCGTAGCTCCTGGATATTTAGCTTTTCTCGGGTGCCTGCGTCCCATCGTGTTGTTCTCATGCTTTGTAAGCCTAAAGAAGGAAAACGCGATCTTGATTCTGTATTGTGTTAAGATGTCTCGAAGACGGCCCTCATCTCATCGGCTGAACGCTCGAAAACCACCTGATTGGACGGTCTACGGCTCCACAATTTCTAGGATGCCGAGCTGGAGAACATACCCAATTTGAAGGGCACTTGGGAGCATAATGCTAATGACCATATACTGTGACTTTGCAGACAAAACATAAATAAGCATACCATTTTTTCTGGATAATATATATATTTTTTTACATATAAAAAGCCTATTTAACATGTGTTGAATAATGTTACGTCTGCTGAGGTAACCCTTAAAAATTTCCAAGACAATAAAGTTGCTGTTAGGGCAAATTTATTGCTATAGTTTCTGTATATTCAAATATTTTCTAGGCCTTAAAAAATGAATGTCCTTGAGTGAACAGGAAATTTCTAGTCATACTAGCTTTGGCCGATCATACAGTCAACTCAATCTAATTCGAACTCGTGTAATTCGAATTTTTACTAATTCGAACAAAGTTTTCAGGTTCCTTGAAAATCTCCTGACAAATAACCTCTAAAATTCGAATCTCTGTAATTCGAACTTTTTGTGATTCGAACATTTTGCGATCCCCAGAGAGTTCGAATTAAACAGCGTTGACTGTACATCTTTGGAGCTGCTTATATTAAACTCATCTCTTCTTGCGCACAGTTGCTGCTGACCAAAAGTTCAAGAATAGCTCGGTGTGCCAACAGAATTGTGCAAGTGGCCAGAGGAGAGGTCGAAAACCTGGACGATCCTCAATTCAAACGGGAAGTAGGGAATGCAGCAAACAACCTTGCAGAACGTAAGTTGATAGCGATCAAACATTCAGTCTTTCCAATTAAGTCTGTAAGATAATTCTTATCTTCTGTAGCACTGAAACTTTTTTTAATCATTAAGGGATTTAAAATGCAGACAATCTGTCTTTTTGCTTTCTTGGAATAATCCGTCGTCTTTTTATCCTTATGATATAATTTTTGTCTGTCAAACTTCACTATTTTGAGTAAAACTTTAGATTCGGCAAATCTTTCTAACGTTTGGTAATTTTAGCCTGTATTTACATGTATTTTGTTTTTTCAAGCTGTCTTATTTCGTATTATCTTAAGTGCTACAAATAAATAGTCTCACTACAAACACTTTGCACTTGACTGGCTTGCAAGTTTCTACAACATTTCATACAAAGAAATACAGTCAGTTCTCTGTGGGATCATAAAAATGTTCGAATTACAGAGACTAGAATTTAGAGGCTTTTTTGTGAGGAGATTTCCAAGGGGCCTGAAAATTTTGTTCGAATCAGTGAAAGTTCGAATTACACGAGTTCGAAGCAGACAGAGTTGACTGCATATCAATTTAAAGGGGACACCAAGTCGCTCCATGATCTCTTTTTGCACTTCAGTGAAGTTAAGATGTGTCCATGCTCGAAAGGTGCGTTTGAGAGCACTTTGCTCGGGAGGTGCCATCCTGAGCCACGGCAGGGCAAACAAGGGTGGCCAGTAGCTTTTCTCGATAGGGGACACAAGAGACGTGAGTGAGAATGGCTAATTTCTGGATCAGAAGATGTAATAAGTAGCGCGGATAAGGATAAAGGGGATTTTTGTTAGCATGTTATTGAGATGACGCCAGCCGTATCTTCCACCTTTGCTAATCTCGAGAAAGGACTCGAAAGACTGACCAAACATGTCTAGACTATTGATCGATGGATTTTCAAGATTTACTCATTTATTCTGAGGTTTTTAATTTCTTGTTCACGTTATTGTTTCTCATTTTATTGTTCGTTTTCCTTTTGTTTGCATTTGCTGATGTCACGGAAAATTCCCTCATCAAACTACCTGTCTTTTTTCAGTAATTCTTAAATGTTGCAGAAAGGGAAATTTCCTTTGAAAGAGAAAGCGCCTTGAACCCATTGAAAGCTTTTCACCTGACACCCATAACTGTACGAAGCTTTGCTTTTTTACAGTCGTTTCGCCTCTGATCCTGTTTGCAAAGTCTGTTGCCCAGAACCCCAACGACGCTGCTGCAAAAGAGGGATACCTAGGTGCTGCCAACAAGGTAAGCGAATTTGCTGCTCATACCTCATACCTCATTTCCTGCTTCTAGTTATGATCGCCTTTGTATCTCCTTTGAGTGGCTTCCTAACGGTAAAGCATCCGAACTCGGAATGCAGGGGTTGTTGATGGGGGTTTAGCGCGGTTGGTACTAAAAATACTATCAGTGCTTCTTCATCGAGTCTTTCCTTCAAATGTGCTTCCAATTTTGTAGCAAGCTTTTTACTGCTTTTTGTCATCCGGTTGGTTAAGCGCAGCTTTGTGTGACATTTTTGGAAGATTGCTTTGAGGGAAAGTGGTTGCAGAATTGGTTACGAGCCGAAAAAATACACTTCAGTTCAGGCGAAATCTCTTTCAAGGATTGAGATCACTTTCGTCGTTTGACATCCAGGGTCCTAGCATGGAAGTCTCTGTATTGTCTCCAATGCTATCAGTGAAAGGTCAAAGGGTGAACACCCCACAACGGTCTATAAGAACTCGGAGCCCTGATTCGGGTTTCTACTCAGCTTGGAATCGAGTATTCCCTGCAGGAGTTTTGCAGTATTCTATACATGATACTGTTATGTTGTTTTCTTGAGCCTTCTTGGTATCTCTTTACCCAATTTTTTTGAAAATTCCAAGGAAGGTTTCCACCAGAATTTGCTTTGCGAACTCGCAGCTAGTTTTATGACAGAACACTCACGAGGTTGAATTGCTCTTCGCAACTTTAAAAGTTGAAATGTGCATGGCAATCGAAGACATGAATGACAAGAAAAAATATCTTGCTGCGCAGTAAAGTTTACCATTTCGAAGCAGTTACAAGGTGACAGCTCCGTTTTATAAGCGGCTCCACTCCCATTTGGGTCATAATCAGTTCAAAAAGCGAACAAACCAAAAACGGTTACAATGCGAATTTGTCACATTGAACTGTCCATGGAATATTCAGCTTTGCCATTCAGCAATGATATCTTTTTGTCTTCGTCCTTCAGCCTTGATGTTTCTAAACAGCTATCTTAATCGAATCTTACTAATCGACTTAATTGTTTTCTTGCCAATTCATCGCCGTGCATATTAAGTGTATGACAAACGTTCCCATCGTTACAATGGGCCTAACAGCTCTAGTGGTATCGTGCAGCTGGACCTATTATGATTCATTGTTCCATCCAGCGATTCGATCCTTTGACAATTTATCATTTCTGATGACATTATTGTTAATTCCTTCTTAGGCCAAATGTTGCTTGGTGCGCTTTTTGTTAATTCTCCTGCGCAGTATTGCTCCTTAATCTTTATATCACTACAGTATCATAATCATCATCAGTCGGGCGCACCCGAATCCATGGAGTACATGTGCCACAAGTCCTAATTTGACATCGCCGCTTTGAAGTCTGGAGAGTTCAGTCCCGTGTCCTTGCTGAGTAGCGTTATGAAATCGATGTCACATATAAAGTCAAAATCACATATGCTGTCTGCTACCAGTAACATGAAAACCAGTATTTTTTTAGTGAGTTATGTTGGGGAAAGGCCATGGTGGCCTATACCAAGCCTCAACAATGGAAGAAAGAAGAAAGCGAATGACTGAGAGGAGAGAGAGATCAGATCAAGTTTATTGATCTTGGATTTGAAAGATGACAATTGCTATAAAATCCGAAAGATCGTCTATGTATGCCACGATGGTATTACAAAAATCCAAGATGTGGCACGAATAACGTTTGTCCCAAAGGCTAGATAAACGGCGACGGTTCCGCCGTATTTCTCAGACGATGGGGGCAGGACGCTTCTGATTTGGTCTTTGTCAGCTATCATCATCACCAAAATACATTTGCAACATACCCTCAGTTGAAGCATGTTGTGTAGGCAAATCAAAATCTTTTCATACTACAGCAGTTATAGATAGGAGCTAATCAATATTATAACAGCAGAAGAAAAATCAGCAAACATCAATTATTTAACAAGAAGCCTAAAAATTGGATATTTTTCTCATCTCATGGCTTTCTACACGTGTAATTTTTTCACCTATAGCTTAAGATTTCTCTTGCAAATTTTGCAATGTTAGCACTGAGTTTTGGGATTTTGTTGTTTGTCGCACGCGTGTATACTTCGGATTAGATACAGTAAGTCCCCGTCTATTTTCCTATAGAAACTCAAATTTTAACATCAAGCTGTCTGGTTGCTTATGTGGGAGAAAATATTTTGAAATAAGGCTGGCTGATTTGGTGTACATCCATTAAGAAATTGCTGGTTTATAAGGCATGGTGAAATAGAGTTATCCCAAGAAATAAGGATGGATGAAAAAATTTTATTATATATTATCTCAACCGTGGAATACTAGTATTCAAGATAATAACAAATTAAAACAGTTGAAACTAAAAGTTTGTTTCAGTTTTTTCATCGTTTATAAGAAACTGAAAAAAATTCAGCCAGTTGAGTCTCTTATAGAAGGGAAAATATTCTCCCTCCTGGCAGGCTTCCGTTTTTTGCATGTCCATCCCTTATATGCGGAGACTTACTGTAGATACTTTGAGGAACATTGTGCAATCCATTCAATGCTGTTATTCGGAACAGGCAGAGCATTTAAGAAACTCTGTTTGGGGCCCTTGATCTGGCGTCAATAGAAAAGCAGAATTTGGGCGTTGAAAACGTACACGTCAAGCCTACATTAGTGCTAGGAGCGACATGAAAATATGGCGAATAGAATCAACAAGAATGGTGTATTCCTACACAGGATGACACAATCAAGCTTGTCATCTGATGACAGCGATTTCTTTTGAGATTTCGCAGACCGTGCTTTTGCTTTGAATCAGTAAATAATGTATAATATGTATGCATTTGATAAATAATTAATCGTTTTTTAATCATATTTTGGCTCGACTTGTACCAATAAGTGTTCTTCGAGTCCGTTCTTCTCTTCTATGGAACTTAATTACCAAAAGTCTTGATCGATAAGAGCAGGTTTGCGTCGCTGTCGGTACGCCAGTGCGTTCTCCAACGGTCGGTGAGACCTGGTGGGATATCGCCTTGTCGTGTTTCCGTCAACAAGTTCACTACTTAATTTGGCATGATTTGCTAGAAGCATGTATTTCGCCTGCGCTGGCTACAAGGTGTGTTTGCATAGATACTTCTCTTGCTACTCCGCTTCTGTTTTCCGATCTGAACTTTTTATCTAGCGCGGGCACGGGTCTTCTCGCGATCTTGTGATGACGTCTACGTCTGGTAAACTGCGCTGGCAAACGCGGTGTTCTACGTAGAGTGATCAAGGCAACAGTCCGCTCCAAATAGAAGCACCTTGAACGAAAGGTGAAAGTCCGTGCCGTTGAATGCGTTTTCTTTTGTATAAATACGTCGATATAATACACGGGAAGGATTCATTTGCGTGGGTGAATCGATCCTTTGGAAGTTTTTATCAGTAATGTTCTTGAATTTGCGCTGGTAGTTTCGCTGTTTACCAGCAGTTTACTGGCATTCATGCTGATATATATTTTTCTGCTGGTGTTCAAGTGGAATTCGCTCCCATTATGCTGGTATTTTTACCGACATTTAGCCTGAACTTCGCTAGCCTTTTGCGAGAATTTTACGACTGCATACGGACATTTTGATCATCGGAATCCCGATAATATCATTCAACGTAAAGGAGAATTCTGCGAGGATTGCATTATGGCAAAGCTATTCTCTGTGGTCACGCTGTGTAGTGTTATTTTCTATCAAAAAGTGCGGTCTAGGTGTAGGAAAACTTCGTTTTAATTCGGTAGTTAAACTTTGGCTGGCGCGCTTTCGTAAAACCAGTTTATTTCCAGATGTTCATTTACTGTGCGTTTAATAAGATCAGCGGCTCATCTTCTCGCATCTGATCTTCTGTATTCCTTCGAAATGGTGTAGATTCCGGGGTGAGTTATGGCTAAGACCGGTCAAATTCACGTCACAGAGAAAGGTTCAGATTTCCGGATTGCTCAGTTGTAAGATTCTTGCGCATTGATCCTATGGTCAGTGGTTCGAGCCAACTCTCATCTAGACTTTCACTTAGAATGAGAAGGGTCGCTAGCTCTCTGTGATTCCAGGCGTAGGAATCACGAGGTGTGGTCACATCAAATGGAAGGACCTGGACATTGCTCGATTAGCGAAAAGCTTCTCGGTGTCCGAATTTCTACCTTTGACATCTAGATATAAGTATATGTATACAAAAGATGTAGGCTCAGCAAATCAAAGTGGCAGTGACTTCTAAATCCGTGATTGAAACTTTGATTATAAAGGAATTGATGATTTGATTCTGAAAAGAAAAGTAGACTGTGGACCGCTCCTCCCCTTCACTTGCAATCTCCATAGTCATAGTTGCTATCTGAGCCCATTAGGAAGAGTTAGTTGCATATCAAACGAGAAACAACGATCAGCGTCTCCTTTAGAATTTCGTGGGGGACGATGTGGATACAGTTCTGGGGGTCTTCCCTCTGTCACCCAGCAGCAAATGGTCCCCTTGCGTTAATGTTGGGGTAAAGTGCTGTGGGGAAAAGATATGGCCACGCTTCCTAAGATATGGTCAAAGATTTCTATATCGTCCTTCATCAAACCAGCACCTCTAAGGGGACCATTGCGAAAATATAGTCAGCTTGAGCTGTCGATGCTATTCCTGCCACTGAAATAAGGAGTTTTTAGCTTTGTTTCTGATTTTTATTCTTTTTAACTTTTATAACTTATAAATTTAGCAATTAATTTGGTGAACAATACATGCATGAGTTTCTTCTTTCAGCTCAAGGATGGCGTTGCAGATTTGAGGAAAGTCTTCATACCAAATGTTCCCGATGTGTCAAATCTCAGCATTGGTAAGTCTCGTAGGATGACACAATGAGACGCTCTCTCTACTCTGCCTGGCCTGAGCCATTTGTTTTTATTCAATGTAAAATTTTGCAAGTACAATCTATTTATTTCACTACGAACTTTTATCTGATGACCTTCTTTTCGCTCAGTTCTAATGGGATTTTGAATATGCTTGTATAGACCCTAGTGCTCCATTAATGGGTTGCTATTACTATCATGACGATGACGATTATCAGTATTATTATTGTTTTATTACAGGGCCCACTAACTATATAATTGCTAAATTCATTAGCATAGAATTCGAACAACTTATTACATATTCTGCATGCGCAACAAACGCTGGACTAACCCGGATTGTCTATCGCACTACCAGCTTTCTTTCAACCCTTGATTCTTTTTGTTAGTTGCCTTTCTCTGCTTTTTTTATTTCCTTCATTCGAGATATCTGTTATGTAGAGATACTTTCTTCTACTTCAAAAGTTTTTTTGCTCATTTGTCGTCTCTCGTTTGTTTTCTCAGCGGAGGCGAGCCCATCTCGCCCGCCACCCCCACGGCCACCACTCCCACACGATGAACTGATCCAGCCTGCTGAAGCGCAACAGTTCGAAGCTGTTCTACGTGCCCCCCCTGCTGATAACCGCATGGCTGTGAGTGCATATTTCATTTAGCAGATCTCTCTGCAATTTTTCAGGTGGTATTGTTGCTCGACCTGTTGGTTTTGTTTGAATTTTCTGCATTTTTCTGTATTTTTCTATATTTTTCTGCATCTTTCTGTATTTTTCTATATTTTTCTGCATTTTTCTGTATTTTTCTGTATTGTTCTGCATTTTTCTTTACCCCTTGATTGTTAACAGCCCTCTTCGCCTCTAATTGGCCTTTGTTAGGTTTCGCCATCTTTCGGTCCCTCTTTGTCCCTCTTTTTCTATCTTATTTACCTTTTCAACCTTTTGTCCAACTTATTGTTTGTCCTTTTTTCAATCTTCGTTTCTTCCTGCCGCCCTTTGTCACTTTTATCCTCTTCTTTGTCTTGCTTTGTCGCTGTTTGTCCATCTTTGCTTCCCTCTTTCCATCCTTTTAGTCTCTCCATTCTCGATTCTTTCATTTTTCCCTACCCTTCTCTTCTTTGCGTAGTAGAGAGGACCCTGGGGAAGATTAGTCGCTAGGCCATCCTCTGTAAATAATGTTTATCTATCTATATATCTATCTATCTACCTATCTATCTATCTATCTATCTACCTATCTATCTATCTATCTATCTATCTACCTATCTATCTAGGCTATCTATCTATCTATCTATCTATCTATCTATCTAGGCTATCTATCTATCTATCTATCTATCTACCTATCTATCTATCTATCTATCTATCTATCTATCTATCTATCTACCTATCTATCTATCTATCTATCTATCTATCTATCTATCTATCTATCTATCTATCTATCTATCTATCGCAAAACACTTTTTCCTTCTTTCATCGTCTTTTCTCATTTTATCAGCTCTATGTATTCTGTCTATCTTTTCTTGCGCCGTTTGCTTTTCACCATCTATCTATAACCCCAGGTCCTTGTCCACGATCGGTCAATTTTACATTATAAGAGCTACTTGTTTTATCCCGTGGTAAGCCACTCGACTGGGCATTGTAACAGAATAAAGATTTCCAAGTGTGCAGACTTTTAGGTGGCTCATTAACTTTGGCCAGCAGAGCAGCCTAGCTTTCTTATTCTCTCTTCACGTCCTTGGCCAAATTAACTCAAATTGGTTGAACATTTCTCGCAACTGATTTCCTCAAAATGACATCTATTGATTGGCAAACTGTCTTCTTTAGCATTATGTTTTATGGTACTGATTTTGTGCCATGGGGGAAGTTTCGATTTTGGATTTTTTGCATCTGAAACACGAATACGAATACACGAATACTAATAGAATGTGACTTGGTTAAGGTTGCAGCCCACCATCTGCATTCAGAGGCGACGAAGTGGGAGGAAGAAGGCAATGCTATCATTCAGGCAGCCAAGAATCTCGCTCTCCTCTTTGCGAAGATGTCAAAGTTTGTTGGGTAGGTTTTGCAATGATTTCTCAATTGCGAAGTAGGACATAGGAAATGTGGGAGGGGGAGAAGGGATTGAGGAATGAAGGGAAATATTTGGTTACTAATTTCATTAATTGGTTGATGTTTGATTAATTGATTGGCGAATCAGTTAATTGATCAATTCATAGATCGATTGATTGATCTATTGATTGGTTGATTGATTGATTGATTGATGTTTAATTAATTGATCGATTCATAGATTGATTCGTACATTGATTGATTTATTGATTGATCTATTGATTGGTTGATTCGTTTATTAATTGATTGATGAATTAATTGATGGATTGACTCATAGATTGATCGAATCATTGATTTATCAATTTATTGTTGAGTCAGTGGATTGATTGGTTGATTGATTGATCTATTGATTAGTTGATTCGTTGATTAATTAATTGATGAATTAATTGATGAATTAATTGATGGATTGACTCATAGATTGATCGAATCATTGATTTATCAATTGATTGTTGAGTCAGTTGATTGATTGATTCGTAGATTGATTGGTTGATTGACCTATTGATTGGTTGATTCTTTGATTAATTGATTGATGAATTCATTGATTGATTGATGCATAGATTAATCGATTGCTTGATCAATTAGCGGATTTATTAGTTGATTTGTTAATTGGTTTATTAAGATTTAATGAGCAAGCACTCAAATAACAAGCGAACTTCGTCAAACTGTTAGGAGACAAAGAGAAAGAAGTTCAGAGCTAGATCAATTTTCCAACGGATTACCGTAGATAGAAACTTCTAATGATTGTGGATGCTAATGGGTTGTAGAGTGTCATGAGAATGTTAATCTATTACAGAGACGAGCAATCACAACAGTCGTCAAAGAAAGATTTGATCGACACAGCAAAGCTCATAGCAATAAACAGTCAGAATGTGGTGAAATTAGCAAGACAAGTGGCTAACGAGTGCCCTGACAAGCGATTGAAGCAGGTATGTAGTTGCACCAAACAGTCTCTCCGTACGTCCACCCATTTGCCTTCTTTTTTTGCTTCTCGTGCACGTCTGTCCAAAAATCGTTTCCTAACGTCAAAATCATGAAAAACATCGTGGCTATGTAGCCATCTCTATTGTCATCAGCCTTCTGACTCATTGATCGCCGTTTCCTCCTTGCCCTCTTCACACGCATCCAAGCCCTGCCATTCAATCCAACTATCTGTCGTTTCATATTTATTTCAGTCTGATTTATAAAACAGCATTTAGTATCTGTACGGGGTGGTTTTGTCACACACACAGAGAGAGAGAACCTGTTTTTCCAGCTTCGTTTCTATAGTTACGAGCCGGCAAACAGAAAAGTATCTACAAATTTTGTTAGCAATTTGATAAGAGGTCAGTCAACTAAAAAGCCGCAAGAGGGATAGAAAACAGATTAATTTGACAATGATCCCTGGGATTGCTTTTAGCAGAGTTTAACGTTTTTCTTCTCTTCAATGAAATAGATGAATTTGTTTCAACGTTTTGCAACTTTTTCGTTCCATTTTTGGACGCGATTTTCTCCCATCTTCTTCGCCCAGGTTCTTCTTCAAACCGTCGAGCGTATACCGACAACAGGAACACAGCTGAAGATCCTGGCCACTGTCAAGGCGACGATGTTTGGTGCCAAAGGTAGCTATTATTGACAGGCTCCTTCCTGTCCAAGTACGTCATGTCAATGCCAAATGCGTTGCAGCAGCCACCCCGTAGCCCTCCTGTAGCACCCGAGACCTTTAATGCTTGCATTGCTGCCTCAAACCAATTCGAGATGCAGGGTGGTTTCGTTGATGAAGAATTCTTAGTTGGCAGTATGTGATTATGTGATCTAGTTGCATCGCTTACGATTGGCGGAGTGTCGTTGTGGCTGCGTCGCCGGACCCTCCCCCCGTCTACGGCGTTGACGATGACGTTGACGATGACGTTGACGACGACGTTGATGACGACCGTTAACGATAAAAACGCGTTTGAACTAGGGAATATTTTTATTGAGACTTGATAAAAATGAAATGGTGGGGGCTAGGGACCCCAGCTGTATCATTTGAGGTATTTTTGGATGTAATTTGAGTCATTTTTGCCGACATTCCCTTTGGTTGCTGTTATGACTGACCAAGCATAATGTGTTGTGAATAACGCTTTAGCTGTGTCCAGTTTATGCCAACGTGGAGTACACTGCATTCTATTTCGAAAACTTCGTTAGCAGGGGATCAAGATGGGGATTCTAATGCTATTATTTGTACCGTATCCTCCGTAATCTCACCGTGTCCTCTGCATTGGTAAAATGCACCGACAGAGGTTGCGGCTGGAATGGCATCCGGTCTCATAATTTTTATACGGAATGAGTGAAAATCGGCTGTGGCAGCCCTTAGCCCTTGACAGGGATGAAAAATGAACAAAAAAGGGAGGAAGATTCGTGCCTATGTGGACAATGATAAGAATGACTGAAATGCACTGAGATTTGAATAGCCGCCTTCCTTAGAAGAGAAGCTTACAAGGAATATTTTGGCATGGTTTCTGTGTTAGCTTTTATCTGTCGGCCTTTCTTAGAGAGCAGAGCAGAATACGAATTTTTTTTCCATTGCAGACGCCCAAGCTGACCAGGAAGCGAGTGAGATGCTCGTTGGCTGCGCAGAGAATCTGATGTCTGCTGTGAGGCAGACTGTAAAGGAAACGGAGGCTGCCTCGGTCAAGATCAGAGGGCCTGCGTGGCGGTGGACAAGATCATAGGAGTCATACGTCTCAAGGTGAAGCTTCATTGTGTCAGTCAACGTAATCACGTTGGTTTCATCTCCTCTCCAATGACATTTTTACTTAATGTGTAAGGTGACGCTATAAAGACCATTCATTTGCTTTAATCAAAGTATGAGTCACGTTTAGCTAGCGGCAAACGATGCAGTTACGACGACTAGAATTACGCATATCTTGACCTTCTCTCCCCCCCTTTCTGCCACCGTCAGGAAACCGTCATTTCACACTAATCTTAACAGCAATTGAATTCAGTAGCCGGGGGTCGAATGCTAAAATGAGTTGTTTTTAGTTGACTATTTTTGTCTAAATTGAAAGATAAATCCTATTCTTAGTGATGTAATTTTGTATTTTCATTAGAATTACCTTCAGTCATGTCTAGCTTTTGTTGCTTTCATCTTTTTTGTGCAATCATCCATCTACCCGCAGAGTCCTCGCCAGAGGCAGTCGTCTCGCTAAAGCATGAATAATGGATTTATGGATTAATGTGTTCTATCACAGACCATTTGGTCCGCTGCTCCAGTTCCCAGTACTGTTTAGGGTTCTCTTGGAGTCGATTGGATCAGCAAATCCCTGTGATTCCATAGGTGCGACTGGTATGATCAAATTGAGATGAAATTCCAGGACATGCTCGACAGTCATGGCTTCTCAATGTCCTAAAACCTACCTTACCAGTCATGAATCATTGGCACCTTGAAATTATGTCACACTATGAGCAAAGACGCTGCTCGATAATCATGGCTTCTCAATACCCTGAAATGCACCTAAGATTGCTAGGCAAAAGACAAGCAAGAGTCATATGCGTTTTATTAATAATGAAACAAGGTGCTGTGACGTCACGAGAAAGGGTTAAGGCACTGCTTGATTAGCATGCCTTGTCGTTGCTATTGATTTTCCTTGCTGTTCGTGTATCCTACCTGATAATAGCTAAAATAATCATCATGTCTTCTAGACAAGGTCCATTCCAAAATCCACTCTCTGCCTTCTTGACAAAGTCCAGTCCAAAGCCATTCTTCTCATCAACAATCCTAACCTCACCAAATCTCTCCAACCTCCTTCACATCGTCGTCTAGTTGGAGATCTTTCCATCTATTACAGATGCTTTAATGGACACTTTTCTCAGGAGATCAGGGATATTATTCCAGTTCCTCTGAGGCGTGTCAGAACTACCAGAAGCTCAACTCATTCACTCCCTTTCCAAGTTTCACTGCCTAATCCACGAACTCCATCCCACAAATCATCATTCATCCCTAGAACATGCAACTTATATAGAGATATACATGATTAATGATAGAGATATGAACACACACACATATATATATATATATATATATATATTTATATATGTGTGTGTTTATATCTCTATCATTAATCATGTATATCTCTATATAAGTTGCATGTTCTAGGGATGAATGATGATTTGTGGGATGGAGTTCGTGGATTAGGCAGTGAAACTTGGAAAGGGAGTGAATGAGTTGAGCTTCTGGTAGTATATATATATATATATATATATATATATATATATATATATATATATATATATATATATATATCATTGATATGTATTAATATATACATGTATGTATCGAATAAAGAGAGGGAGAAACCAGTATTAGTTGAGTATCATTTTTTTAGTTAAGCTAATATTGGTTTTTCTCTCTCGTTATTCTATCAATCGCTCTAGTTCCACTATTGAGCACTCTCGGTGATTTTATTTATAACTCATCTCTTGGACATGTTCACATACGCGCGCATTTGTATATATATATATATATATATATTTATATATATATATATGTATTTCTATACATATAGATGCATTTATATACATTAACATATCACTACAATCCTGGCCAAACTTTCTCGCACACTATTTGGAATTCTGGCTACTAAATGACTGGCTTTGGTGACGTGCTTATCTTCATTCGCAACTTTCTCTCATTTGCCAAACCCAGGCGGGATATATTAACGTTGAGGAGCCATGCTCATTGCTCAATATTCAAGTCCCATCTCTGAATACGGCTTCACTCTGTCATTCCTAACACTCTTAGTTTCAAAGGTAGAAATTTTGACACTGAGCAGCTATGCATGTACACAGCACAAGCCTTTATTTTGCTGTGACTAAACTCTGCGATTCCTACATCTGAAATTACATAGAACCACGTACTTCTAATATCTCTTCTTGATGTCTTGTCCACGGTGAGGCTCGCACTACCCAACATAGGGGTCCATGATCCGTCTTCCGACTTAGCCAGTCTGGAAGCATTGCTAACTACTCATAGGATGATTTGGCGTGCAATACACTTCGTGCAACCATAAGAAATTCACGTTTTAAAGCAAGTCGAGTTTTCCCACATCTGCACAGCCCAGGTGCGTCATACAACGGTGCTTATACCGCTAGCGAGTCGGGTCACAAGCCAAGCCAGTGTTTCATTGATTGCCATTCAGCGAAACAGTGAGGGCCATCCCGGCGGAAATTGTATCAAAGTTCATTGAAGGATTATCTCTAAGTCCCAGGAATTTGACTCAATTCCGTGCAGCATCATTGATTAATGTGATGTTTACGTAGATCTGCTCGTTATTAGGACCCAACGAAAACAAGCCCTGCATAGTGCTCCAATGAAGATTAAAATTCTTACTTGCATTGCATAAATTACTGCGAATGTTTGATGTCCGCTGTCCTGACTCATGCTAATTAAAGCAAGTGTTCTCTTTTTCTGACGTCTTTAGGTCGATCGGTTTGTCTAGGGTCACGATATATAAATCGTGTCTCTCTCAACATTTCTAATATCTATATTACTCATGAACATCTATGAAAGTGTAAGGATGGCTCAGTGATTGAAATGATCATGCCTCCCTCGAAATGCCCTCCATCTATAGCAATGTGGGAGAGTGGAGAAGGAATTGGTTTCCCTGTTGCGTGCAAGCATTCAGGGTTCTCCAGCGGGTAGGCCTCTATTCATGAGCCCCTAGGGCAGGCGTGGGCAAACTTTTCAGCACAAGGGCTGCAGTCACAAATTCTAAGCTTTAAAGAGCCGCACAGTATGTTGCCGAGGCTTTTTGAAAGTTAGATTGTCCCACAATAAAAATGAAAAATGTGCTTAAATCTTTTGAAAACATAATCCATCCTCACTCAGTATGATAACGCTTTACATGTTTATAATGCGTTTATACGGTATCAAGCGATTAGAAAACGAGAATAACGGGAGAGTTGTTTTGCTTGATACAAGTTCTTGGCGGGCCACAAAAAAGCACTCGGCGGGCCGCATGTGGCCCGCGGGCTGTAGTTTGCCCACTCCTGGCCTAGGCTCATTCGTAGACGAATATCTTTGCCTTCTATTGTGCCGCCTCCCATTTCCTGACTCTTTTCTAGTAGGGCAGTGTCATCTTTCCTTGGGTCATCTTTCCTTGGGTCATCTTTCCTTGGGTCATCTTTCCTTGGGTCATCTTTCCTTATTACTTGGGTTAGAAGTCTTCTCTTTTTCGATTCTTTTCGGGTAGGGGAAATGCTGATCTGCTAAAGATGGCTGACCGAGAACTTTTAGGATTAACAGGAGAGAATTCAAAAGTAAATCTTACAATTTTCAGGTACGCAAAATGTTTCTTTCCTACGCTTGTATCCCGTTGTTGCGAAACCCTGATTTTTTACCTACAAGAGCTTCTGCAATTGCACAAGAATGCCTCAGAACGTTTTTAAGCACCTGATCATGCTTTCTCATGGATTGAATTGAAAAACATCACAATGAAAAGCATGAATCGTAAGCCATCTCATCCAGTTGCTCGTACGCCCTACTCTCAGTCAGAGGACAAGGTTTTTGCAGCTTTTATTGCTTGGGTCAACTATGACATTTCGAGCCGCGAGTCGTCCCTCCCAAAACTGATGGAATACGTTCGTCTACCATTATTACCTCGTGACTATCTAATTGAACGCGTTGAAATGGAACCGCTAATCAAGCGTAGCTTTGCCTGCAAATATTTCCTAATCGAGGCTTTGAAATACCACCTTGTGCCTCGTTTTCAGAGAAATTTCATCCAGTCACCGAGGACGAGATCGAGGGCGCCAATTGGATTTCCTAAGGTGTTGTATGTAGTTGGAGGTCAAGCACCAAAAGCAATCAGAAGGTATGTCACCTTCTTCTTGCTATCCTGAGTCCTGCAACTTGCCATCTTTCAAATCTAAGATCAATAAACTTGATCTTATCTCTCTGTCCTCTTAGCTACTCGCTTTCTTCTTTCTTCCTTTGTTGGGGCTTTGTGTAGGCCACCATGTCCTTTCCCCAGCATAACTCACTAAAAAAAAACAAGAAATACGCCCTACTCTGGTAATCGGACTGATTTCGTGATGTTTGACTATTCTCAGACCCAACGTGTGTTTTTGTAACAACCAAGCATGCATAAGTAAGCTGCTTTTCTGGGAGGGATGGTACGAGAGTATTTCGGTACCTTTCTTGGGTCAAGTTTTGATTGGTCACTGTTTCATTGGCCGGAGCGGTACGATGAGGGTCAAGTTTTCTCACAGCTTTAAAGCCTCGATTCAATCTGAGAACATGCACTGGCCAGAGGCTGCTTCCTGAAATATCCCCCGTAGCTTTCCCCTCCAATAAACAAGCCATAACTTCTTGAGACATTTACTCATTCTTTATATTGAATTCAGTTTTGCCTTCCCACCGCACTTAGCGCTCGATCGATCTATAAGCTTGAGTTTCGCAGGGTTCGCTTAATGGTGCGGTCACTTTGAAGAAAACCGCCATAATGTTTTTCTCAAAACATCAGATCGCAAAACGAAGACTTCTGACTCTCAATCCGCTCGTGTAGAGCTGGGTGAATAACAAGACAGGCTCTCCTTATCGAATGGAAATGCTGTATGCCACAGGTGCAAAGTACTCTGACAATGTATCTCCCTCAAGGATCCTAAAAATTTCCATCAAGTTCCATTCAAATGTTTCCGTTTTCTCGGTATCAAGAAAATTCTCGAAACCATTGAAGAATAGTATGATAAAAAAATGAAATGTGCGAAGGTAATGCAAATACAGCATTTACATTGTGCAAGCATCTAGATGGATTATGGGCCCCTCTCCCCCTCTATATCAGGGGGCAATGAGTGGACTAACCCCCGCCCCCTCACCCAACTGCACAACACCATTGTAACCCACGGATAAGAAATTTTAGCTTTCAAATCGACCTGAAAAAGCTGCCTCAACTCAACTCAAGGGCTTCGGCTCCTTTGTCGTTCACTGAAACCTCTCATTGTTGTACCTCAATATTATATGCTGTCTCTTATTGAGCATAAACAGCGCCTATCCTCGCACGACAGCTCTAAGAAGCCACTATTTTGTCCAATTATTACGACTGGGTATCTATAATTCATTAGATTTCTCGACTTTTAATTACAACCTCGAATTAAGCTTTTTTTAGCTTTCTAATCCTCCTTTTAATAATTCATCCTCTGGCCTAAACTCCGTAAGCCACGGAGAGAACGACAGAAAATGGCGTTATCTTTGCGGTTAGACAAACACGGTTGCTTTCTTGTCGGAGTTCAGTCTTGGCAACTTCTGCCTAGATCTACAGCTTCTTTTTTGGTCTACACAATGTCCCCCCTTCCACTGCACCACCAGTGGGAAATGTTCGCCCCACCATTGAAGTGCCCCTTTCCTTCTGTGAATTTTCTTTTTTTGCGTCATTTGAACTTCTGTGTTCAACAGCTGCTGTTGCACATTTTCTCACGGCGAAGGAATAGAGAAACTGAGAACCAGACTTTGACATTTGTTACAAAATATTTCTGGAAAAGATGGACACTTTTTATTGTAAACTAGTTGTCGGGCTTTTCGTTCTACGGTCTATAGCAATGTTTTAAAGCTGCTGTTGACATCCTGTTAACTGTGGATACTGCAGTTACCTAAAGTGCTCTCTTCTCTAATGCCCCACCAGTAAAATATCCATAAAGGTGCCTTGTTCTGCAACTTTGCAAGCTATGGCGTAAAGATGACCGACCGTGAGACATGAGAAGATATAGGAATTTTCATTTCAACGAAGAAGGAATTACAAGGAATTGTAATCAACGATAAGTAAAATTAATGAAATCTAAGTAGGTTAACTAGAATAAAACTTATGTATGAAAGAACACGAAATAAGTTGAATTGCAGTAGAATGCCAAAATTGAACGGAAAAAAAAGTGATTACATTGAATTTTCATAGATAAACCAAATGGTTGAGAAGGGATCTTACAGCAGAGCTAATTCATATATCCCCACCCAGCAAAGCCGGCCGATTCAGACGAACTAACTAAAATTTATAGTTGTTAAGTGTAGCTGCTACGAAGGAAAGATGCTGCTGCATCAATAGTAAATAGGCATTTGGTGATTAGAGTTTTTTTTAACAAGATTCAAACGCCAGATTGGAATATAGGCGCTGAAGGTGTTTTTATTGGTCACATCGACCAATCCCAGTGCACTTTTGGAGCTCTGAACGTAGCGATGGCCGATCTTTCACGACGCGTTCGCTGACTACCCGAGTAAAAGCGACACAGCTTCTCCTCATCCCAGCAGCAAACCCTCTTTGGTGCAATATTTTTCGAACTCTTTTGAGCCACGGCACGTTATCTTGATTGAAAAATGTCGCACAGCACACCGCCAACCAAAGTATACGTAAATGACACAGTTCAGCTTGACAATGATAATCAAATCTCTTGGTTTATCGATGCCGATTCACTGTGAAATGTTCACCTTTTAAATGCGTGCAGAGTTGATACTGTGAAGAGAAAAGACGCCAGATGTCCACGTCTCACACCCTCTCTCTATTGCTAGTATTTTACAATATTCGGGGTTCAATGGGTCCTCTTTGTTATACCAACTAAGTGCAAATTACTGATTATCTCGCGACACACCAAACAGTATCTAATGGCCCACCATGTGCCGTGGTGCGGTGGCTGTGAAAAAGGCCCTTCCTCGCACACCATTTCTCATTAATTAAACATAGGCAGATTAGTCGATAGTTGTTTTATCGACTCCTCGCTACTCTTAACAAAGGGAGAGGATTTCGAAAACCTGTTTCAGAATTTATCACTTTTGCATCTCTAACCCGTCAATGAAGAGAGGTTCACAGTCTAAGGATCAAATGCGAGGTAGCCTCTGGCCAGGGGTGTCGCCAGGGCTTCCCCGACAGGGGGGCCAAGCTCATCAATAAGGGGGCTAGATTTTTAATTCACAGAAGCTTGCGTTTGGTAACGATTGGTCAGAGACGTGACTTTTCCCCCGACGGGTGGGGCCACAGCCCCCTACTACCCCTCTAGCGCTACCCCTACTTCTGACGATATAGGTTGCTGGTCAACAACGACACGTTGGATAGAGGCAGTCCCATATGTAAGAGGGACTGGAGGGGATTAGCCCCCTTGAAAGAGTTTTGCTAGTATCATCTAAAAAATTACCCTTCATCACTGCCATATCTGTTATAAGCATTATCATCATTATTAGCACGACATGCTCATCTCCACTCCTTCTAATACTCTCTAAGTTCTAGAATTGAGCGTTGCCTTTGAGACAAACCTTGATAATAACGCTGATAGGAGATTTTCCAAATATCGCTACCTTCTGAATGACCTAACATCGAAATACCGCCACGTTGAATTTGTAAACTTGTCAATAGGTTCCCTTGGAATCTTTGGACAATCTTGCGATTCGTTCATTCAGATGTGTAGCGATCTAACCATTGACAAGGCACACACTAACTACATCATTACTAAATTATCAACTATAATCATTCGTACAACTTACTACATATTCTGTATGCGTAATAAACCCTGGACTAACCCGGACCTTCTTTCCTACTAACAGTCTCCTTGCAACCTTTAATTCTTCTTATTAAATTTTTTTTTTTTTTTTCCTTCTATTTGTCATCTTATTATTTTATTCATTCATTCATTCTTTTATACTAGAAATACCTGTAATTAGGTCAGCCGAATGCAAATTACCTATTACTAGAGAGATTTGTATTTGTATGTTTAGCTTATATGTCAAAATGAAGTTTTAAAAAAAATCATCTAACCGTCATCACCATGATCGTCATCATAAAAATAGTAATTATTATCATTGTTATTAACTGCTAAATGTCACAGTTCATACTTGTTGCTTATTGACTGGCCGAATCTAAGCAATACTCCTAAGGCACTTCATGTCCTGAAGTTCAGATACTTAGTACTCTTGTGAAGTGATTTAATACTAATTATTATGATTATATTTCATCACCATTATTGCTATTATTTCATCATTGTTAGTAGCAAGGGAGATTGACTAGTGCCCGAATATTACCAATGCCAGTGTTGCGATACTAGTCCTTCTAAACCTGTTTTCGTACTACTGTGGCATTTCCAATCAGAACAGCTATCCCTTTCCAATACTCACCTCATGCGACCATAACTTGGCTTAATGACGTCCACTCCAACCGCCCTAACCACAGCATCAGGCCGAGGAATGTTAATCAACTTGCACCATTGTCATCTTTGGTCTCAGTGCTTCTGCGACATATCAAATGAGCACAGCCCTGACACAATGTCATTCTGGCAAAACCCTTGTCCTATTACATTTATTGTCAGCTTTCATTGCTATGTCACCCACAGTTTTCTTTAAAGGGTCAGTCACATTTCACTACTAGCAGCGTAGCACGTTCTTTCCCAAATAACAACACTGCATGCATTTATATACATAAATATATAAATAGAAAACCGCAAGAGAATATATAGTATTAGTCTAGAACTCCGAGTTTCATATTCAAATGTTTAGTTGAGGATTGTAACACGCGAAACTCGCTGTTCTAGACTAAAATTATTTATTCTCTTTCACTTTTCTATCAATCGCTCTGGTTCCACTATTGAGCACTCTCTGTGATTTTATTCATCACTTGTATCTTGGACATATTCACATACGTAAACATATAAATACATTATTTTTGGAACTTCAATTCATTAAACATAGTTAAAACTACAATTATAAACCTCTCTAGTAACAGGTAGTGTTTAACTGGCTACTTGCTTCGAATATAATAACAGAGAATATTAATAGCTGAAAATGATTAACAGAAATACAAGATGATAGAAAGAAAAAGGAGCAAAGTAGTTGATAAAAGTCTGATAACTCCAGATTAGGCCACGTTTTATTCCTTCTATAGAATACCTATGTAATACGTGCACCGAATAGCGATGCTCGTGACTTTTGGAGTTTTGGTCTAAATTGAAATCCTTGAACGTTGAAAGAAGTGAGTCGGAAGATTTACCCAAAATTCCTAAAGCACTCATCAAGAGATAAACAAATTTGATGTCGGAATATGTAGGGCGGAGATCTGTTTTCTTCCTTTTCTTCTTTATCTTCCTCTTTTTCTTCTTCAGTTGTGAGGGTGTTGTATATATAAATACAAGTAAGCATCAAATATACATATATATGAATATATATAAAGATATGTATTTATATGCATACTGTATATATATGAATAACGAGTTATAAGCAATGTTTTCTAAGCAGCTATAATATATAATTATAATGACTATAATACTAAGTTCTAACAGGGTAATTCAATCAGCGAAATGAGAGCTGATAGCAAGAGAAGCCCTGTCAGAATTACTGGCAGTGGAATACTTAAAATTATACCATTGAAACTGTGCCCACGGGGAATTGTCACAAATTAGGCCAAAGATTTACATTTCTTTGGGTCCATGGTGAGTTGTCCCAAATTAGGCCAAAGATTTACATTTCTTTGGGTCCATGGTGAATTGTCACAAATTAAGCCAAAGGTTTACATTTCTTTGGGTCCACAGTGAGTTGTCCCAAATTAGGCCAAAGATTTACATTTCTTTGGGTCCATGGTGAATGGTCACAAATTAGGCCAAAGATTTACACTTCTCTGGGCTTTTCCCGACATTATTGGGTGCCTCATTTCTCGTCACGAGGCTTTCCATCTTATAAGTTCACCATTGCTTGGTTCGTTAGAATTCCTATGGATTAGATAGATGAAAATGTGGTTTGCCCACGCACTTTCGGTACAGCAGCACCCGAGTTTTGCCCTCTTCCAACGATTTTTCCTCTTTCAAATATAAAACCAACTAACGCAATATGACCTCCTTCTCCTTTTTTTGCTTTATTCTCCCTTTGCATGGGCTTTATATAGAACAGGAGCGCCATCCCCTCACCGGTTATGCAAGTTGGCGACGGCTCATTTTCCTTCGCGGCTATCCGAGGCATGGTGTTAGCTTTCCTCGGACTGTGCAGGATAAACCTAAAGATTCAACGGCATTGCTGTTGTAATCATTATGATTAAGATAACAATTGCAGAAATACCAAATTGCGCCATTTCTATTGTGGCTCATTATTATAGTTTATTCCTTCAAAGCTGGCTTTTCTTAACCAATGTCTACATGAATGTAATTAAGGCCAACTAAATTAAAGAGAAGCTAAAATTTTCAGCAGAGAATAATCAAGTGGAAGGTGGAAAAATGTCACAGTTCATTCCCTGAGAGTTTCGATGAATAGGGGGGCGTCCGTCCTCATATCTTTCGCATTTTGGCCGCACAATTGTGCAATGATGCCAATGTGGATTTAGAGCCCATATTCTTTCCCAAACTGCTGAATGCTAGACAGGGAAATAGCATGTAATATGTTGCTAGTTTTTGGTAAGACTCGGCTAGGTGAAAAGCCCGAACCTACCACCACCAAACGTGCATTCTACCACTGAGCTATGAACGCGGCAATCGAGCATAGATTGATCTAAAAACCCCGAAGCATTTGATAAAATAGACATGGACCAGGAGTCCTGTGCCGCTACATCGCGACAACACCTTGGATGGAAACAAGTCTGTCTCGGCATGTTCTGACAGCACAATAGATTATATTTTTAGGAATAATTCCACACACACGCTTAGAAGTTCTCTTGCTAGCACTTCATTAAAATACACTCAATGGAGCCTATTCAAAATTGTTCTTACGGTTAATACTCAATAAATATTCTCGAGGAAAAAACGAGGCCTGAGATTTATAGTAGATTATAAGACAGCAATTTGGTTGTTCGTGGAATCCCCGTAGTCCTTCGTTTACCTTAAACGTTAGGAGAACAGCGCGCGAGATTTAGGCGCGTTTACTCACCCAAATCCAAATTACAAGCCTTTGATGAAGGCAAAAAAAGTTTGCGACAAACGTGCTCGAGGAATTTTACAAGGTATTTTCCGGGCTGTGGGTGTAACGTTCCGAAAATTCCACCATTTTTAAGGAATTGGGACCAGGTCACGACAAGATGTATGATACGGGGTTCATGGTAAAAGTTTGGGTTGATGATTGTACTCTTTCCCGCTGACGAACGTTGAGAGTACTTGCATCGACCAGAGAGTCAAACTCCGTCATCTCTTTTTCGCAATTCTAGGCATGTCGAGGACGAGACGATTATACCGTATAAATATATGATAAGATGATAATCGCCTGTTTTTGGTTTCCGCAAATGTTCTCAGTAAATTCTCTACCGATGGTGATATTTGGTGCCATCGTTAAACCCACTTTGGTGTATGCAATACTAAACTTTGAAGCTGTTATGATAATGCCGTAATGACTTTGTGCTGCTACCGGCATCCTTCAGACGAAACTTTGGCCATTCATATGTTCGTGGAACATTCGGTAAAGCTGCCCTGCTCTCAAACGAGATCACGTCGGAGAATGAGGCCATTTTTACCTGAATTTTAATTTGTTCAAAACTCTTGGAGAGGGCGTCGCACCCCACACCCCACACCCCACACCCCCCGATCGCTACGTCCCTGATTACATTTTCCTTTTTATTTTCATAATGCTTTCTCAATAAACTGAATTTTACGTATTGCAACTTTAACAGTGAAAAGCCATATGTTATGGACCTATCAAGTATCAATTGCTATCATTATTATTATTATCATTCTTGACAGTTCGTCAAGTTCCTGTACAAAGTTCCTTAGCGAGCTCCTTAGCACATGAAAATCGAATTTCCCCAACTTTGCCAGCCACAGCCCCCATTCCCATTTGAAATCTTCTTTCGGCTTAGTCCAGATGAGGGGTCGCCACATCGAGTCAAAGGTCACCACTTATTTCCTACCTCGGCCTCTTCTTCTGCCACACCCATCACCACCACATCCATCACCACCACACCCTCTCTCGTCGCATTCAGGTACTTTCTACCGTTGAAATCTATTTACCATGAAAAAATTGAGCATTTCCATCGTGGGTGTCGATGGCCCGGCTTCTGAGGAGCGTACAAGGGAGTTGGGGCTAACAAGCTCGGGTACCGTCATGCATACACATCAGTTTCAGACAAATCCACCATTAACTGGATCCATTGAATCAGTTCCAAAAAACTGACAGCATTTTTTATGGCCGGATACTCTTTATATTCCTTCTGGTTTAGGGGCCGCCTCCATACTTCACTGGCGTGTGACTTTCACAGCTTCAGCGCCGCACACCTTTCGGAAAAATGGATGGTTGACAGTCATTTCAACGTCCAAACGGTCAATGACGTAAACCTTCAACCTGACAGGATATCAGGTTTAATGGCTACATATGGTATCAGTACACAGTTTCCTTCAAATCATTTCTTCGTTCATCGCTACGTAAGTCATATCTCATTTCAGGCTACAGTCATTGGTTCGAATCCACCCTCGATAAAGCTTTCGCTTAGAGTGAGGAGAGTCGCCAGCTATCTGTAATTCCAGGCGTAGGAATCACAAGGTGTGGTCACATCGAATCACTAGGAATTGCCGCACCTTGAGAGAGGACCCGAACACTGCTCGATAAGCAAAAGGCTTCCCAGCGTCTTGAAAGCTACCTTATAATTCATGAATCATAGGAATCTTAAAATGACGTACGATAAGCAAAGCACTTCAGTGTCATAAGATCTGCCTGTGAATCATCGAAATTTGATGTCACATTCGGAGAAAGGGCCAGGAAATTGCTCGATAAGCATAGCCTCTCAGTGTCATGAAATTTATTTTGGGATGAAATTTAATGGATCACGATGTGTGGTTACATGGAGAGGAAGGACCAGGACACTGCTCGATAAGCATGGCTTCTCAGTTTCCCTAATCTGCTTTCGGATTCATGGTCGAACAAAAAGTATCAACAGTCTCCGAATCACTACTTCACAGAATGACTGTCAAATTTTGAATCATTTTCGTCATTTCCTTTCAAAGTTTTTGACAGGAAAATCTGAAAATCCCGTTGGGTCGATGACAGTTGAATGACAGCTTCTACAGTACTTCGGAATGAATGTCCTACCACGAACTTACAGTTAGCCATGCAAAGTCAACCGTAGGCTGTCTCCTTCTCTTGGATTTCTACCTTTTTTTTTTTTTTTTTTTTTTTTTTTGTTAGTGGGTTATGTTGAGGAAAGGCCATGGTGACCATACAAAGCCCCAACAAAGGAAGAAAGAAGAAAGCGAGCAGCTAAGAGGATAGAGAGATAAGATCAAGTTTACCTAGCATCTGAAGGAAGTTTTTTGGCAACTGAGGAGAATCTTTTCAAGAGCAACATCAAGTTCCTTCATTTTGATGTGACAACACCTCGTGGTTGATACGCCTGGAATTGCTGACCAAGGTCCTATAGTGACGCTCCTCACACTGGATCAAAGTCTAGCTAAATAGGGACTCGAACCGCTGACTATTGTAGCAACAAGCAAACTTCATTACACTGAGGTACCCTGGCACCTCAAGGCCAGCACCGGAAGCCTTTAAAACAATAGTATGAACCGGAAGTGGCGAAGCCGTGATATTAGCCGGACGTTGTGAATGATTTGACCGAAACGCGTTTACATATGTTGGCCTAAATGACAATCGTTGATTGGTGGGGCAAATCCAAGTTAGATAAGCATTGTTTCAACTGCACAACTAGCCTACTTTTACAGAATGGAAACTAATATTGATCGTAAACAATGATAGTTTCTTTGTTTAAAGTAGCTGGTGGCTAACAGGGCCAACTTAACCTTCCTGGAATTTAAATTACATCGAACACCCCCATTGGAAAGGAAACCCGAGGAGGCCTCTTGATAACAAATATTCATCAGACACCCCTCTCCATCTGACTTCAATATTCATCGGACACCCCTCTCTATCGGACACCTTTTGACCAGCCACAGCCATTTGGTCGGACAGCGAGTAAGCACGGCCATCCAAATGCGATGGAAGTTTGACTCGATATACCGGCGCATATCAAAGAAGGTTGGAATAGCTCAGCGACCCTACCTTACTCCAGACGACTGACCGACCACGAATGAATCACGCACTGGCATAAGTTCTGGAAGGAGAGCCTTGAGTTAATAAGCATTCACACGTATTTTTACAGGTTGACTTTATCAGAAAAGCACACATATTTGCTGTCAACGAGAGACCTGCTAATTTATGCAGTGCTTCAAGTCTTTCGCTTGAACTGGTGGCCGTAGGTCTCATTGAGAGTGCATTTACATTACACATAAAAGCTGCCCAAACCGTGAAGCATTTCAACTGCAATACCCCCAGATCGCCGTAAAGCATAATGTCTCTAAAACCGGAAAGACGATTAAGGCGAGAAAACATCGAATGTCCGACACAAAAGCACTCTTCGACTAGGCCCACACGAAAACAGAATTGTTATTCAAATCCTGTGCGTTTCAGTCTTCATCATCTTTGGTCGTAAATAAGGCTGGCCGGGGCGAATATCTAAAAGTCCTCACGAAACGTTGGCTGCTTTGTTCCCTTAAGTATAATATATGGTTTATTAGCATTTCAAACAGACGTGTTTCGGTTTCTCACATGATGAACAGAGAGAGAAGGAACAATGGACGGGGGTGAGTCACAGTTGCACGCTCGCATTGAAAGCCACATTGGATGTTTACCTACCTAACTCAGCAAAACTGCACACTGTGGTAGACAACCGTTAATTTTCATGCAGATCAGATAACTTAGGCTGGTAAGTCTGTGTGCAGAATGCAATGATAAGCACGGCCGTTTGTAATTACCGGACATATTGCTACCCCGGAGAACTGGCTGGCCTATTATAATGATGGACGATACAGCAGTCAATACTGTTTTGCCAAAGTTTTAATCGTTATTGCAATTGGGCGTAATTCCTCACAGTCCTCTTCGTTTATGGCTTGATCGCAACTAACGTAACAGCATTTTTTGCGACTGTTACGAAGATTTTACCCATCGTCGTTTAGTTGGAGACCTTACCATCTTTTACAGATACTTTCAAGAGCATTGTTCTCAGGAGATCAGGGATATTATTCCTGTTCCTCTGAGGCGTGTTAGGACCACCCGAAGCCCAACTCATTTACACCCTTTCCAAGTTTCACTGCCCACTCCACAAACTCTATCTCACAAATCATCATTCATCCCAAAAACATGCAATTTATGGAACATCTTGCCTTCTTCTTGCTTTCCCAAACCCTACAACTTGCCATCTTTCAAATCTAAGATCAATAAACTTGATATAACCTCTCTCTCCTCTTAGCCTTTCGCTTTCTTCTTTCTTCCCTTGTTGAGGCTTTGTATAGGCCATCATGGCCTTTCCTCAACATAACTCACTAAATTGAAAAAAAACCCACAGAGACGTCGTGAAATCCCTCCCAGGCAATACATTTAAAGAGAGTAGAAACTGATAAAAAATTGCGATGATTCTTTGTGAGATTGATAATTATTTCTTAACTCCTTCAAATAATTATCATATGTCGTGAGCGCGTATCAGAGGTCATCCTATGGTGGCCCCCTATTTGCCAAATTAGGCAGTGCTGGACTGGCATTGGACCCCCTTAGCAGGGAACATGAACCAATGAATAGCTGTTAGTTCTTGCCTCTCCTTAACTCCTTAAGTTTGCAGAAATATGACTGAAATATGACAAAATTCATCGAAAACTGAATCCAGTTTTTGATCGAAACAAAATTTCCATCCCAGAATGGACTGAAAAAACTTGCGATCCATAGAATTTCAAAATGCAATGAAGAAACGGTTAAACCGAAACTGTCACTGCTTACTCTTTAACAAACGATGATACCACAATGAAATGCCGAGTAAAAATAGGTAGCTCTAGATTATACTGAGGATGGTGACTGTTGTCGCGTATCACTCTATTAAGAGTTTACGTTGTCAAGAATTCGATAAGAATTGAACATAACATTAGGAAACTCTGGTTTTGTTAGGAGAAGCATAAAAGATTCCGTGATATTCATACCGATATAGCTTACATATACACGAAAAGACAGTTCTCAGAATTGACAGCTAACGGTGAGGGATACGAGAGAAGGCTTCATTGGGATTTTTTCAGGATGGGAATAGCCAAACAAGTTCCCGGTTTCCCTTGTATCCCACAGTTTATTTGACACTGGATTAGCTGTTGATGAATTTTGAACCCGTTACTTAAATATGCATATACGGAATTTCAAGCCGTGCTCCAATTAGATATAATGTCAACGGAATAATGCACCCATCTCCATGAAGCAATGAATTCAAGAGGCGAGCATCGCCGAGTTAGTATAGTTCACATACCACGTGCAAGAAATTATCGAAGTCTTCAAGCGAATCTCTGAAATATTAACGAGCTACGTGGCTGCTAGATGTTGAAGAAATCTACCGTTTTGAGTTTCAAGGACGCAATGATTTGGTCGCGAGATTCATGTGCATTTCCTGGGATGTTGTTGGTCGCAGAAGAAAAATAGGGGCTCATGACATGGATCTTAACTCCGTTGTTATTAGACCTACTGTTTATCAAAAGCTGCAACTTCCCTCAAGGCCTAGACAAGTTAAACAAGTGACGACGACACGATTAATGTGGTGACGACGCACATGGTGTGTTCACTTCAATAAAGGATCTCCTCTGGAAACTTGTCGGATAGCAAGCCTAAATATCGATGCTATTCGTTAAGTTATGGGTTATGGAAAGCATGTGATTCAGATACGTCTGATTGGACATTCTGTTTACGTTCGAAACACTAAGCGAAAAACCAAGAGACGTTGCTGATCCTTGCTTTCAAAGATCATCAAGGCGTCCGTTTGAATAAAATGTTACGAATAAGGTGAACCACACGATAGCGTTAAAAGTTGAAGATTAAACCTCTTGTGTTGTCTCGATCGATCGAAACTGGAACCCAAGCGAGAGGATGGATGCGGATAAAAATTCAACGTTTAATCCTAAAAAACCAGCTCGATTTCTGACTGCGATCTCTCGACTAGATCATCTGTAATCTGGAAACAGCAACGTTGTCTAAAACTGAGTAAATCTCGCTTGATTAATTCTGTTGTCTCCTACGTCTTCACTTCACCATCGTCTCGACCAAATACTCCGTGGCTGTCTTTCTCCATCAGCTGATTTCATCGCAACCCCCCGGGACTCTCCTGCTGCAATTTTAATTGTTTATTCAAGCTTTTGTTTGATTGTTTGTCATGCCTTTCATCGCGTACTGGAGGAAAGCCGATACGGCGCCTAGCCGCTATTCACCGACCGCTCTCTTTGAGAATATAGTAGTGCTTCGAAATGACTTGGCGAGAAACAATATTCAATTCTCGAAAACAAAGATTCCAATTTCAGTGTTTTGCAAACAATTCTATGTGTCATTGGAATTTAGGTAAGTGCGTGGAACCAATGTGCTTCAATTGCAAAACAAATCTGCCAGCTAAGCACTCGAACGTTCGTTCATAAACAGATAGATATATTCAAGTCTCACGACATGCCAGCGACAACGTCTTGAATAAGCCCCACGAGTTTTTCCCCTTACGGCATTTGCTTTTGAAAATAGCTGAATTGCAGGTTTATAATTTGCGCCAAACGTGCATCGAATTTCCCTATAAATTGCCTTTCGCAAGAATTTAAGAATTCCCGAAGTTTCTACAAAAATTCGATAGTTGAAAAACATAAAATATTTCAAAATGTAAACACTTAATGAGGTACAAAAAACAATTGTCTTCCAAATTTGCTCCAGTGTTCATGCATTTATGATTTCATCATTAGTTCATTCGTATACTGTTTCTGATGATCTTAAGTTTTGAGCGAATATTATCCCCTTGATTAAATTCAGTTGAATTTGCAGCCCTCGATTGAGTTTGACATCCACGGCTTCGCCCTAAATGTATTTAAATTTCGTGGCAGATGTTGATACTTCATGACTGAAATATTCATTGGATATTCGATGAAAGAGAGACGGAATTCGTGCCCTTCTGAGCTTGAAGCTTGAATTGTCAATTCTTCACAATAAATCGCTCGGTCTTGCAGCTTGCGTTGTGATAAAATCAAACATCCCCGAGGGTCGTCATAGGCCCAACGGGGCCTGCCAAGACACAATGAAACCACGAAGACGGCTCCGGGCTGGAAGCCGCGGTGTAGATCTGCCAGCTCGTCACTTCACCGAAATAGACTCGCTAGCTACATGTAGAGGATCGATCAAAGTTTGTGGAAAATTTGTCAACTATATGAAATAGCGAGTTTCTTGTTGGACTTCGATTTTATCTGGATCGTTTGCGACTGGGTTTTAGTGTTATGTATTTATTTTGCTGATGGGATCAGCTATTGGCAAGCTCGAATATCAGAACCATGCCAAGAAGAAGGAAGCAAGGTAGGTTATCTTTTGTTGAATTCCATACCTCGTGATCTTCACCAACTTCGCTAGGTCCGAGCGATTTCTCTATCTCTTCGGGCGAAATACACATCCAAATAACATTCGATCCTAATTTTATTTTGGTGTTGCAGTGTTTTTTTATTTCAAGCGATGGAAATGTTGAATTGTTTCGTGCTTTTTTCAACTCATCATCGACCTACCTCGCAACTGTCATGCGACGCCCAAGTTTACTAAAATCCAGCTTCACAAAACTTGAAGGTTTATTTTGAAAAGCGAGCAATATTTTTATTGTATTCTACGTCGAAGGCGATTTGAGTTGAAGACTGGAATTTGCACGGTTTCATTAGAACATGTTTGGCGCCTATTTCGCAAATGGCGATGACAAACACTCAAATAGGCTTTGTATTTCACTTTGAATTCGAATCGTACAGCGAAGTTTGAAATCCCGTTTACCCGACTACGATGAAATGGACAGCTAATCTTGGTTCTTATGCCAAAAAAATTGAATTTTCGACCCGATATCGATGTGTTTTCATGGTGTTTTCTTTGCGATCTTTCAAAATTTCCTGCTCATCAGACGACAGCCGATCGCGTCGAAGGAAGCCATTACAATGCTAACAAAATGGAGATTTTCCATTGCATCAGATACGATCAAATTTATGGATCCCTCCCTTATGAAAATTAAACATCGACAGAGACAGTTTGTACGCGTGAATTTTTATTTAATCATCGAATTTCGCATGATTTTCTGTGTTCTCGACACTACCGACACAAGTAACTTCGGAATGATTCTTATGCTTTCGCCCGCCATTAAGAAGCACGCTCTCTCATTTTCTTGTTTACGCGTGATATCTCTAAAACTTTCTCGGCAAATTTCGTTTCGGCCAGTGATAGAATTAAGATCGTTCATATTTCCTCGTTTTTACCGTCAATTCTAGTGTTTTTCTACTTCAACGAAACCGCTTTTTCAATGGAAGTTTTTGCATTTTGAAAATTTCGCCATCTTCGTCCACACATCTGAATCACTCCACATCAGTGTTTCCAAACCTTACTGCCCTATTTTCAAACTCGTATTTTTACTGCATTTTTTAATTTGGTGATTTTCTGTCGATGAATTAAAACTATTCAATATGATCGACAAATTCGTGAAAATGGATTTCGTCGATCAATGATAGCTTCTCTTCAGTATCGTAGCGGCCATTATTCTTTCCGCTTTCATGGGATGGGTTTTCTCCTTCCCATCTTAGCTCCTATTTTTCGTTATTCGATGTTGAATTTTATAATTATCATGCCAGATTTTGGGTTTTACGCATTGAAGGTAGCTATCTCTCAGTCCCTCGATCGCGTTGAAGTTATTCGAATGAATAATATTCTCGTGAATATCACGTTTTCGTCGCTGGCTTAGAAAGGCCGAATTATAATGCTGTTTTTATCATTATTTTTAAGTCTTAAATCTACAGACAAAGCTCTACTATCGGTACATTTCACATCGTTGATATTTCGTAATCGTTTTTTCTTGTGATTGAGATTTGCATACGTCTTCGTTCTAACTTCTAAATATCCGAATCTTGCTGACTGATCTCGTCTTCTAGCCAACTTAGCCAGTCGCACGGCCTTGGAAAGGAAAGAACGAAAGCTTCTCAACGCAGTTTGAGTATCTGGATGTGTTTCCGAATAACGCTCCTTGCCACATATCCAAAACACGAGTCGATTTGCATTGGCAGGTTAGAAATATTTTACCAGGGCTAGCGGTACTCAACATTTTGCCGCACAGGAATTCTCTCTATGTTTTGGGGTTGCATTTTCCATACTCGGCACTCCCAAAGCACTGTAGGATACTCAGCTCTCTTCATCATTCGATGGGCAGAATTTTCCTTCTATCGGGTGCGATTGTGTATACACCGTAGTTGCACAACGTAAGTGCAAGCTATTTGTGAATATTCAGCGCCCATGGACGTCTTTAAGGCCAATTGATTTAGCTTTCATTCCAGTTTTTCATCGCGGAATGGTGGGAGAAAGATTTCTATGTTGTAAAATGTTTTAAATTTTGTTGTATGGAGTTGTGGTGTTTTTCGCCGCATCTCTTGCACGCACACCTGCCAGTTGACGTTTTGAAAGACACACAACTCTCGTGATGACATACGTCAAGATAAATAATTTTCTATTACAGATACACTAAATGCCGACAGACAACTTTATTATTTAATAACTTAATTTTCATGTTCGAGTGCATCTGTAGATTCGGTGTTTATTTCACTAAATTTGCAGGGAAAGTCTGTCATGACTAACAAGTAAGCATTCATAGAGTGATTAAGAATTCCACGAGGCGTGTAAGCCCAATAGGCAGAACTAAATCTTGGTGAAGCAGAGAAAGAGTTCTTATCCACCGCAAGAAACGTCTCGTAGATTAAAACATGTCCGTGTGTTATTTTCATTTTGTCCTGTTTTTTTTCATAATTTTTATAATCACCATATTTTGAAAACCTTACATGGTTGGTGATGTTTCCTAAGTCCCTTAGTCAACAACATTTCTATGATATTGCAGCTTTTTCAAATGTTGTTGTGCTTTAGTTCTTCTTGATACCAACAGGTTTCCACATTGGAATTCCCTAACTTTCATGCTTTAATGCCGAGTTGAAGACTAAGAATTTAAAACTTCGACTTTGACTATTGGTAAAATTTAGCTTTGGCAGCCTTTTTGTGTCAAAAGATATTTGCTCTTACAATTAACTTATTCATTGCAGACTATGTTGGACGATTTTTAATTTCAGCTTATTAAATAGTATTGTTTTGAATTTGCTGATAGCAAATGTTTTAATCTGTTAAGCCACAGTGATGCAATACGCCATTATCCTTTGTGAGTTTGTTAGTAGCATCAAAACTACTTAAATTTTACAACTTAGGGACTCAAGCATGAAAAATATTCTGTTTAAAAGTGCATCCAAACTTGGGTTATTTTCCTATTCACAAGTCTTTATCAGCGAGGATTTTTGGGAACAATTTGAGCTATCTGCCTTTGAGGTCATTCCCTGTTATTCCGTAATTTCTCTAGCGTGAGAATTGTCGTTGTGAACACAGAAGGCGTTTCATGTTGAGTTGGTTGACTTTCGCCGTTCTTACACCCAACAGCCATTATCTACCACATCAATCTTAATAGAATTATCACCATGATTGAACTTACTTTGCTGCACTGGGCAAGATAATTTCTTTGTGGAGATTTTTTCATCCAGGGAAATTGAGACTTTTGTATAATCTACTTACCTTGACTGAGAGCAGATTTTGCGAGGTAAAGAGGAGCAATTATTGGTAATTTATGTGTGTTTCCTGCCTTTTGTATCTTCCGCAGAGGCATTTTATGATTTTTTTAATCAAATTTTGATCATTTCATTAAGTTCAAGGATAACTGTATTTTTGCGCAGTTATATTTTTTAATGTATTTTTCTCCCTAGCTGTTGCAGCAAGCACTGATCTTCAAGCAACCTGGGAGCTACACTACGTCTCGTATTTTCTCAGAGTCTTCAAGAAATTGTTTAATCTAAAGAAGGCTTACACTGCCGAGGTATTTATGAACCCAACCATGTTTTCGTTCATGCCATGTGTCCATTTGTCGGCATGTTAACTTGCTTTCTTGCGCGTCAACGCGAAATCTGTCTGCGCAATTCCTTGTGTTCGTTCAACATGGCGATCCCTATCAGGGGATCTTACCTCGACTCAAATTAGTGGTTGTGGTAATTTTATGCACGCTAGACGTGAATCTTCGCGCGCGTACTGCTCTTATTTTCACACCTTGGTGTGTGACTCTCTACTCTGTAGCTTTCACGTGTCGAAGTATCGAAATTTCTGTCGTCCCAGCTGGAAAACTTCCCGCGTTTGTGCTACGACGGTGTCGAATCCTTGTCCACTGTCAGTTAGTCGCGTTACGAGCTCAGGGTTTTTTCGTTGGCATGTGTTGTTTTAATCGAACTTAGAAATTAGGTATTTTTGTTATATCAGAGAAGAGAGAGAAAAAGAGAGGGACAGAGATGGACAGAGACAGTGAGAGGCAGTGAGAGGGTTTCGTCGCGTTAGACAAGTTGATTTTCTTGTCATATCAATGAGTCATGAATGAAAGATTGATAGCAATCACTGGGTGCCTATATTTAATGATCCCGCATATAACAAAAGATCTATCAGCATTAAAGGCTAAATTCAGCTAAGCTAATTGTGCATTAGTACACTTCTGGGTCAATATTAGAATTAAACAGCCCTAATTAGTCGTTAATTACATGATTAGTTAAGTTGCAATGTTTAATTTCAGCATTATTCTAATTATCCAAGTTGCAATGGTTCTTATTTGTGAAGGTGGGTTGCTTATTACGCAAAGTTTTGCTTAACCTGTTGACTAGACATAATCTGACGGGATTTTTCGCCGTGTGATTCGTTGTTTTCGAGTGCATATCCCGTGGAGTTGATGGACGAATTTCATGAAAATCTGGCTTTGATGATGGTTGTAACTCCCAACCCAATTTTTCTTCATCGAGTCTTTAGCTAAAATGTTCTTTGAGGGAAATTGGTTGCAGAAGCGGTTACGCGCCTAAAAAATGAGTCGAGATCACTTTTGGCGGTCGATATCCAGGGACACCAACGTGGAGGTTTCTGCATTGTCCACACTCACAACCCAAATATCGAGATGTAACACAGGGAATCGTGTTGGCAGTGTCTAACGGTTAATTTCGTGTACTCGATGGACCGTCAACTGAATTTGCTAATCCCAAATCAAACTGACTTCTGTTTGCCGCGCTGTTCTACTAAGCAATAGTGAAGCATTGTCCCGGGTCTGTTTGTTTATTAAAGGTGCTTACATGAAGCAAACCGAAATGCTATCAAATGCTTTGCCTCCTCAATCAGTTGCTAAGTGATTCCCATTTCAGTTTCGAACATCAAGGCCTCACTCGCTTTTCAATAAACTGGCCTAACCTTCTCCTTTCTCTATTCAATCGAATGGGATTGTTAAAAGATAATAGAGACATGCCTGCTTTGTTTAGATAATCGTTCGTGTGAAGTGTTGTTTTATAGCTGTTGAGCACCCGAGTGTCAGTGCGAAGTTTTATTCGTTTTTGCTGTTTTCCTTTCGAAGTTAGTTATGACCGGACTGTTTTAAACTCAGATCTGATAAATACACCAGAGAGATTTCTCTTTCCTTTTTTAATTCTAATAACTCTTCACACAGGGTTAAATTCAATTATATTAATTGTTTGCAATGAACCCTGCTACTAAAAGTTAAATACAAGATACCTATACGATATACGTGAATATACTAAAAATATTAGAAATTATAAAGGAAACGAAACTCTAAGTAGCTTTCCCTAAATAAAGTCAAACATGGCTTTGATGATTGATAGATCTCACCTGTCTTGTATCACCTGGAATACCAACCATCTCAAGACTTGCAGAGAAATCAGAACATACTTTTGCATTTAGAAATGTCCTGCAATTTAGTTGTTTCACATTCTGGTTTTCTGTTTTCCGCATTTCACCCTTGAATGCTTCTGTATCCGTTTGCAATAGTGTCGATTTTCAAGACGTGGGCAGGCGTTTTTAAGTTTGGCATCTTATTGTGTAGCTTGTAGAACTTGCCTAATTTGGTCTTGCACGTACACGCATTTTTTGGAAGAAACTGCACCGTCGTATTTCCAAAACTTCAGAAAACTGGATACAACGTATGATGTTGTAACATAATTAGCATGTATTAGCATTATCCTGAATCTTACAACCTGTCATCTTTCAAATCTAAGATCAATAAACTTGATCTGATCTCTCTCTCCTCTTAACTTTTCGCTTTCTTCTTTCTTCCTTTGTTGGGGCTTTGAATAGGCCACCATGGCCTTTCCTCAACATAACCCATTAAAAAAATATATTTGTATAACCTAATCACGCTGCCAATAAATGAATAGATGTATTCACTTGGGTACTTGGAGGAAAAGGATATGTTTCTATATGAGTCATATCTATAAGGATATATTAAAACACGATCCAAGGTCTTGTCTGTGTTGAAAAATTGATAAAATGCCCTGCTATGATGTAGAATTTTTAACCTTAAATTTGCTTTTAAGAACTGTAAAGGAGCAAGCCGTTTTAGCCGTTAACAATATAAAGCCACCAAATCTCGAGGTGGGATGCTTGCAAGGTATTCCTGTGGCAAAAGCCCTTTTAATATGAAGGGGCTGGGGTTGCCAAAGTTGTGATAGTTAGGTTTTCATGTTAAACTACTCGCTAAGAAACTTTTTGTACATAACTTTGGCCAAAGGTTAAGATACTCATACAAAGATTCAGCACTCTCGATCTTTTATCATCGTCAAGGTATCACTCAGCTTTAGTGCTGTCCCATCTCTGATGGTGTCGTCCCATCTCTTTCTCTGTCTCCCATGTCCCCCCCCCCTGGACTGTGCATTGTAAGAACGTTGACGTGACTTTTGGCAGAGTATAAAACTCAAGCGACGACTGCGGAAGGAACTTACGCGATTTCCACCGGGTGTCAATTGGGTTCCTTTTTCAAAAACAATTTCCCTGCTTTTATCGCGAAACACCCAGCTCTAATTTTGTGGTGGGAGTTGGGTTTAACCGTGGTCGACTACCTTCTCGTCATCACTTCCTAATATTCAATGGGGCTTTGATTTGGTTCAGTTGCGCAATTATTTGACCAAGGGAACAATAGCTTGCACTGCTTCTGTTGAGACTGGTGTTAATGGTTTGAACGAGCCGTCACTTCGAGTTTCAGCGCAACTCTGTACAGTGCAGATAACGTTGTTATCAGGGCTCGTTCGCTTGCAGCAATCAACTTGAATTAACTATTCAATGCAAGAGACCGTTATTGATTAATAACAGGTTGTTAGCAATCAATTAGAGGAGTCAGCTTATGAATTCAATATTCAGTCAAAAGCTGCTCAGTGCGTAGATCAGTGCTCCCAGGGTGATCACTATTAGTGATCGTGGCAGTGATTATCCTGATCAGCCTGATCATCACGATTGTGGTTTTGTTAATGGCAAGATTGATTAATGATGATTATTCATGATTTTGGCAACTGCTGAAGGACCATGACATCGAAACAGCTTATTGTGAGTGCTTATCCAAATCGAGAATACCTTGCTGCAGATTATCATTGTTATCAAAAATTGATAATACCAATGATTTAATCATAATTGCAGTGATTATCGTTGATTAGCGTGGGTGATTGATACCAGGTTTGATCTGTTATGATTGTGATTTCATCATTGGTTTTTTGTTTTACGATCACATTTGCAAGACAATGATTCCTTTGATGAAGCTTTTGCCAATTTCGTATTTTTTGGATTCAATTGATTATAATGATTAATGATTGGGCTCGATCGCCATGGTTGTCGATTGTTGTTTTCATTGCTGATGAGCAGTTCTTGTCTACTATTATTATTATTATTATTATTATTATTATTATTATGCATGTTTATTATTGCTACCAGCAAGTCATGTCTTATTACTACAAACAGTGTCCCCGGTCCTTTCTCATATGATGTAACGTGATTCCTATCTTTCATAATTCTCATAGTAGACTTCAGGGCACTGGGAAGATCGGTTTATTGAGCAATGCCTTGGTACTTCCTTTCATTTTGACCCTGCTTTGTGATTCCTACTCTTGGAATCATAGTGAGCTAGTGACCCTCCTCCTTCAAAGCGAAATTAAGCCGTAGATAGTAGGCCTTGAAGCACTGACAATGGGATCTGTGAACATGTGCCCCACCTTCGAACGATCTTTGCACCTGTAATTCGAGATGGGATAGAAAAATCGAAGCAATCAAGTTCGTACTTATCTGCTTGTTTTCGCCCTCTCACGAAAACAAAGCAATTCGATGTATTTTTCTCTAAGTTTCTGTGGTGTAACAGGACTTTGTAAACAGATTGGAGTTCCCCTCTTGAATGCAGCTGTTCGCAAGTCTCTCATAGTGCCCTTGTCATGTGTGGCTGCGTTGAATAACCGGGAAAAATTTTGCAAGGAACTGGAGGTCAATATTCTCCATTTGATCACCGCATGGAAAATGGATGTTTTGATGAGGTCAGCCAGCCTTTGTCTGAGTTGGTGAAGTAACGCAGGTTCACGTAATCCAAGTTTGAATTTTTGATCAGGAAGTCGGGATAGCACAGAGTTGACTGAAGTTGAACGCCAAACACGACAGCCACGTATACTCATCTTTGCGTGCAAGCCGCTTTGTTGGATCTCCCTAGCACGGACGACAATGTGCTCGTGATCTGTATACGTGAGCGATAATTTTTTTCATTTCAATTGCTCCACTTGCTATAAAGTTTGCCCACATACTTTATATTTGCTTTGTACTTTTATTAAAGCAGATTCGGTTTTGCCATTATAATTGCTCGTCTTATTGCTCGTAAGCTGAATAAATCCTGTTTTTTTCGCTGATTTTAATTGGATAAGGAACATTTCCTTCGGACAATCCAATTGCTGTTATTGTAGGCTTGCATGCTGGGTCTGTTTTCGTAAAACTGAGTTGCCCTTTGTTGGGAGTGACTGAAAAGGTATTCCATTCTCGTGTCATCCAACATCGTGCAACTTTAAGACATCGGCAATTGGTTTACGGAAAAAATAGTGAACTAATTTGTTTTCAATTCGAAAGTTTTTTATACGTTCTAACAACACAGCAAGGATGAAAATGTGATGAGTTGCCTTTTCATACGGGATTCCCTCCTTTAATCTGATTTTGTGCGGTCACTGGGGCAGTTGTGCACGCACCTGCATCCTCATCACGCGTAGCCCTGCATGGGAGGCTGTCCCATTTCACAGGGCGGGCTCCGTTTCTGCCGGGCCAGGGACTTGCATTACGAATGCACTTTATGTACACCCCCCTATTCGATGTGTTCCTTTTGAGGCAAACGTCAGCCCGAGGCGTTCTGATTCCTCTCTAGAACGTCTTGTGACTGCTGCTCACAATGTCCCAAGCAATTGTCAGTGCATTGACCCCCGTTCTTGCTCTCCAGAATAGTCTAGGTGAGCAAGACACATTTAATCTGTTTTGATTGAACATTGGTACATTATTATTATTACTATTAGTATTGTTATTATTACTAACCATATTGCGTCATTATTTCGACATCATTGTAGATTTCAAACAACTTCTTCCTTTACATTTTGTTTTGCTTTACTGGACACACGTTATAACAGCTTTAAGTAGTTGAATTGTTTGTCCAGTTTAAATATTCGTGTATTACTATTTTTATTATTGTTATCACTAGCCTTGCATGGCAACGTACTCCAAGATGCTGCTGTTTGCCATGTTATTTGTCTAACAAGCGCGCAAATCTCATCTCGGAAGTTCTCTCGTCTTAATCGTTTAGCCTTTGTCATGCAAGTATCATGCAATGTACGCATTGTTCGTGATGTTCACTAGCAGATTTGGGCGATATTACATCAAGATATTACTTTAATCGACTTTTGCGGCCAGCTTCGCATATGATGCTGCGGCAAATTGCATTGATTTCGTACTCCTTTGAATTCGATTGTGGGGAGGCGCTGTTGTGTTGCGCAGACCGCGTACTGTTCCATTGTACCAGCTTATGAATGGGACTGATTTATCTTTAAGCTTTATTTGCAAACGTATAATCAGTTGCCTTTGGGACTTCACTCGCGAACGCACGTCATATGGGTGTGCTCAATGGTAGGTAAGCAGTGTTTCCCTGCTATTGACTCACTTGGGTAAGCGCTTTCCTTGGTAGATTCACGCAGTTCTGCTTGAAAGTCGAAGTTGCATTCTTTTAACTTCATAAGGATTGCATTGGGAACACAGACGGGAAAATCTCCACGCCACAGTCACTCACAAGGCCCGCACACCATCTGGGCGTAGTGTAGACATTGATATTCGAACCCAGTAGCGATGCCTTTGTTTTAAGGGCCCGTATGCAAGATGGAACGTCTTCATACAAAACATCGTCATGCGTCATCAAACATGAACCGGGTGATGTACATGAGCAAATGTTTGATCGTAAGTTTTAGGACCGCTGTTGCACTATTAGGAGATGAGGAAAGTAGTTGGCTGGGAGGACACTCACCCCCCCCCAGTTTAACAGTGATGGTACGTATCCCTGAATAAAAGGGGGAAGCGCTTTAATGAAAGGGGGGCTTCTGAAATAAAAGGTTGCCTTCCTTAGTAGAGGATTTTTGCTGGCATTGGAAAGTCTTTAGTCTTTAAATTTACTGAATAGGTAGCCTTGTTTCTTAAGGGTACAAGGAAAAGGGGACTCATGTTGAATAGGGTTTTACGCACCCTTTCGGTATAATGCTAAACGTTTTCCCGTTTTCGCATTTCAGCTCCTTGAAAAAGAATTGAACTACGATGCAATTAACGACCTATTCGGTGAAGAAGTCGCCAAAATTGTCGAGTTCCTGACTGGCGAGAGAAATCTCGGGTAAGAGTGAATAGATTTTGACCGCATTTTGGTAGTGTCTGTTTAACAGCAAATGGTTATCTGGCGTAAAGCAGGGGCAAATCGCGACGAGGAAATGCACCGACTACCTCACCTCGCAATGCCATGGCGGCGAGGGACCAAGCTCTTGTCTCGAACGCAAGACTCAACTTAAACGTCATTACTTTCATAAAAACTGATGTGAATCATAGCGACCAAAATTTGAATTACTTTAATTTATTTTAAAGTAAATCAATAGCCACCTTTCAGTATGGCTTATTGTAATCCAAGCCTCCCTCAAGAATTCGTGGTTTTCTTTACTCGGTGCATCAATTATTAACTGAAGTCGAGATGTAAAAGTCCATCTCGATAATCTGCAAACTGGTCTTTCACTTTCTCGACTGAGTTTCGCTTTGTATTGAATGTGAATTCATCGCTTTGCGGTCGCATTTTACACAGATAGAATATCCACGGATTACGGTAGACCTTTGTGAAACCGCGCTCAGAATTTCGCTGAGAAATACTTGATTCTGAGGTCTTCATCAGATGCATCGCAGCACGGTGACGAAGAATCACAGCACGCTGGAGGAATCAATTACCCAGTATCATTGTTTCTCTGGCATTCAGCCACCGACAAGTAGCCTGGAAATCATCTGGCACATGATGCATGGGTTAAAGGTAGAGAGGGCACTGGAAATGTTTCAAATGTAGATCTTCTTTATAGTAGCTCACTGGATATTTTGCTGCCTGTACCTCAGAGTTTGCCGTTTAAATCGAAGGAGTAGTAAGCCAGAAATTGAAAAAAGCGAGCACCAGTTACGATTGTTTGGTTGGTCTTTGCAAGTAGCAAAATTCTAATACAAGCCATATCAATTAGGGTTGGGTGGGGGTTGTAAATTAATAATGATTCTCTCTTCAACTTCTTATCAGTGAAAATATTTGACATTCCATTGTAACCCTAACTAAATTCAGGCAGTGTATAAGTGGCTGACTTGATGGTAGACGCAAGACTTGATTTAGTAGCTGTTGTACGTTACTTTTTAAAAGTGAACAGTGCAGACTGAGTCCAACCATTGTTCCTACAACAGAAAATGGAGTGCGGCGGTCATGTGGGGATATTATTAGCTTTTTGATGATCAATGTCCCGGGGCTTTTCATCAAATCAAAGACGTTCATCTAATCCAAAGCAAGAAGTCGTTGATCTGCTAATGATAGCGAGTGCACCTAATATTCATCCACCATACCTCTGGGAGCTCTTTAACCGCAATTCGCAATTCTCATCCTACAGCCTTCGCAATACGGGAAATGACTTTAGGTTATAAAATGGTCAGAAATGCTTCTCGTATAGAGGAGCAAAATTGTGGAATGGCCTCTCAGCCGAGTCTAAGCAGGCACCCACTCTGTATAGTTTTGAGAAAAGTATTTAAAAGCAGGGTTCCTTTTCTTTTTATTTTAAAATTCTGGTTTTATTGTAAATTCATCTTAAACATTGTAAATAGGGTTTTACAGATTAGTTTAAGTGATAACTTTTAATTTTCATTCTTTAGATTGTAATTGATATTTTTATCGGAGGGCCTCTTGAAATCCAGCTTCTTGCTGAAGGGCTATCCTCCTTAAAAGAATTAAATATGATATGAAATATGATATATATATATGATATGAAATATGATAATATGAATATTGAGAAAGGTTCTCGAAACCTAAGGCTAATTGCTCTAGCTTACTTTCGGGAAGAAATTTTCAGGAAATCTTTCCTGCGATGGGAAACGCATAATTTTTTTTGAAATTTCAATTTATTAAGCATCTTTAAAATCTACAATTATACACCTCTCTAGTAACAGGTAGTGTACAACTGGCTATCTGCTTCGATAGAATGATAAGGAAAATCAATAGCGAAAAACGGTTAACACAAGTACAAGATATTAGAAGGAAAAAATGAATAAAGTAGTTAAAAATCTAATATCTCCGGACAAGGGTGGGCTTTGGGATAATTATACTTATGATAATAATAATAATAATAATAATAGTTATGTATAATTTATATTAAGAGATCTCCTCCTCTTATATATCTATATATATTTGTATTAACTACAACTTTCAGTGGTAAATAGATGCCATCTCCAGAGATTTAGTGAATGTGTTTTACGTTGTAATCACTAATTTTCGCATTGAAGTTTCACAAGAATCCCCGGACTCAGCACAATCTGTCCTAGCCATGTGCTGAGTGGATTCTTGTTTTACAGCCACGAGGTGCTCGGTGATACGTCGTTGATGATATGATTTTTAAACCAAGAAAGCGCGTGGCTCAAGTCAATATTTGACCTGCTTTTCAGACTTACCGAGTAAACTTAATTGCAGTTGTTTCATCTTACCTAATAAATTAATTGATATTTTGTTTATTGGTGTCGAATTTCGACAAGGAGTTATGATAAACTAGCCAGTTGTCAAGATTGGACGTTGGTGATTAGTGACAAGACAGAGTTTTCGTTCAGCGGACTAGATTTTACGAATGGAATGATAAATGTGCAATTCATAAGCGATTAAAGGCGTCATATTCACCATATTTGCAAATATGATGCGGATAAATCGCGTTTTAAAGCTGGGACCGTTGTTTTGTGACATGCACAATGGCGTATGTCAAAGATAGTTTCGTTTTTACAACGCGCTTCCAATGTTGAAGCGTTGTCCTGTTTTGTTAACACTCTCGCAAAGATTCATCATCAATATCGCAACAATTGTCTGCTGTGGAAACAATTTTATGCAAATATTTGGTTGGTCCTCAAGACCTCGTCTTTTGCTTTTTAGTGCAACAAGTTGGGAGCCAATTCTAGAAGAGCAGATGTGCAAAGATGCCATTCACCCGAACATCTTAAAAGGGACAAGCTTCAACTCGCTCGATCCAGAGCAAAGGGTAAGTAAGCTTATTATTTGCCAACGCCAATAAGATCTTTACCTGCCCTGCTTTTTGAGAGATTTTGTGAGCCTTTCGGGGCCGTATTTTGAACGAAGCGAAGGCATGGAAGCGAGATGAGCTCTTACTGAGAACTGGGTATACCTCATCTGATCGCTTGAATTTCTTGTTATCCGTTCATAGCAACGCTTAATCATGAATGTGGCGAAGGATGGCAGCGAAGTCGTGGTTCTCTCTCTTTTTCGAAGAATTAGTCTGGTAGTGATATGATTGCTAAATATAGTCCTGGGTATTAATGCGATATCATACTTGGTCAGTAATCTCGTGCGGTCATTGGGCCTTGGGTTTCTCCTTTCGTTTATATTGAAACACTCGTGACCCAGTCTCGTGTGACTCTTTCCAAAGTCCGTCCTCCTCTTCTCTCAAATTCTATTTTTGACATTAATATATCTTCCACTCTTTTGGTCGGCGAGGGATTTTACCAACGCTTAATTTCGCTGCTAGTCTCGGATTAAAAGCACCACCCACGCGTACAGATAAATGTTCCTAATCTTCCCACTTGAATATTCCACTGGGAGCCCTTAATCGGGCAGAAATTAGGCCTATTAAAGTCGTCTGTAAATGGGAGAAAATTAGCTGGAAATGTCTTTATTTCATGTAGCGGTGGTCTTTTGAAACTCTTTTGAGGTACAGTGCTATAGATGTATCTTCATCGCTAAAATAACTTTCCTTTGTATACAATCAAATTACGGTTTTTCTTTCATTGCTCGATAACGATGTTTCAACTCGACTCGTTGCAACTTATCATGCCTGCATGTGTTTCTCGCTGCATGGATAAGTCGACGGGAAGTATTTAGGGCGAACTTTACGATTTTTGGTTAGGGCTATTATTAGGATTTAAATAGCGGAGCGGTGACATAGTTCAAGGCTCGTTAGAGGTCATAATCAAGGCAACTCTTCGACGAAGATCAATGTGAACTAAGAGTTGGGCTTAGTCATTGGATTGAAGCGTATTTAAATGTTAGGCTAAGGTTTGAGTCACTCTGTAGCAAAACGAAAGTTCATTTTCTGCTTCTGCTCCGTTTCTAAGTCGTTCTCTTCGGTCGTCTGTCTTCCAGCCGTCTTACCAATGCATCTATTTTTGTATTTTCTCTTAATTCTGTATGTTGCTAATTTCTTAATGCCTTTCAGTTGCAACTGCTCAAAATCGTTGTCGATTTGATTCGCGAAGCCAAGGACAAAGAAATAATCGAATTCGGAAGAAATTTGAAAAGCAAAAGTCTGGTACGACTTATTTTGTCTAGTTCATTGTTTTTAAGAGAAAAATATTATTGATTGTGCCCGTTTTTAGCGTTGCTTCATGAATTTGCTGTCTAGACGTGATCGATTGATTGAGCAAGCACACACCGGCGGCTACGCAGTCGCCAGTCTGAATCTGGCTTTGCGTGGAATGAATTTCAATTGGAATTCAATCAAGGTGAAGTCGAAAGGGATCAAAAATGGTAAAAAGGTACACTGTTTGAAAAATTGTGTAGCATACTCGACTTGGAGGTCGGCAGAAGCAAGTAAAAAAGCTGAATTTGTCTGAGGTGGTGGCTTCCGTTGCCTTCTTCGCCGACATTGTTCGTATTTTTAAAAGTGGAAGACTCGAAACCAAGGTTCGCTGTGAGTCTACACCCCGAACGGCAACGCTATGGCTTTTCAATCTGGTAATTTATCACAGACCCAGAGAGTATAGCAACAGAAATACATGGCATTGATAACTCAGACAACTTTAACAAGAATGGTTTAGCACACGTAGCAAAACTAGGCCTTTGTTTGGCTAAGTGAAAGAAGCCCACTTCGTTTTCCCTTTGCGTCTCTTTTTCTGTCTCTAGCTTCTTCCTCTTAGTCGGTTTCGAGCCGACAACAATGAGTCGAGATCACTTTTGGCGGCCGATATCGAGGGACACCAGCGTATAGGTTTCTGCATTGTCCCCGTCTCTAGCTAAAATGGCCTAACTACGTTAAGAAACTCATGCGACAAATTGCATGAACTATTTTGAATTGTGAAGTGTCCCTTTTTTCGCTCTAGCGTTTTAAAGCTGTTGGCAAAGACAAAGACGATAACCGCTACTGGACTTTTGGCAGTAAGTACGATGTTGAAGTGAAATAGCTCTACCCACCCATTGCATCGCTCTTCGAAAACAAGCTAGATTAGCTTCGCAGTTGCTTCGAAAGAACGCTTTAAGTCCGTCTGAAGTGTCAAGGTAGCTCTCAGTGGTGAAATTCCTGCCCACTGACCATATGGTCAGTGGTTCGAACCCACCCTTAGTTAAGCGTTCACTTTGAGTGAGGAGGGTCGCTAGCTTTCTGTAATTCCAGGCTTATGAATCAAGATGCGTGGTCACATTGAGAGGAAGGACCTGGACAATGCTCGATAAGCAAAAAGTTTCTAAGTGTCCAAATTTCTATCTTTCACAACTAGGTATAATTATATGTAACAGAAAGATCTTCTTGCACAAGGACCAGCTAGCTATCAAAGGACCAGATCTGGGTTATTCAGATTTTTATTCCACCCCATGCGGGGATTTTTTGCTTTTTCCTGACGTTTTGGATGCAGCGAGGACCTTGAATGTCAAGGCTTATCCAAGAGTGGAGAGAGCGTACGAAATCGTTAGATTAATAATGCTATAAGTTGAGTGAGACCGCCAGTATCAGTAGAGATTTAAGTCGGAATTTTGTGGTCTTTGCGTTTCAAGCGATGAGATTAATTTGGATTAGATCTTCGTGTGTAATCACGAAATCCTGCTAAGGATCTTAATGCGATGATTAGGGCATCTTTATGCATCGGTTATGTTCTACTCAGGTGATAAAGTAATTGTTGGGAAATTCTCTAGCTCTTTTTGTGCTGAATCTAGAATCTGAACGTGGATTTCAGAGTGCTTGAACGGTGTGATTAGTGTCCTAGTCCCTCCTCTCCAAGTGACCATACCTTGTTTCATATTGGTTTTAGTTGCTGAGGTATATTTTGGGATGCTGAGAGCCTATTCTTGTTGAGTAGAGTCAGGATCCTTTCTTGTAATTTGAAGGCGTATCAAGATTCGTATGATTCATGAATCGTAAAATAGACTTTAGGACATTGAGAAGCTATGCTTATAGAGCAGTGTGCTGGTCCTTTCTCAATGTGAGCACACCTTATAAGTCATCATAAGTCTGGAGTTGCCGAAAGCTATTGACTCTCCTAAATCCAAGTGAAAGTTGAACGCGAGGTGATGCGGCTGAACTGTTGACAGTTGATCAGTTGAGTACTTCCCTCGCCACTAATCCATCCCCACATCTGATTCTTTTTTATGCCAGCTTTCGTTTGAGTAATTCGCTCGATACTACTATGAAACTACTTGCTACCACTTTGTCAGCTTTTTCTACCAAGTGATGTTCTGGTTCGATAAACCCGCTGAAGAAATGAACTCTTGTTGCAATCTTGTGATTCGTTGACTGCACATGACAGCACTTCATTCTCACACAAATGTCACATGAAGAGTTGGCACTTTCATCTTATTTTTTACGCAATTTTTATATTCAATTTATTCGCCTATTCGTATTTGCATTGATATTTTCACTAAATTTTTTTTCATTTTTGCTTCACTTTCGATGTCAATTTCATTATTCACTTTTTCGTTCAATCATTTATTTGTTTATTTCTCGAGTTTGACAATAATCTGCTTTCCGTTAGGTTCAAGACTTTTCCGAGAGCTCTCGAAGCCAAATTCAAAGAGGCAAAGTTTGATAAAATCTTTTATTCACTCGTTTAATTATGTTTTTAGCTATCCTTTATCTTAGCACACTTATTAATTATTCATAGATATAAAAGCATGAATTAAATTACGTGCTTAGGTAACTAACACAAAACATCACCCATGCGATTTCGGAATTTATAGCATTGCCTTCAGTAAAAGATTTCACTGAGGAAAACGTGGTTTTTTTTATATTGAAAAAATATTCTCACGCTAGTGATGTAGTTTTTCTTGAAATAGCATCCTTCACGACACGTTTTCCTGTTCGTGGTATTATCTGACCGTCAATCTGAATCGTTTCTTAGATGTATTGTTGATTCCAGGTGTCGATTGGCTATTCATTAATTCCGTGGCTTCTATTGTCTTTCACAGATTCGAACTGGTCTGCACAACTCCAAATGAATGGGAAGGATTCATTCTGTATGTAACGCTCATTCTTACCATCGATATGATTACCAAGTAGTTTTTCATTAATCTGTCACGTACTTTGACTCCAACGATCATCTTATCACGGTTACGGTGATATACAGTTTTGATCTCAGCAGCTTTCTTCCGACTGATTCTCAACAGCGTCGCATACTCGATTTCGAGCGTAGCAGAAACCAGAGACAGGGCTCTGAGTTTTTTCTAGGGAAGTGGATTTGATAGGTGGTTTCCCGCTGCCTTCCTCGCCAGTGGCGTTTTTATAGTGACGTGTGGAGGAATCGAACTCACAACCCCTGCGTTATGAGTCCGCATGCTTAACGATTACACCACGGCACCACGGAATTATTCTTATTATTGCTATTATTTTTTTATGATGGAATTTATCTGTGATTCCTAACAGCCTTCTTACGAGTTAGTTTATCAATCAATCTTTGTTATTGATTGATGATTGCAATGTCAGTGATTTTGATCATGGCTGGTGGTGGCAAGTGATTCGTGATTGTGGGAATGATTAATTTCTTGGCCAAACCAATTTCTGTCATTACTGATCGTTGATTTTTTCACGATTGGATTGATTTTTGTGACCTGATTTCCTTCAGTTTGTCACAGTGGTGTCTCGTATTTCTTCTTCGTCTTTACCCACAATGATGAGTGATGTGATATGATTGATTTTCATCACGATTAGATTGGTCTCTGTGATTTCTTATGTTTGCATGTTAGTCATGGTGATGATGTGTCTGAGTTCGTGTTTATCATTCCCAATGGCGGCAACAAGCGCTAGTGAAAACGCAAGTCACCTGCTGCCAACGTCTTGGCATATTCACAAACTCGGCAATAGAGCCTCGCTTCTTGTTGACGTTCCCCGGCCCAACAATGCGCATTAATGGTGTTCACAAACAGCCTCATTCAGCTAGCGTTGAATACCCATTCATTCCCCTCTCTATTCGATTCAACGTGTATTCTTTTGTATTTTGCATGTTTATGCCATGTCTCCTAATCCTGTCTCGTAATCCTGTCTCGCTTCAGGACATTGAGACCGTCACCTCACAAGAACGAAAAGGAGCTTCACAAATCACTGAAGCATGTTTGGGGCAAAATCAAGGACCAGATTCAACTCGCTCAACTGAAAATGAAGGGACACCTTGAACTGAGTCAAATGGCTGTGAAGGAGCATTTTGAGGTTAGTTCCTGTTGCCAACGCTTGCTGAATGTTCTCTTTGACGATCTGCTCTGTAAACGTCTCGCTCTTTCTGTCTGTCTGTTGAGGGAGAGAATAGTTATGTCATTAAACAGCCTGGTCATCTACGCCATGTCAAGACCTTTTGATTGGTGCCATATCAAAGGCGAAAGAGGAGTTGCCGGGTGCGGTCAAGGTAAGAGGATTCAGCGGAACATGGCTCGATCCGGATAGCTTCTTGGGTCCTGAAATCGCCACTGGAAGCTTTGTCTCTAGAATCGCTATGTTTGGTCGTATTGAGAGGAGAGGACCAGAATACTGCTTGATAAGCAAAGCTGTTCCCTGTCCTAGAATCTACTTGAGAAGCCCAAAATCTTGGGCAATAGTGAGTGTGCTCACACGGAGAGATTGGACTATAAGCGCATCATCTCAGTACCGTCCAAGTTGTATGAACAATGGATTTTAAGGTCTAAGCCGAACGATAAAAAGGGCTTGTCCGATAAGCATCACGTCTAAAGTCTATTTTTAAATGCTATATAGTCTTCTTCTAGTGGTTCTAATAATTTTGCTAATTCGAACAAAATTTTCAGGTCCCTTGAATATCCTCAAAGAAATAACCTCTAAAAGTCGAATGTCTGTGATTCGAACTTTTTGTAAGTCGAATATTCTTACGATTCCTCCCAAAGAATTCTAATTAGACGGAGTCGGAGTTGAGTGTGGTTTTGAAAGCCAAAACACTGCAAGAAGACTAGCATTAAGTGGGCTTTTTCATCGCTAATTCTGTTTGAATTGCGTTCTTACTTTCCGAAACAAATTTAAACTTCTGCTGCAATTTTCTTCTAACTCTGATGCGTTCTGTTATTTTCCTGAGTTTTTTCGACGGTTCCCTGTTAAAAAAATGTCGTCTTCAAGCGGAGATTTCTAGCTGTGTTTAACCCATTGTAGAATTGCGTTGACAGCATTACCTGTGGCATTACGGGTCGCAAAGAAAGCATTTATGGAAACAAGAAAGGCGACGTAAATACGTCATGTACTCTGTTGTCGCAGGTGTCATTTCCTCTGGTAATTAACCACAATCCAAATGTTTTGCCAGCAGGAACTAAGGGCCAATTTGCGGTCAGATTATTTTCAGCAAATCGTACTTCGCCTAACTGCCTTATCTCCCAACCAGACAAGTTTGACTTGAGAAGTATTTTGTAATACGGTCCAAGATTTAAGTCGAAATTCGCTTGGCTTCATCGTTAAGGAGGAAATGTGCTCCACAAATATACCGGTAAAGATTTAAAAGTAGGATGAATGCAGTGAAATCGAACTCGCCTTTTTATTACCACATGGATTAATGATATCTCATTAAGCGAAATTTGTTTTTGTATGGAAGTTGTCCTTGTCATCGCTCTGCCTGAAAGACAACAGAGTCATGTTTTAAGGGTATTTGCTGCATAGCTGCTTAATGTATGCTTTTACTCCAGTAAATTATTAAGAATTGGTTCGAAAAGCGAGGCAGAAGCAGGCACTGCGAGCGAGCCAGTCTGAGATTTCCCAAACTTCAGGAAAGAAAAAACTCGCACTTTTGTACGAGCCGTTCAGTGACCTGTTATTTCAAATATCTGTTTACCTTTCGATTTTGTCCGCTATGGCAGTAATGTTCTCATGATGGTTGAACCACTGCCGTGAAGGGAGGCATGGAGTGCCGTGCCGTGCCGTGCCGTGTTGTTGAACCTAGTCCCAGTGAAGAGGACACGCTTATGTTCCCGTCAGGAAGTTTCGACTCGCCAAACTCGTATCATCAACAACTGAGGGTGTAGATGGTGATATGCTGCTGATAGCAACGATCTCTTGCGAAGCCATTTTAGAGTTGCGTATCCTGTTTTCTCGATGCAACAAAACTTTCCTCTTAGTTTCACCGCCGTTACGCCGTTTCGAAAATAATTGCGCCCGATAGATCCGCAAAGCTTGTTTCTATGTGTATTGCGTCAGGTCCTCGTATTTACTTGGTCAATAAGTTGCGCTGGTACTTGTTCGAATAACGACTCGCCACGGTGATTGTAACCTGCAGATTTTTTATGGTTCAGGAACTTCACTTAATTATATCTAATAAGCTTTGGGCACTTGGTAAATACAATAATCAAAACCCTACCGTATAGTTCAGATGACCTTTTAGCGGCGAAATTATATCTCGCTTTTCCATTCTCATCTCCAATGTCGATGTTTATTTCGACGCGAATTAGGCTTATAAACAACAATGGACTCACTCTGAGCATCAGAGCATTGCACATCAACGTTTCACGCGCTTAAATTGGGATTTGTCGATTCGTTATTCGAAATATCGACGTTATTTTTCGTCGGAATCAGAGGATAGGTCTTCAGCTCATTGCACCCCGGTGAGTTTAACCCGTACTTAGAGAATCCAAGATATCTTTTTAATTTTCTGTTGATTCAAATATTTAGCAACAAAAATTGCCCTTGTTATCAACGTCGATATTTATTTTGGATTGTACAAATATTCATCGCCTTTCTCCGAATTGTGATTTACTTGGTCCCATTTTGCACACTGGAAGCTGTAATATTATCTGAAAGATCGTAAGTCCCTATCAAGAATATTTTGCGTTTTGTATTTAAACGTTAAATGGTTGAAAATATCTTGCTTTGGGGCTTGCCATTTAACTTAATGCAAATTGTAGATTTGGGCATTTTTATCGTTGCCTATCACATTTCGTTTCATTACGTTCTCTCTTCAAGATCAAACTCTAGATTGTCAGAAAATTAGCGCAAGTGCCCGGCACTTCATCTTCACGATAAGACAGATCGCTGCATTTCAGTGAGATCTTGTGATAATACGCCATTCAGTGCATAAACTTAGAAAATTCTTTTATCCGCCATTTGAAATAGGCAATTTCCGGCCAGAAAACTGATAAGAATATACAGCTTCTAGCCGTTGCATTTAGCGAGGGAATCATTTCGAAGTCTGATAACAATTTATGTTGATGATTATTTTGTTGGCGTATTTTTATCTACACCCAGATATTCCACAAATTCCTAGATTTGCAGATTGGACCATCGATATAGCTTTCAAAGTTAGAAATAGCTGTTTGAGTGGCACATTCGCCGTTAGGTTTAATCGAACCGTTCTGTTTAGTTGCTATAAATAAAAGTTTTTTCTAAAAAGTGCCGATGTTAGTTTTTCCCACTTGTTCCATTGAATACTCGCATTGAATCTTATGTCTTTGGGCTGGCGTTAAGTGCGTATATTAGCCCACTAATTGAAATATTTGACAAGTAATCAAGATAACGCAATGTATTCTCTAGTGTTGCATCGCCAGCTTCAGCGCTAATGGGCAGAGCTTCACTCTTTAGCTAATGGTGTTTGCACATGTAAGCACAGCTCTTCAGAAGAGTCCTTTGGAAATTTAATTGAAACTCGTGATGAAAATCATGTCACGCAACTATTGAGTGACATAACTCAACGGTGTTGACTGCGTTCGGTGCTATCACTAAACTCGCTGAGTTGATCGGTGATCGATGATTGCTAGGGACTGACATGAGTGAAGCCCCAGCCAAACTTGAACTCAACTTATTTTCATCTTTATTTCATATTTCATTCTTTTAAAGATGGTTGCCCTTCAGCATAAGCTGGTTCTCAAGAAGTCCCTCGACAAAAGCGTCAATAATAATAAGAACAGTAAATTGAATCTAACTATGAAGCCCTGTTAATAATAGTTAAAACTAAAATGCAAGAAACGAACAACACGAGACGAAATTGTTCCAGTCGGGGTCTGCAGGTATCGGCTCGACACACACACAGCTCTCACTTCATACTTCAACGTATCTTTTGAGATTAGGCTACCAATTTCAATTTCAATTTCTTAACCTTCGCATTTGATAATTTGAATCATACATATTAAAATAGGAGGCCCTTCGATAAACAGCTGGGTTTAAAAGTTGCCCACCCCCCCCCCCCTCTTGGTATTATGAAACGGCTTTAGATCACTAGCAAGAACAGTAACATGGAAAACGTTTCAATCGATACTGGCAGACTTGGAAATATACTGCTGATTTGCAGTTGTGAGAATTTTTTCAACGTCCCATACTGTGATTTGCATTGGGGAAAAAGCTTGATGCTTTGTACCCCTGAGAAGCAACCCAATTCATTCGTTTGCCTCGTTCACGATTAGATACACGGCTTTGGCAACGGACTGGTTTACCAACTGTCCGATATAGTTATATTGAATTTTTATTTGGTGAATATTTTCGAATCTCGTTTTTTCAAGGAATGGCCATGTGTTTTTATGCATAGGTTAATAGCTCAGTGGTCGAATCACGAGCCCATTGTTATCCGAGACTGTTAAATTCGGCCCCACGCACGTGTGCCTGTTTCTGGGTGGCCTTTTCCTTTCCACCACCTGTAATTAAGTACATGGCGTAAAGCTAAAGTCAAAGAACTGGCCACCCTGCCTCACCACACCGTGGCTCAGGGGATGCTACCTCTCTAACAAGGCCCTCCTAATGCCCGTATCTCACAAGTATGGCACTCAAGACGTCCATGTTCCCACTCGTGTAAGGTTAAAAATTGGGAGATATGAACTTGAGTCAGACCAAAGTTGTCGGTCGTATCCACGGACTTTTCAACATGTTGCGAAACAGCTCCTTCTTCGTTCTTGCCATCTAACGGCAGTTCTGAAAAGCAGATGCGAAAAGTACAAGGCGAATTTTTGCAGAACAGATGCAGTTCGTATCAGGCTGACCTTGGTATGCAAAGTTAATGCTCTTAGCGTCTTGCATCCCATAACCGAAGCTTCATTTATTGGCTGTGAAAAGGATTCCCCTGCCAGAGTTTTTCGCCATCTTGATTCTGGACAACGTGCCTGCCACAGATTTGAATAGTCGTTATTTATCAGCTTGTAAGCAAGTAAACTATGAATTATGCATACCATTTTAAGTCATATACATCGGAGATGGCCGGCAGATGAAGTACGCGCGGATGCGGTCAAGGCCAATTTCAAATGCGGTATAAATAGAAACACCAGTGCCTATTGTTATTTCCGAAGGAAGCAGATGCTGTCTTAATGTCACCCTGCCAATAGGTGTATTGTTGCTTGCAGATTAAACTAGTGCTGCATTGTCCAGAACACCTTGTGTAGAGAAACAACTAATTATTCTGTTTGCTCGCCAGTTGTCCAGGGGGTAGCGTTTTACATGTAACACCCGAAATTGGACTTAAAGACATTATTTGATGATAAGTGTTTGCAATTTCTTCTCTTCGTCATCACTCTCTCTCGATCTGATTTTTCGCGATCAATATTGTTTAGCTGGACTTCAGAGTAGTTCAAAACTGCAGTCAACTCTGTCTCATTCGAACTCTCTGGTGGATCGTTAAAATGTTCGAATTACAATAAGTTCGAAGTATAGAGATTTCGAATTTTAGAGGTTCTTCGAATGAGACAGAGTTGACTGCATGTTGACGAAGCAATGTCCTCACACAAACGGAGTCTGTGATTTTTCATTTGTTGCCTAAGTGAGGTGGCGGTGCTCCAATGACGGGGCCCCGAAGCATTTCTTGGATACTTGGATTCAGGGCCGGGGCCCATGCTTGTACATATAACAACATGCTGACGAAAAATGCGCGTTGTTGCCTGTCTGCATCAGCTATAATCAAAAGGCGGTGACATCATGTCATCAAGAGACTTATTACGAAGCCCACAGCTTGCTTAACTATTTTTCTAAGTTTCAAGGCGCATATTGCAAACAAGAAGGGCTGCAAATACTGAAGCAGAATTTCGATGTACTTAATAGTTCAGGCAAAGAGCACACAAGTGACAATGTTAAAAGGAGCTCTTACGTGAAAGATATTAAATGAAGGACAGACGATACTCATTATTGCAAGGGATTCGAACAATCATGCGTTGCTGTTACTGGCGTTTGTCCTTTTTCCTGAATCTTAAAACTTGCCATCTTTCAAATCTAAGATCAATAAACTTGATCTGATCTCTCTCTCCTTTTAGCTTTTCGCTTTGTTCTTTCTTCCTCTGTTGGGGCTTTGTATAGGCCACCATGGCCTTTCCCCAGCGCAACTCACTAAAAAAAAACATGAAGACACCCCAGCAGTTTTTAGTTATAATTCGTAATTATAAAGTGACGCCTGGATGTTTTGTTTATGTGTCTCTTTTAATTTCAGTTGAAGAGACATGCGGAAGCAATTGAAGCTCTTGAAACAAACTTTGAGAATTCTAAAATGACAAATATTGGAAAACTGGCAAAGAGGACCAAACCAAATCTTAACGTAAGTTCCTTGGTAAATTTCAACCTGACAAGGCAAACATTCTGCACAGAGTACTCGATTTCAAGCGTAGGAGAAATGTACGAGGTAGGGCTGTGAGGTATTCATAAAGAATCGGGTGTCTTGAAGGCCGCTGCACAGCATACTCGATTTCGAGCGTAGAACAAATTCGGCGCTGACATTTCTCTGGAAGTGGATTTCATGAGGAATTCTCCCCGAACCTTCTTCATAATGCTTCCATATCAATCAACCTATTATACTTTGGTACTCAAATCACCGCACTGCGTCGCCATTCGCTTCGGTCAACTTTATGGCATTGTTCACACTCAGAAGTATATTAGATCTGTTATCCTGTATTATTGTAAGATATTAGGATTGATTTCAAATTCTGTAACCACGTCAATCTAAGGGTTGATTCAGAGTTGGCCGCGCTGGATATTACAAAGTTAAATTATTAAATCAGGCAGAACTGAATAAAGCTTGAAGAATCTAATTTTTAGTGCCAGATCAAGCGAATTAGAAGGCTAATTGAAATAGATAAGATTTAAGTTAAAATGAGACTTGCTTAACATTAACAAGAGAACCGTAACATATCGTTGACATCACAGATATTTGTGAAATTCAATACACAATCTTTTTTGATATTCGTGTTCAAATAATCAATAAGATGCTCAATTAAGTTTGGCTTGTAATTTCGTAGGTATTGAAAAATTATTAGTGTCATGAAAGCAAGCTTTCGAGGAGAGAGCATTTTTAGGAAACAAAAATTTCCTTTTAGAAATGATTACAGCGTAAGCTACTTATCTCCGATTAGCTTGCATGAGTGTTTGTGTTGGTTGGAATGGCGTTCTTAATCTATGTATGTAAGAGCGTTTTCCGCTGTCATGTCCACGCAACTTTGCAATCAGAAATGCCTAAGTAATGCCTAAGTTTGCGATGGTAGCCATCTGTCGCATGGAAGTCTCTGCGAAATTTTGACACGTGTACACCTCCAGGCAGCTGCGATATCTTGCGAGGAATAATCCTGAAGCACCTGAAATGCCAGATGTTGAGAAAATTGCTGATAATCGTCTGAAAGGTGGCCGGAATATTGCACCGCAAAAGTGACTTCGTGGTGCCGTAGGGAAAGCGAAAGGAAAGCATGTCTTAAAATCCGCCCCTGAAGAAACTCGAGCCAATAACTCGAGCCTCTGGTTGCTGCTACGCTCAGTATGCATTTTGATTGGAGGAATCCATTTTTCTAGCAAAATCTCGGAGCACTGTCTCTGGTTTCTACTCTGATTTTGCCCTAGGAACTTATATGTACTAATCCATGGGCTGTAGTCGTAGGTCTTAGCTTTGCTTTTACGTTGGTAGTTATGCACAGCTCTTTTTTAGGATGAAATCGTGTCTCCTGTCGTAACCAACAGTCACATATTGTCAACTACTCCTGAAAAGGGCATGTTCGTGAAGAAGAAGAAAGTTAAACCGAAGATAAAGAAGCAAGAGGTATCACTGTTGTGCAAATCTCCTATTTGTAATTTTTCGTATGAAAAGGGATTTGTAACTTGAACATTTGGAAACCCAGAAAATGATTCCAATGCTGTTATGCAGAACGATTTGCTAAGCTCGGCTCTGGTAGAAGTAATTTTTAACACTACATTTACACTATGTTGCAGGTAATATGTATGTATATATGTATGTATATATGTATGCATGTATGTATGTATGCATGTATGTATGCATGTATGTGTATATGTATATGTATATGTATATATATATATGTATATATATATATATATATATATATTTATATATATTTCGCCGCTGTAAGACCTTTTCTTCAAGGTTAAACGTTATTAGAACTGTCCTTTCGTTTAGACTCTTGATGAATTATAGTTGAGAAGAGATAGAACTTTCAAGGGGGCAGTTGGCGTCGTGAATAGAATGCGCAACTTCCGTAGTGATAATGACAGGCTTGGTTCAATTCTAAGCCACGTTGGGGGTGCCATTCGCATGCCTCTCCATGTTTAAATTAGCATCGAGCATCTCTGATGTGTCCTAGTTTATTACCTCTGACGCGTTGGACTTCCCATCGCTCACATCGAGTATCTCACTCTGCTTCGCGTTTACCTTCATGGTTTTCTGGCTCTATAGTTCTAGTTCTGAATGTTTTTCTCCGCTGTCCTAGAATAATTTCACGAAGCCAAGCAAGCCGACAGCAAAGCTAAGTCGAAGCGACAGCTCTTCGTCAAGTAGTGACGGCCCAATCATGAAAAAGGCGAAAATATTTGAAGAGGTAGTTTCTCCTTTGCTTTAATGTGTCACTTTTTTATTGATTGATATTCGGAAAGATCTTCTAGTTTCTACTCGTCTCAACGTGTAGAATTATGAAAGTAAGCGGTGATTCGTTTTCAGCAGGAATTTCCTAGTGGCCGAGAAAGGACTAGCCATCTACTGGTCATTGCTCATCTCATTTCATTTAATCCAGAAGGATGACCCTTAAGCAGGAGGTGATTCGCAAAGGGCCCTCCATTTGAGAACATTCATTACAATCGATAAATCAAAGTCAAAGTTCTTTCCATCATAATTTTTGGCAAACAGGGTGGCACCCATATCCGTTTCATTAGCCTTTGGGCCACACGTCTATGCAAGCACTGTGAATGCTACAGTTGGGGTCTGGCCACCTGGTAAGACTGTGTGTTAAAGTCCCATACTCTTTCCCAAAATACTGAATGCTACGTAGGGGAATAGCATGTACCATTTTTTCAAGTCTTTGGTATGACTCAGCCAGGTATCGAACCCTGACCTACCGCATACAAAGCGAGTATTCTACCATTGGGCCATGGGCACCGTCACAGTCGATATATAATAATTACCCGAATCATAGTGTTTGTTGTTTCACGAACTGATTTGTAGCAAGAGACGATATGTTAAGCACCAGAAGCTTTAATCGGCTTACGATCGTCAGTTGTTTAAGTCGCTTGGAGAGTGTTTATGTGGTTCTTAAGTTCGAGTGTCTGTATGTGTCAAAATCCATGGGTTATTCTGGCCGATCGATCATCTTATTAAACATGCAGAGGGCACAGAGCCAGAGAGACCACGACTTGTGCTGTGGTCTGACTTATCTGGCTGTTTCCTGAATGATGCTTGCGCGCCTATGTTTAGAATAGCAATTAGCTAAATTTGCTCTAAAAGAAGAAAGCAGGAAGTGGTAGATTAGTCGAAGAAAGGAGATGAGTAGATGGGTAAGTGTAGGCCTATGCAATAGGAGCAGCGAGATAGCGAAGGAATGGAGTCCACTGAAAGTGGATAAAACTTCATAGGCAAACACATGGAAGGATTGGAATGAATTCGCTGAGGCCGCCGAAAATGTCGCGAGAAGAGTGCACATGATATCACCACGATAATATGACGAGTTTACTCGCTTCACGTTCCATCACCGTGGAAACCACCAAGGATCAGTTCCTGAAAAGCCGTTGATTACGGATCGAACAGTGTGCTGGTCCTTTTTCATAATCTGTGATGTCATTTCGAGATTCCTACGATTCGTGAATCGTAAGGTAGATTTTAGGACACTGAGAAGCTAGGCTTATCAGGCAAGCTGTGTACTAGTCCTTTCTCATAATGGGATGTCATTTCGAGATTCACACGATTCATACGATTCATACGATTCATCGATTCATACGATTCACACGATTCATACGATTCACACGATTCATCGATTCACACGATTCACACGATTCATCGATTCATACGATTCATCGATTCATACGATTCACACGATTCATACGATTCACACGATTCATACGATTCACACGATTCATCGATTCATACGATTCACACGATTCATACGATTCATACGATTCACACGATTCATACGATTCACACGATTCATCGATTCACACGATTCACACGATTCATCGATTCATACGATTCATCGATTCATACGATTCACACGATTCATACGATTCACACGATTCATACGATTCACACGATTCATACGATTCATACGATTCACACGATTCACACGATTCATCGATTCATACGATTCACACGATTCATACGATTCATACGATTCACACGATTCATACGATTCATACGATTCACACGATTCATCGATTCATACGATTCACACGATTCATACGATTCATACGATTCACACGATTCATACGATTCACACGATTCACACGATTCATCGATTCATACGATTCATCGATTCATACGATTCACACGATTCATATGATTCATCGATTCATACGATTCATCGATTCATACGATTCACACGATTCATACGATTCATCGATTCATACGATTCACACGATTCATCGATTCATACGATTCACACGATGCATACGATTCACACGATTCATACGATTCAAACGATTCATACGATTCACACGATTCACACAATTCATATGATTCACACGATTCAAACGATTAATACGATTCACACGATGCATACGATTCACACGATGCATACGATTCAAACGATTAATACGATTCACACGATTCAAACGATTCATACGATTCACACAATTCATACGATTCACACGATTCACACGATTCAAACGATTCATACGATTCACACAATTCATATGATTCACACGATTCAAACGATTCATACGATTCACACGATGCATACGATTCACACGATGCATACGATTCAAACGATTAATACGATTCACACGATTCAAACGATTCATACGATTCACACAATTCATACGATTCACACGATTCATACGATTCAAACGATTCATACGATTCACACGATTCATACGATTCACACAATTCATACGATTCACACGATTCAAACGATTCACACGATTCATACGATTCACACAATTCATACGATTCACATGATTCAAACGATTCATACGATTCACACGATTCATACGATTCACACGATTCATACGATTCACACAATTCATACGATTCATACGATTCACACAATTCATACGATTCACACGATTCAAACGATTCACACGATTCACACGATTCAAACGATTCATGAATCGTAAGGTAGACATTTTGACGCTTTGAGGCTTTTTGCTTATTGGTATATTGTTCAGGTCCTTACTCTTTATGTATCTACATATCGCGATTCATGTGCCTGGAATTAGAGTTCGCGATTCTTCTCACTCCCAGTGAAAGTCAAACGTGAAAGAAAGTCAAGCTCATTGTGGGCTCCAACCATTGATCCTAGAATACTAATGACCATCTGCTTTGCTGCTGAGCCATCACCAGTATTGCTCAGAAATGATTTGGTCACACGGAAGATCTTTTCAGTATGAGCTCGTGAAAATGTGAAACGTCAGATAATGGGCAAATGGCCCACAAATGTGTTATGATGTGGAGATGAATTGTAGACGAATGAATGCAAATTTGTTTTATGTTATGCACTTTTATTTCAGAAACCAAGACTTGTCGACCAGCATCAAAGTGAAGGTGATGAAATTCCGGAAGATCTTCGCCGAAAGATCGAAAACGACGACCCAGGAATTGATTTGAGCATTTTCAAACCGTTGGAAAAACGGAAATGCGTTTTGGAGTTAGAGAAAAGGAAAGGGAAGACATGGTATGAGGCTGATGATGACGCCAGCGAAGAGGAACTCCGTGTAGAAGAATGTAAGTTGTTTTTTAATGCTTGTGTTGTCATTGCCGCCACGGTGCTATTTCAAACGTTATGTAATCAATAACTTAATGATAGGCTGCTCCAGAATGACACACAGCAGCAGCTAATCAGCGCCTACTTTACAATAATGCAACGATACCATCGCTGGTTGTAGTGGTATTCTTCTTCGTTGAATCTTTCCCTCAAATATGCTTTGTGGGAAAGTGGTCGGAGAATCGGTTACGAGCCGACGAAATGAGTTGAGATCACTTTCGGCGGTCGATATCCAGGGACTCTAACGTAAAGGTTTCTGCATTGTCCCCGGCCGTAGTGGCGGTGGACCATGATTCTATTTCATTGTGTTGGCTTTGCACCTTTTTTCATACACACGATTCTACCTAGATGTCAAAAGGTCGACATTTGGACACTGAGAAGTTTTTTGGTTATCAAGCAGTGTCCAGGTCCTTCCTCTCAATGTGACCACGCCTCATGATTCCTACGCCTGGAATTACAGAAAGCTGGCGGCTCTCCTCACTCTAAGTGAAAGTTTAGCTGAGGTGGGACTTGAACTACTGACCATTGGATCAATGCGCAAGAATCTTGCCATTGAGCTATCCTGACACCTGGCTTTGCACCTCGTCCTCTGCCAAAGTGATAACTTCCAAACACCCTTCTTGCACTTGCTCCATTTGACGGACTACGCCCTTGCCACACTACATTTCATTTTGATTCCATTAAGGGGGTTGCCCATCACCTGTTCTGATTTACAACGGCCCTTCGCTTAAAAATGTCGCTGAAATTAGATGCAATATCAAAATTTGAACTTTTTTAAAGACCCCACACATAATTGTTGCTAGGAAGGAATTGTGAAAGAAGAAAAGAGATTGACCAAATAGTTTTTTTTGAATAAATTTAGGGAAGTTAACTGGTTGGTTTCCGTATTTTCGCTGCTCGATAAGAAAAACACATTTGCTCGTTCAAATCTGTCTGAGTATTGCGGAAGACATACGAAGGGCTCTTTGAGTTTCGGACGAATAGGTGGCAGATGGCTGTTGGTGGGACCAATTCATGCAGGGACTTGAAGAACGTTGTTTTAGATTCGCCAGTCTAAGCTGGTCAATGGTCTTCTAGCCAAACCCGTCAAAAAAGTAGTCTGCTAGGGGTGCCAAAGCTGCTGTTGGTTGCAATCCTTGCAGCTTGGTTTTGAAGTTTTTTTAATTGACTGAGCTCAGTCGAACCAGCGCAACCCCAAACAGGAGAATTACAGAAAGTGTCGCTTAACAATACCTGTGCTCAGAAGCGCGCGTGTTTCATTTGGTTGCGTGGCTTTAGCACACCCCAGAGATCTCGTCAACATTTTAAGGATGGGTAACTGTTAAATTGTCCTATTACGACCATTGTCCTATTACGACCATTGTCCCATAAGAGTCGGACGAAGATTGTCAGTATGACGAAATTGCATTGCTAATTTTTCCGTGCAAATGTTGAAGACTTTCTCATTGATGCATTAATTCACATTTAGTATCCTTTGATGATGATTTTAAAAACTAGTCTCTTGAATATTCAACGATATTTTCCTTCTTAGTCCCAACAGACAAGGAAGCACCTCCAAAGAAGAAGAAGAAAAAGAAGGTGAAGACGCCACCACCTGTTATACCGGAGCCTGCGCCAGTTCTCGCTGCCCCCATACCTCCATATAAATCTTACGTGTTTTCAACGGCACTCGCAAATCGAGGAGCGTACGAAGTGATCATCAAGGGCAAATACAATACTATCATCGCGTACCATCAAGCCCAGAAGTGGCCTAAGTCGTACTTGCAGCATCGTATTCATTGCGAGCCGTTTGTGCCAGAGGAACTCAAGAGCGAACCGACGTTGTACAGCTCAGATAACGGGCATGCTCTGAGCTTAAGTGAAGAGGAGAGTAAGAAGCCACCAGCAAAGAAGAAGCAGCTGAAAAAGCCCAAGAAAAAGCCGCAGAAGAAGTTGCAACGGAAGATCTCAGATGCATCACTGTCAACATCGACGCCGTCGCCCGTTGCTATAGAGCACCAGCCTGAAAGAGAGGCGTATTCATCAGGGCGGGATACTGACTGTTCTGAGCAGGATAGCCCATGCTCGGATCGTGATAACGAGAATTCGGATACCGAATTTTATCAACCGAAGGGGCGCCAATCAGATACTGAATCCAGCCGTATTTTCGAAGACGACGAGGACTTTCTGATAAAGCGGGACCAGTCCATGAGAGACTGCAACAAAATGTCGAAAGGCGAGTCCACGTTGAAGTACCATGATGATTATGAGCGATTTATTCACAACAATAATCGTAAAACGAACAAGCAGAACTCTCAGAGACTAGTCTCTTCCAAAAAGCCGAGTTATGGCTCGCAGAGGAAACCGCAGATCTCTAAAGTTCCTACCAAAGGACAGAAAAAACAGAACTTTTCCCACCCTAGGCCTAGCCCGCTTAATCAGCCAACCTCACTATCGAAAATCCACCACATTCCAGATCAACTAAGCGAAGATGATGACGATGAAGATGAAAACAGCGCGTCGTCTGAAAACGAGTTGAGTGGAGAAGCAGACCGCGAAGACGTGATTAATCAAGGCGTCCCACGACTGCCTGTTGAAGCAGAGATCGAGGACGCCAAATCACCGACGGAGCAGTTGATGGAGAGACACATTCACCCAACAATGAACAAGATGGCGGAATCAGCGACTGCGAACGAGCCGAAGAAAGACGAGGAACGGAATTCAGATTTATCGAATATGTCATCACAAGAAAGGATAGTGGACCAAGGAGCGTCTGTGATTTCAAGCATTAAGGGTCCAAGCATGCCTCTGAAGATGTCTGCATCGTCAGATGTATTATCGGGAAGTCCAAGAAATTCACCGCAACTGTCCCCCTTTGCATCGTATCGAGGCCGACCGGCAACCTACCCAGCAGAAATCGTTAATCCGAAACCGGCGCAACTTGCTAGTCCGCATAGATGCGGGGAAACAGAGAGAAACCCGGAAGCTGAAGGCGCGAAAGTTCACGATAATGATATGCAATCGCCAGGCAGCAGTGTAGTGGAAATACCACCAAGCGAGGCATCATCGAAATCGGGCATCCCACGACCTACAACGCTGCACATAGGAAGCAAGGCGTCGCCTCCGCAGCAGAACCATCCCCCGTTGACTGGAGCCGATCCAAAACGACCAAAACCAGTGCATATACCTCACATGTCCCCACACCAAATGGAGGTTTCTTCTGTTATTCAGAGACCAAATCCTTCGCCATCTTCATCAGTGGATAACCTTTGTTCCCCCGCAATTCCGATGCACCAGATGCAGTCGCCATCGATCCCAGTCAAACCGCAGTCCAGTTCGCCTATCATTATTCATGATACGGTCAACGGTAGTAACAGATCCGTTTCTCCCACGTCACCTGCAATCATCAACAAATCGGCAGGGCCGTACTCATCCGGCGTGCACTCGATCATCTCCCCTGTAATAACAAACCACAAATCGCCGCCGATCTCGCGTAGTTCGCCCAATGTGCAACCAATCACCAGTGCCGGCTTCAACTGCGCAGTTCAGCGTCCTCTTTCCCCCACGCAGCCTAGTAACAACTTGCAGAGGATGCACGTAAGTCAACAGGAGCACAACTTGCAAGCTGCGTTGTATCAACGCCACCGAATACCACAGCTGCCAGCCAGTCTCAAGACAGGAGTTCGAGGCACACCGTCAGCATTAGATGAAGAGAAAAGGATGTCGGGTATGATGTATAATCAACAGGCCAGAGCCTACCAGGCAATGCAGCACGGTTTACCCAAAGAATTGAACCATCTTGCTCGCGGATTTACCCAAGTGGCCCAGGAGTCAGGCCATAACTTCCATGGCATCCCAGGTCACGGGGCCCAGGAAACGGCGCGATCCATCCACGCACCGGGTCATGGGGTGCCCGAATCACTGAAATCGCACCTCGCAATGCAACGAAGTTCGCTCGGGGATTCCGCCCGTGCCTTGCACGGTATTGCACACGAAAATGACGAGCAAGCACGCACATACCTAGGAATGCCTCATGGAGTACCAGAGCCCAATAGATCTCATCACGGACTGCCGAGAGTTGCTCAAAGTTCCCCCAGATCTCACATAGGTATACCGAGTCATTCCCAAGATGCTTCACGGACTATTTTAGGCCTAACTCAAAGCGCTCAAGAGGTAGCTAGAAACGTGCTTGGTTCGTCACACAGTTCGCAGGAATCCTCTTCGAGGGCGCATCATTCGGCACCTCCCAGCGCATCAGAGTCGTCTCGCTCTCATCACGGGTTGCCTATCAATGCGCAAGAACTTTCTCGCACGCACCATGCCTTCGCACACCCTATGCATGAACAGTCGAGGTATCCCCCGGGAATGACCCACCCATTCCATCTGAACAGAACACTACACGAATCCGCACACGGTCGCAGCATACACGAAGTTGCGCATTCGGTTAGGCCCGGCGTGCATGGACACTCGTTTCAGCAGGGCTTCAGAAGTTTGACGGAGAGCCCTGTCGGCAAGAGTCCGCCAACGCAATCGCTTTTTCAACACGCACACGGACGAGAATTTCCCTCGCCTTCCACGGGCACCAAGGGCTACCCGTCCCCATTAATGGAAAGAGCCATGATTGAGCAGTCGCGCTTGCTCGAGCATCAACAACAAGCCCGGCTTTTAGAACAGCAACAACAGCAACAGTCGAAAAAATCGTTTTCAGTGGAAAGTTTGACGGCATCCTCAGATGCAAGCGAACGCCCCAAGGGACAATGCTTGAACGGACAGCCAAACACTGTCTCGGCGCTTAGCAGGGCCGGGTACACTGCACAGCAGAGAAGTCACATGTTTGGCCACTTACCAGGTTACACTCGCGGTCCGTCTCCAGAATTTCTGAAATTACCGCATCACGTGCAACAGATGTATTCCGCAAGAGGCCTTAGTCCGTACATGAATTTTTCACATTTTAAAGGGTAAGATTAGTTGGTTGGCATAGTGTAATTTTCCGGTGCTTTTTAACAACTGATACCGCCATCACTTGGGGGCAAAGCTAAGATTTTTCGAAGCTAGCTTAGTTGCTTTTGGTCTCACCACACAAGCCTCTTTAATCATTTCTTCCGCTTGGCAAAATCATTTCGACTCAAGAGTGGAGTTCGTTGACAGATTTCGTTACTTCTCCACGTTCCGCTCTTGCTCACACCATGTTGAATTCAGAAGCTCCGTTTGTTAGGCATGTCTCGCTGTCAGCAATGTCGTGGTTCTCCCATTCCAACCAAAATCTTTTCGGCGCCTCAGTGGATGTTCATTGATTTTACAACATTCGCAACCCTCAATTGTTTGCTGCACGAGCTGCTTAAAGCTTTTCTTATCGACACCGCTCACTGCCCGAAGCCCTGACTTCACTGTGACAGCCCTAGTCGTGACTTTCTAAATCCACACGCTTGAGATATTCCCCTAAGCTTTGAAGGCAGCCCTGGAAATCGGGCTCTGCCTCTTAGCATGTGTCCCGAAATGTTGCCGGGTCCTGTACATGGAAGTAAGACTTTTCTCTTTCAACAGACGCAACAGTGTTATGAATTACCTACCTAAATATGATTGACTGGTTTTGGTCATTGGCGCTGATCTGAAATTAGCACTCCATCGATTCCATGCTGCGTTGATTTATGACGTAAACCTCTTGAAGAATTAGCTTGCTTCGAACAGCAACAGAGCAAAATTGTTCCTTGTGATTTAGGCTAGCTCGTCTTGTTGTAAGGAGACGATGGAAGGTGAATGAGTGGATACGGCGGAACCAGGTCTTAGTCACGTGGAAAGTAATACCTCTTCAGTAGACGTAATTAAACTGATAACATTGTGTGAATAGTTGAACGCTGATTGGTTCAAAACCAAATACGAACGATTTGATTGGATAGTTGCAAAACAAAAGACATGTTAGTTAATTTTCTTTTGTAATTCAAAAGAATTGTGGGATATAATATTGTTCCTATGTAAATAGCGCGGTTTTATTGATCAGTTGCGAGGAAATATTTCTTCTTCTTCCGTTTGCTTCTGTCGCCTTAGCTCCTGATTTTGGAGCATCGGACCTAAATTCTGTTATTTGAGCATAATTCCGTAGCGATTTTTCTGAGCTTACTTCTCGTGTGCCAAGGTCCTGGGCCCAAGGCATTCTCGTGCATGTTTCCTTTCGCCCTTTGAATGTCAAACCAGGAGTAAACAAGTCCCAGACGTGAAGGATAAGGGTGAAGGAAATGGATTCCCAACCTGACCATGTAGCAATACAGGATGGCACCCCCGGAACGTTCGTCTCGAGTATGGCACTCCAAGGTACTTTTGCTAACAGAAGGGTCCGTCCCTCGCCGTTTGGTGAAAGGGGCAACGATGTGCAAATAGCGAATGCTACGACGGGGGGGGGGGGTGACCAACTGGCATAGTGTTTATTAATGTGCTCGTGAAACCAATTGTACACATTTTTTCATGAGTCTGCAGCCTTTAATGCAAGAAAAGTGAACATAATAATATTTGGCTAGCCAGCTGGTATTAATATCATTTTCCCAACTTATTGAGTGCTTGGTAGAGAGTTACCATGTATAGTGTTTGGTGCTGCTACACCAGGAATCGAACCTTGACCGTCCCAATATTAAGCGGTCATGCGACCTAACCACGAACTCTATCCCGCGAATCATCATTCATCCCATAAAACGTGCGATTTATGGAATGTCTTGTCTTCTTCCTTTCCTGAATCCTATAACTTTCCCTCTTTCAAATCTAAGGTCAATAAATTTTATCTCCTTTCCTCTTAGCCTTTCACGTTCTTCCTCTATTGGGGCTCTGTATAGGCCACCGTGGCCTTTCCACAGCATAACTCGCTAAGAAGATTGACTGACAAGTCACTTAATTCTTTCACCGCCTCATTTTCCATTTTTTAAGTATGGTTATTTCCCCCTTCTTTGTAAGAACAAAGATTTACCGGAGCATGTATATGTTAACAGTATCGCCAGGGCTTTTAACCACACTGTTACACAGTTAAACACGCTTAAGACAACATCAGGTAGCGAAAGTAAGAATCTTATGCACACCTAGTCGTGTGATACAATAAAAGATATTCTTAAGATTTTCCGAAACACATCTTGCTTTGATATTGACAGTTCAGTTCAGATTACAACCGACCGGTGAGAATCTTATAGGTCAAGAATTAAGATCCTAGGTGAACATGCGGAGAGATATTCGGTGTTGCCATCAGCACAGTTAGAGACCAAAGTAATTTTTCTTGAAAATTCTAACGAAGTATATGGTGGATGAACCCCACAAAAGAACCCTAGCTTTACACTGTGTTTAGGGGTCCCCTTTTCAAATGCCTTATAAGTGACCCCTTCAATCTCAGGCCGAAGACCCCTTCAAGCCCACAGAGCCCGCTTTGATAACAGCACTTCCTGTGAAGAAGGGGTTACCCTGTGTAGACATCGCCATTATTATTACTATTATTATTCGCCTCAGCTTGCATTATTGATTTCTGTAGCATGGGTTCCTCCCGTTGCATTAGTCAGACGGTTGGTAATATCAGCACACCACACTGGTGTCTTGTTTATTGTCATTGTTAAACGACTTTAAAGACTCTTGGAGATAATAATCTGGGAAAAGCCATTAAACGACTTGATATCCCTTTGATAACCTTTTCGCCTTCTTTTGGAAGCGAAATTTGATGCCAGTTCAAACTACGGTAAGTTTTCCAGATGTTAAGCCACAATGTGGATAAGCCGGTATTAATCCATTAGTGGTGCCGTGGCGTAGTGGTTAGACATGCGGACTCACAATACAGAGGTTGTCAGTTCGATTCCTCCGAGCGTCACATTTAAAACGCCATTGGTGAGGAAGGCAAGGGGAAACCAGTTCATGAATTCAACTTCCCTAGAAAAAACTCAGAGCCCTGTCTCTGATTTCTGCTACGCTTGAAATCGAGTATGCGACGCAGTTTTAATCCATGGTAGTTGTTATTATGTTTATCATCACTATTATTAACCTCCCATAATACTTTCACCTCCTCTTATCACTGATGATGATATACGTACTACTATTGACTTAATCTCCGTGGGCAATGTCTGGTGCTACTATTAACAGAGAACATGTGAACTACAGTCAACGCTGTCTGATACGAACTCTCTGCTCGATCATAAAAATGTTCGAATTACAGAGATTCGAATTATGTAGCTTTTTATCAAGAGATTTTCAAAGGAACTTGAGAATTTTGTTCGAATTACACGAGTTCCAATTAGACAGAGTTGATTGTCAACACCATTATTGTTTCCTGCTGGGTGAAGGTTTTCCAAGGTTTGTATGCGGTAGTGGTGTCTTAGTGTGTTGGTCAGGCGAGCAAACTCATGACGAAGGTGCTGTGTGTTCCAATACTACATTATTCATAACAAAGATATCATCCATGACAAAGCAAACGGAGGACTACAACGTATTGATTAACTTTCCAAAATATGACCCAAAGGACCTGCGTCTGGCACCTGCCATTCTCGAATCGAGTCTTTTAAGCCGTTTTATATTGGGAAAGCACTGCACTGGCCCGCGCGGAGGAATCAAGAATCGGGGGAAATCTCCCCAACTTTTCAGCGAGGGAGCAGACAAGGTGTCCCTTGACATACTTTATGTATTATAAACTTTTCTGCCTATTCATGCCAACTCCCCCCCCCCCAAATTATTTCATATTCATATTTTCATATTTCATTCTTTTAAGGAGGGTTGCCTTTCAGCATAAGCTGCTATTCAAGGGCCCTCATTATTCAGAATTCCCTGCACCCTTGGTGTGTCTATTGTCTAGATTTGGTTTTGCGGATGAAAGCAAATGAAGTGAAACAGATGTTGTTTTGAAAAAGAGAACCGAACGGATTGTAACTCAAAGCAAAAGGTTAAAGGAGTAAACGCTATGATTATCTCAATTAAGAATTTGCTGAATGATATTGAAATTAGAACAGGTTTATTGCGACCGCAACTGGTGGCGTCGTCGTAACCCTTTTTAGAGCATGAATTCTAAGCGTGGCGTCTATTCCCAATACAAGAATCCCGCCACCAGCATTCTTGGCCTCGTTAACGATTTATCTTTTGAACATGAGACCTGCTCTCATTGAATCCCCTTCATCGATTTGCGATCGCCCCTTGTTAATTATGAATCAGTGGACAAAGCTGTATAGATCATATTAGCGAAAGGAGTCTGTCGGAGAGCGGAGAGACGTCGCTACACTCTCTTCCTCGTGGACTATGATAATACGGAGTGATTGTTCTCTCCTGTCCCTTCTCGCGGAGAACGGTGATTGAAAAAATGGTAATCGCACGCATTTATACATAGGCCAGCATTGAGCTTGGGAATATACACATTCGCCTGGAAATGCTAACCGCTTCGAACCGTTTCGCGCTTATAACGTTCTCAACAGCCACCGTATTGCTCTCTGCGGTCGGTTATGCATTCAAAGACCAACTCACAAGTCATTATGGCAGTCTGTTAAGCATATCTGCGAGTATAGTGAATTTTCAAATTGCAGGCTATTACATTCCTTGGAGGTATATCTCAATCGGCATTTCGCTGGCACTGCTTTTTGTGTATTACAAGGTATGCAAAATATATTGCCGCATTTTACAAATTTCTACGTACATATATACACAGCCAAACACACGTTAACGTCGAATATCCAGAAAAAAGCGCGAAAACTCGCGACTGGGTTTCAGCATTTAGCACAGTATAATAAAAAATTTAATTCAGTGGTATAATTCAGCATTTAGCTATAATACGAAATACTACAATCAGCAAAATGGAAAGAATCAGCTTGACAAGAATGCACGTGGATATGAAAAGGCCCCACCTCCAGCATTTTAACGTAATGCAAACAGCAAAGTTGAAAAGTCGATCAAGTCGATAGATAAATATATATATATAAGTGTAAAGTTCGTGCATAAATAAGTATATGAAAATACACTTACAGACTGTTCGCTTTTTCTTTCTTGGCCTAGCCGTCTATGCAATGCAGTTAGAATAATGCGAGAACCTTTAGCGAGCGAATGCGCACGAATCTATGAATATCAAGATGCCAGCAAAGCATATTGTATAGCTTAGCCAAAAAGGGTCTCAAAGGAGCAAGAATCGTCCGGTTCTCTTGCTGCAGAGCGATTTAATTCAAAGAAGCATCCCTTAGGGCGCAAAGGTTTCCGATAAAAGTCCCCTGAGCCCTAGGGCGCGTTAAAATACAGAGAATTCAATGACTTTGCACATCACACATACATGGCCATACATACATAGCCATACATACATATCCATACATACATAGCCATACATACATACATACATACATACATACATGCATAGCCATACATACATAGCCATACACGCACAAAGCCATACGTACATAGCCATACACGCACAAAGCCATACGTACATAGCCATACATACATAGCCATACATCCATAGCCATACACGCACAAAGCCATACGTACATACATAGCCATACATACATACCCACATATACAGTACATAGCCATACATACATAGCCATACACGCACAAAGCCATACATCCATAGCCATACACGCACAAAGCCATACGTACATACATAGCCATACATACATACCCACATATACAGTACATAGCCATACACACTTAGGCAAGCATTTTTTAAGTTTTCCTGTTCCTTTACATATGAAATTGAAACTGAAACTGATTGAGCAGTGATTCCAATGTCACCAATGATTCCAGTGATTTTCAATGAACTGATCACCACAGTGCAGTACCGAACAATTCTACTTCATTTATCATTGAATCGTTGGATTGTTAGGATTGAATTTATTGTTCTATCTGCAGCACCAATTTACAGTTCTCGAGGAAGATCTGCTTCAAACTAATAAATCAATAAATTTGTTTGACATCTCGGAGCCAGAATTGACAAAGCGACAAAATTGGACTTGATAAAACATCTGTTCGAACAATTTCTACACTTCGTCGAGCATTAGATTCTTTGAATCCAACACTATTGTGTTCGAAGAATCCACAAACATTGAAAGAAAAATATGATGAAACGTCGAAGTCGTTAAGCATAGGGAGATTTGTTTACACCGAAAAGACTTTGCGTGTTCCTTTTAAACGTAATCAGGGTTCTCGTATTTCAATTCTCATTGATTGTTTAATGCTAGCACCACCACTTGACATATATCGCTTTGACTTTATTTAGATACGAAAGTGGATGCGAGCAAGACGCTCGGCAGTGCCTCATACAAGTATACCTAGCAATGGCCCTGTTATGGTCAGCGGAAAGACGCTGCTCGAAATGCACTCAGGTATCTATATTTTCATTTCATATGATGGTATCATTCAGCTTACGTTTGGGCGTTAGGGTGGCTCAATGGTAAGATTCTTGCACACTAATCCTATGGTCAGTGGTTCGAGTCCCACCTCAGCTAAACTTTCACTTAGAGTGAGGAGAGTCGCCAGCTCTCTGTAATTCCAGGCGTAGGAATCACGAGGTGTGGTCGCATTAAGATGTAAGATCAAGACACTGTTCAATAAACAAAAAGCTTCTCAGTGTCCAAATGTCTACATTTGACATCTAGGTAGAATCATGTGTATAAAAAAAGCTCACCTTTCCCCATGATTCTTTTTCCTAGAGCGGCGTCTCTTGCTGATCTAAAATCACACTCTTTCATCTGTGTTTGCTTTCTTGCTTCATCGGCTAATCAACTCACTGCGAACCCTTGCACGTGCAGTCGTCCATTTGGCCTCAATAACATCGCCTACTGCGTCATTACTGCGTGACAGCTTTGCAATTGTAACAACAAATCGTTCATCGGAGAATTTTGTATCAATTAAGTTGTAAAAACTAAAAAAATATGTTCACAGGCTTCTGACAGAAATCTGGTAAACTGAACCATTCCAAAGAAAACCTACCTTGTAAACTTGTTGATAAACTTCCAACGGTGCAAAATTATTAATAAGCTACCCAAGGATGTTCGGGAAAATATCACTGGTGCTCTGTAAAGCACAAGCTTAAGTCAGTTGCTAAACATTTTGAACATTCTTTTGATTAACATAAATTGGTTAGTTTTTGTTTGTTTGTTTGTTTGATTATGTCCTCGATTGATAGCAGAATATGCATTCTGAACATATTAATAACTTGTATAGATATTACTTATCATTATTGCTATTACTCCTAAATCGATAGAAATGAAAGTGTTATTAGCTATCTGCCATTATCATGGACCTCTTCAAGTTGGAAGTAACACTACGATCTATATACTGTTGAATCATTGAAATGCGAGCTCTGAAGACATCAAAAAGGGGCACTCTTACGTCAGAACCACCAGAAGCTCAACTCATTCACACCTTTTCCAAGTTTCACTGCCTAATCCACGAACTCTATCCCACAAATCACCATTCATCTTGCCTTCTTGCATTCTTGAACCTCACAACTTGCCATCTTTCAAATCTAAGATCAATAAACTTGATCTGATCTCTCTCCCCTCTTAGCCTTTCGCTTTCTTCCTTCTTCCTATGTTGGGGCTTTGTATAGGACACCATGGCCTTTCCTCAACATAACTTACTAAAAAGAAAATTAATGAATTTCATCACTTCATATTTTCCTAATTCTATCATAACTAATCTGATACTTCTTCAGCTTAAAGTAACTGCTGGTGTCACGATTATTCACGTGTCTGCTTGTTCTGGTTTTTAGATGTTCACGTAAAAGCATATTCAAGGTCTCACTTAACCACGTGAACGATTATCCCAATCTTGTTCCAATTCTCACTCAGTCACGTGTAAGCTAATTCTTTTTTGCAGTATTCACGTGTAAGCTTTTTCTAAATCTCACTCTCAATCATGTATAAGCTTATTTCAAATCTCACTCTCAATCACGTGTAAGCGTATTTCAAATCTCACTCTCAATCACGTGTAAGCACATTCCAAATCTCACTCTCAATCACGTGTAAGCACATTCCAAATCTCACTCTCAATCACGTGTAAGCGTATTTCAAATCTCACTCTCAATCACGTGTAAGCACATTCCAAATCTCACTCTCAATCACGTGTAAGCACATTCCAAATCTCACTCTCAATCACGTGTAAGCACATTCCAAATCTCACTCTCAATCACGTGTAAGCACATTCCAAATCTCACTCTCAATCACGTGTAAGCACATTCCAAATCTCACTCTCAATCACGTGCAAATTTATTCCTGTTCTCAAACGGTCACGGAAAGCCTACTACGGTGCTAATCACGTGGTTACTTCATATTCTCGCCTCACTCCCCTTTCTGTTATCAGTTGTTCAAAAAGCGAATCCGTCCCGATAATATTCGACTTGCAAACAGAAGTCTAGCGGTTTTTGCTGCCAAATTCATGCGAATGTTTGTACAACGGGAATAACATAATATACAGTGACATTAAGTTTCTTTTCATATCGCAGCCAGCCAGAATGTCAAAGACTTATCAAAACGGTTAGACAGCGTAGAAAAAACGACACATTTGGTGATGAAGCAACTGGAGGCAATGACCAAGTGTCTCGCAGAAGTCTTGCGGGAAGAAAAGATTAGAGGAACCAACAACAACAGGCACGTGACTCCAGAAACTCATTTGTAGGAGAAATCGACAGACGATGGATTCCCAGTTTTTCATTTGAAAGAATTCATGTGAGACGAATTTATTCAAAACTTTAAGATTCCCTTCAGTTTTATGATGCTGACACTGTTTAAGGAAGGCAGACCCTCGCAAGGCAAACTGTTTTTCGAGGAGTTTGGAACGTACATGAAAGATACGAATACGACAATAAAGAAGAATAATGAATGCAATGTTATGGAACACCGCAACTCGAACATTGACGAGAAGCACGGTTCTAACTCATAGGGAGCAGTGGATGAAGATGATTCATGCAAATCTATGCACACAATACACTGGATTCTTGCATGGCCTTCTGAGGCAAGAAATGCAAAAGCACATTTGTCAAGTTTAAGTAGTTAGAGGTGCGCTGACAGAATGTGACGGAAATTGAGACAAAAAGAGACAGAATTGATGATGGTAGAATTAGTCAGCTGTACAGATTCAGCAAAATAGCGACTTATACTTAAAGATACCAATGGATGAAGTGTGGATAAAATTTTCCAAATGACCAACTGAAACATGACCACGTTAGCACAAGACAAAACAGAAAGCAGAAATGGGACAAAAGCATATCTAGCAAATTTGACAGAAAGCAAACAATGGACAACTTTAACGAAATTGTGACAAAATAGGAACAAAACTAGAAGAGACAACTTCAACAAATGACAAAAACGTGAACAGAACTTGATGATAAGATGTGACAAAATATGGGACAAAAGCATATCTAGCAAATTTGACAGAAAATAAACAGTGGACAATTTTAACGAAATTGTGACAAAATAGGAACAAAACTAGAAGAGACAACTTCAACAAATGACAAAAACGTGAACAGGACTTGATGACAAGATGTGACAAAATATGGGACAAAAGCATATCTAGCAAATTTGACAGAAAATAAACGATGTACATTTTTCGACAAAACATTTGGCACAATAGGGGCAGAATGAGAATGATAATGTCAGAAAAAATGGAAAACTTGAACAGGACATGATGACAAGATGTGACAGAATATGGGACAATAGCATATCTAGCAAATTTGACAGAAACAAACAGTGGACAATTTTAACGAAATTGTGACAAAATAGGAACAAAACTAGAAGAGACAACTTCAACAAATGACAAAAACGTGAACAGAACTTGATGATAAGATGTGACAAAATATGGGACAATAGCATATCTAGCAAATTTGACAGAAACAAACAGTGGACAATTTTAACGAAATTGTGACAAAATAGGAACAAAACTAGAAGAGACAACTTCAACAAATGACAAAAACGTGAACAGGACTTGATGACAAGATGTGACAAAATATGGGACAAAAGCATATCTAGCAAATTTGACAGAAAATAAACGATGTACATTTTTCGACAAAACATTTGGCACAATAGGGGCAGAATGAGAATGATAATGTCAGAAAAAATGGAAAACTTGAACAGGCCATGATGACAAGATGTGACAAAATATGGGACAAAAGCATATCTAGCAAATTTGACAGAAAACTATCGATGGACCACTATTTGACAAGAAGAAAAAAACCTGAACAGGAACTGATAAGATGATGTAGGCTTATTCAGAATAGCAAGGAAGCACAATTTAGTTCGTCACTCACTGAAGATACAAATGACAGTCAAGGGTCAATCATTAGCACAGAAAACCTCGTTTTTATTCAGCAAAGAAACATAGAAACTGGCCGCATACCTGCTTTCAAATGTGAAGTCTTTAATAGTGATAAAATCTGCCATGGGCAGATAATTTTTGGCTTTATGAAGAATGCAATCAGGTCTAATTTTCTTAGCTCTGGAAAAGAGATTAAAGCAATTGAAGTTTGAGAGAGTGGACGAATTTCAACTGCGTTTACCAATTTTTCAGTAGGTAAATTAACTGGAGAAATAACATTGCAAAATTAGCAATAACTTGTTAATACTATCCTGCATTTAGCGATATGAATTATAGGATTGATCGAAATTTTTAATATTACGCAGTCACCGCCGCAGCCTGAAGAAAAGCTTGATGAAATATTCATTTTTTAATTCAGATTTCACTCCATTTTGTGTCTTACAACGTGAAAAATTACTTAAAGTGTCTATGTTCACGTTACGAGCATCTGCTAACAACAGCTTAAAGCGAATGTCACACATCTGACTTGAATATCGTTTAATTCAGTTTAATGAATAAACCGCTAAAATTCTGCAGCTTTGTATGCTTCCTCTGTTCCGTATGTTATATGCTACTGTCGATGTTCTTATGCAAGCATGAATCCACAACCCTTCCAAAAATTCACTTGAAATAACAACTGATACAGCAGCTGATGAATTCGGCTAGTCAACACTTGGACAATTTTCTTGACTTCTGCCTGAGGAAAATGATGAGACTGCTCTTGTAAATTAGCTACCCTCCTTACTTGAATCAAAATGAAAAAGCAGTCTCTCGGTATTGAAAAACGCCGGTGCATAGTTGACTATCATTTTAGCGGTGTTAGAGACGTGCATCGAATACTCGATTTCGAGCTGAACTGAAACCAAAAGTAGGTACTCGTGCTGTTTGATCATGGAAAGTGGATTATACGGTATGGTCCTATGGTCCCCCGTCACCTTCCTCACCAAGAGATTTATCTAGCGACCCGGGTGGGATTCGAACCAGCAGTACTTGTTTCGGCATCGGGTTGTAAACTTACAGCACCAGCTGTCACCCTATTGAAGTCCCGAATGTGCTTCACTTTGCACGTTCATTCAAAATGGAAACTGGCAGATTTCTTACTTTCATAACTGCATTCCAGCGTCACGATAAGACGTGTCATTCATTAAAAATGCATTCAGCACTGCAACAAAATAACTTTAACTTCTATCTATGACATTCTTTCCACGCATTTGTAAAGAAAAACCTGTTGAACAATCCAGGGGCTCTAGCTCCAAACAACCCGTCTTTCGCACTGTGGAAATGCGTCGGCTCATAAGCTTTTCCATTTTTAGCGGTGCAACACGATAAATATTTTGCAAAAATTTTTCAAACATTTATATTAAAACTATTCACTAGGAAATAAATAGTCTGCACGAGAAAATTTGTCTTTAAAACTTCTCATCCAGTCCCCCTTCTCCAATCTCACATGCCCAAAAGGATTCTCGATCTTCCAAGGGAATTTTTCGTCCCCCAACTGCCCCTTCGTTACTGTATATTTGTGTATATGATCACGGTATTTCTCCAATGCGGTAAAGTCCATCTCTGATGACACTGACGACGTTTTTGACTGAATTAAAAGGTCCATGTTTACTTTTCGTCCGGCTTTTACCTCAACGTCACCTGTAATATGATAAATGCATCTTAATAGGACGAAGTTTACTGAATAAGCAACGAAATGGACCAGAGAGGTTGAGAAAAAGAGTAGTTTTCAAAGCGAACAAAAGTGAGGCAAACGTAGCACTATCAATCAATATTTGACAACGGTATAAAAACAAAAATTATGGTTCAAGTGGGATATCCATTATTGTAAATAGATAAATATACTGCAAATACAAATCATTGTTGAAAAATCTTTGGACAATACTGGACGCATAAATCACCAATTTCAGGCGCAAAGAGTTGACATAGGCCTAGCCGATAGCAGCGACGTACTTTTGCAAGACGCAGTACTTTTAGTGCTGCGATGCATACTCGATTTCGAGCGTAGCAGAAACCAGATACAGGACTCTGAGTTTTTTCCTAGGGAAGTGCGTCTTTACAAGGTGGTTTCAAGTTGCCTTCCTCGCCAGTGGCGTTTTAAAAATGACACATGACGGAATCGAACTGACAACCCCTGCGTTACGAGTCCGCACGCTTAACAACTACACCATGGCACCACCACCAGACAGAGTAATCTTTACAAAAATGTATTTTGTCTTTGATATGATCTTTAGCAGGGCCTTGCCCAAAATTTGAAGATCTCTTCTTGAGGCCTTCGTGCGATTTACCAGCGGAAGGCTTCTTTTTCTCTTAACTGAGCATATTTCAAAGATCAAGAAAAAGTGCAAGCATTTTACTTCACCATAATTTGGAGAGGAGAGATTGAAATGAAAACATGAAACATTAAGTACCTCCTTTGGGATGATAAATGTAGAAATCGGTTGCTCTTTCGACGGTTACATCGATCTTGCCCTTATTGAAAATCTTCCCGTGAAATTGGTCGACATCAACTGAGTCAACTTTGATGAGACCATTTACAGTTTCCACATGACATCCAGCTGAAAATAAAAATCGAAGCTCAATTTGAGAAAATATAGGCATTGAAAAAACACTTCAATAATGAATGGACATTGGAAAACCCATTTTAAGAATAAATAAACGTTTGTGCTCATCAAAGGATGTACAAAAAGATGAATGAATGAATGAATTGATTAATGAAAATATGAATGAATGAATACAAACGAAGAAATCATGAGTGAAAAAATGAGCAAAGAAAGCATCAAAGAACAAGAAATGTGTACGAAAGAAGAACATGAAAGGATAGAAACATCAATCAATACAACGATAGAGAAATGGAAAGATGAAAAAATAAATATAGGAACGAACGGAAATGTGTAGAAGTAACCTAAGGAAGTAAAGTAACGAATGGATAGATGAAATGAAAGACGATGATGGCCTTCGAGCCCAAAGGTTACACTACTAGGAGTGCAAACTGTCCCCCCATTCTGTCCTCTGTCATTTCGGCAACTTCTTCCACGCCCAAAATTCAACTCAGATCGTCTCCCAGGGTACATGACATTCCCTTTTCATTTCTTGAAGTGGGATAATCCGTCTTACTGTTGTAATCTTGCAAGTCGAAATGGACGAATGGACGAATGAATGAATGAAAGAAGAAACGTATCAAATGATTCATTCACACCCTTTCCAAGTTTCACTGCCTAATCCACGAACTCTGTCCCACAATTCATCATTCATCCCTAGAACATGCAACTTGTGGAACTTCTTGCCCTCCTCTTGCTTTCCTGAATCTTACAACTTGCCATCTTTCAAATCTAAGATAAACACACTTTATCTGATCTCTCTCTCCTCTTAGCCTTTCGCTTTCTCCTTTCTTCCTTTGTTGAGGCATTGTATAGGCCACCATGGCTTTTCCTCAACATAACTCACTAAAAAAAAAAATGACGACTAACTTGCTTGCACAACACCCGTGTAGACATTGCCTTGCTCATTCGTGTAAACGACATCAGAGCAGTATACACTGTCAGTCTCTACGTCCCCATCAACGGCGTCCATAGCTATGTTGACACCTTGAACGCTTCTCATGTAAACATTTCCTTCCTGCTCACAGATAAATTGTCCACTGCCGTAGAAATGATCGTTACAGAACACGTCACCGCCGCTAAAAATATCAGCGTACACTGTTCGTATTTTGCTCACTTCAATGTCTCCGACATCTGTGTAGCCTGGAATCAAGATCGTGGAAATATTACATCCATTTCGAACAAGCATTGAAGGAGCATTTTATTGATTAAACTTGTCTAATTTTTTCATGGGCAAATTTTTTATGAATACGACATTTCACTTGTTATCGACAACTTTTAACATTTTTTAATGAATTATTTGTATATTTTATGTAAGTAATTTTGCATTTATCTTATACAGGGGTTCTCTTGATAGCAGCTATATTTATAGCCGATTGAATTGCCCTGTAAAAATATAGTACTATTATTATTATTATTATTATGCAGAGTTAAGAAGCCATGCATGTATCGTTGACGAAATAAAGAAATTTTTGAAACAGGAAAACGTGTAGTAGATGTTCTGATAATGTAGATCCCATCTCGGGGAGACAAGGTCGTATACATTACAATGATGGTGGTAATGATAATAATTCATCTATTTAAGGTTGGCGTGCCTAACAACTCGAATCTAATTGATGCCAACCATTTTGATACAATATCATCAACGAACAAAACGGAATAAAAGAAGAACACAAATCTATCTGAATTAGACATAAATGTGCAATCAAGCTCTTGCATAATCCACAATTGCATGGGAAACTCCAAGCCTTAAAATGACTTAAAGATTGGGACTTCTTTGTGTGCAATGGTAAGTTTCGCCACAGATTCAGATTACATTCTGTTTACGCCTGGACGCAGAAATTCGTGGAGACAGCGACCTCGAGCACGAGGACGGGCCAAGACGACACGAACTATGACGATGGGAAGGTGGTCGATGCAGTATTCAAAGCACGTCTACTGCGAAGGAGAGCCCGAGCTCGAGGTACGCTGGTCCACATTTCCCTTCAACCCCTCTCTGCTCTCTCTCTGCTCTCTGCGTTGTATACTCGATTTCGAGCGTTTCACAGCCCTCTCTGCTGCCATAGCAGTGCCTGACGTACAACTAGGCGTAAGTGCAACTCTATCTCACAAATCATCATTCGTCCCAAGAACATGCAATTCATGGAACGTATTGCCTTCTTCTTGCTTTCCTGAATCTTACAACCTGCCATCTTTCAAATCTAAGATCAATAAACTTGATCTGGTCTCTCTATCCTCTTAGCTGATCGCTTTCTTCTTTCTTCCTCTGTTGGGGCTTTGTATAGGCCACCACAGCCTTTCCCCAACATAACTCACTCAGTCCTACAATTTGCCATCATTCAAATCTAAGATCAATAAACTTGATCTCGTCTCTCTATCCTCTTAGCTGCTCGCTTTCTTCTTTCTTCCTCTGTTGGGGCTTTGTATAGGCCACCACGGCCTTTCCCCAACATAACTCACTCAATCCTACAACTTGCCATCTTTCAAAGCTAAGATCAATAAACTTGATCTCATCTCTCTCTCCCAGGAACTTGCCACCCATCTTCGAAATACTGTGAATCAGGATAGTACCTATCTACCTATAGTACCTTCCAACGTCTGATTCGAGTATGCAACTCAAATTACTTCGTATGAGGATAATACTATTGTTGAGGTGATCAGATTAAGACGATATTGCATAAAAAGCAGGCAAATGATTTTGCCCCATTGAAGGTCTTCTCGTGCACCACGCATCAAAGCAGTAAACATCGGATAATGGCTGAGTTAAGATTGTGATGTTTAATAATCACATGCTACCATCAACATCATCATCATCATCATCATCATCATCATCATCATCATCATCATCATCATCATCATCATCATCATCATCATCATCATCATCATCATCATCATCATCATCATCATCATCACTATCGTCACTCCATCATTAACATCATCATCATCATCATCATCATCATCATCATCATCATCATCATCATCATCACTATCGTCACTCCATCATTATTCTAAATAGGCCTATTTTCCATTCACTTTCTTTCTTATATGACCATGTGTAGTTTTCTAACTAGAGGTATGCAGTCTCAATTCCAAATAACAAACAGAAACATTACTTTAGCTGGTAAACAGCAAACACAAAGAGTTCTCATTCCATAATCAGAAGATTATGCAAGAAAGTAACAAAAACTTTAAAAATGAAACACACAAAGCCTGCTTTTTTAAAATGCTTGTGACCTTATCCATACTGAACAAAACCTTTGCCACAATGCAAGGGGCTTCATTGCTGCTAAGACAAATGTTGGCAGAATTTCAAAAGAGAAATTCACCTCACCTGAAGTGTATTCATTCTCAAAATCTTGTATGCACAAACTTCCCCTTCCTTTTATTTCAGCTAATGTCCCATATTTATATGGCATTTCAACTACAATTGCCATGCCATTCTGTATTTCATCTCTGTACTTTTGCAAGTACGGAAAATCTACCTGGACAGAAAAGAAAGGCATCAAAAGTTATACAACATAAAAAATTAGAAACATATTAAACCTCTACGATTTGTCTTCAAGAGATGCAAGACTATCATTTTAGAAATAGACTTGTCTACTTGGAAGGGTTTCTGTGGCCATAGGGAAGAAGTTCTAGAATGCCAGAGCAAGAAAATGAAGAATAGTTATTAGCATGAAGTACAGTTTCAATGTCAGCAAGAAGACTCTCTCTCTATGCTCTTCCAAAGAGCTGCTAGACAGCAGACAGTTTTCTATATCCACAACGCAATCATAATTTGACACAACGTGTTTACTGTGGTTTGAAAAATTAAGTTGGAACTTGTAAAATCAAGTTGATTTCTCTCTACAGAAAGTACATTCTTTGCCTTGCATATTTAGGAATCACCAGTTTCAAGATGTGCGCAAGAAACTGGTTCTAAAAAGCTGCTGTTTGATTCAACCTACATGGACAATTCTTACCTGCGGTCTTATCTAAAGAGAAGGGAACATGGAGTCAGAGAGATGACCATTAGCACTGCTGTGTTTGAATGACTGACTGACTAACTTATTGAAATAAAATACATGTTTATACAGACAAATAACAAAGAGATAAAATTATTATATTCTTTGATTTAGAATAGGAGCAGAGGGGTTGGTTGGTATTGACGGAAGTAGATTAATATGTTATGAGTTGATGGAAAGTAGGACAGGAAATAACAATGGATTGAATGAACAGAAATGCGTAGTTAAACAAAATGGCAATGACGGCATGGATAGAAAATGAGGGTAAGAATGCTGAGTCACTACACATTCTCCAATTCAGTGCGGCAGAAATAGGAGACAAGGCTGCAGATTTTCTTCTAGGGACATGGAGATTTATTAAGTGCCTTCCAGTTGGCCTCCAGTGTGACAATTTTTCTATTCTGAACCAAGCAGAGTTCAAATCCACAACCCCTTAAATGAGTTTGTAGACGTCACATGCCTGATAAGTCACACAGCCATTGGTGCAATGAGTCCCTTTTGTTCTGCTCTTTCTGTTTCAACAGCTTTATCAGTATTCATGCTCAAATACTTAGAATATAGAATATATATAGAACATATATATATATACAATATATATACATATACATATAACATACATATATATATATAAATATATATATATATATATATTTATATATATATATATATATATACATATATATATATATACATATATATATATATATATATATATATATATATATATATATATATATATATATATATATATATATATATATATATATGTAATCTTAACGCCTTTTAAGTGCATCATCATAATTATTATCATTACTATTACTTCAGTCCTTTCTTTGCTTTTTTTCAGTTCATCTCCTCAGCCAGTGCCACCGTGCACAAATACCCTTCCTAGGTTCGCCTTGAATTTCTAATTCTAGCAAGTACTGTCTACCTTATACAAAGACCATTAGAAAAGATTTCAAAAGAATACTAGGAACAAACAAGAGATGCATGACCATGACTACTCACTCTTAGCAACGGAGGGTGTCCAGTGAACTTGTGCCTCACAATATTTCGAAATTTGTGCACTCTATCAACGACTTTTTGCAACTCAGCCACGTTGGCTCCTTGGTCGCCTTTGGCATAAATAGTCACAATGAGCTCCTTCTTATCCGGCTCATCTTCGTTATACCTACTCTTTATATACGTATTACAAGCTGTCGTTAAATGGAGCATCCCCTCTATTGGTACCTCCAAGTTGTAACGAAATAAAACATCTGAATAGGGTAGATCATGTCTCCATGTTCTGTTGTACTTCTCATTCCTTCGAAGGGCAGGACCGGTGCAAAAGTTCGCCAGTAAACGTCCTCGCTGATTCAAGATTCTTCCACATAAACAAAGTTTTTTCGACATCGAGGAATATTTGAACATTTTCGTGAAGTTCTGGCGGCTCGAAAATAGAGGTTGTTCGTACTGGAGAAGTGAAGCACCACAATACTAAAAACTCATAAACCAACGTCCACCATTATGTAATCTGGAAATGTGCTGCGAAGGAGCTGTAGCCTCGCTTTAGTCGTAACGTGCACTCCCTGAAAATGGCGTCATTTGATGAAGAGCTGCGGAAGGTATTTTCGTTTTGTTTTTTGGGCATAGTATCACTTAAAAGCTATATTGAGGAATAGTTTCACATTCAGATTAGTTTAAAAAGCTGACCAAATCAAGCAATTGAGCTATCTTTATATTTCCTGAATCCTGCAATCACTTTTAGTTCATTGGCAACTCAACTGCAGCAACTAACGTGGCACCTAAACCCTTTTCTATCTCATTCTGCAACATCCGTGGACTTTCTTCGAACATCAATCCAGTACATCATCATCTCCAATCCATAAACCCTTATGCACTCTTCCTCACTGAAACCAAAATCAAACCTCTTGATCCCAGTAACAGCACCGTTCTCTCTCCTCATCTCAAATGCCCAGGTTATGAGTTATTTTCCTCCTTCTTCCCTAATGGTGGGGTTTGTGCGTTTATTCGCTCTGATGTGCAGACCTTACACCTCAAACAATTCGATCTTTCTAATCCTGGCTTTCAACTCTTCTGGTTGAAAATTTCCCTTCCTCATGCCACAAAGTACATTTGCACTCTATACCGCTCTCCTAACTCAAACAATCATGAACTTCTCTTCGACCACCTTTCTAAATCAATCGAAACCATCACTTTACAATCTCCACGCTCTGAAATCATCGTTCTTGGTGATTTCAACATCCACAACTCCGACTGGCTCTCCTATTCCTCCAATGTCACCAACCCTGCTGGTCGGGAAGCTGAGGCCTTTGCCATTGTCAATGACTTGACACAGGTAATTTCAGAGCCGACACGCGTTCCTGATCGTGCAGGAGACAAAGCAAATACTCTCGATCTTTTCCTCACATCTAATCCTAGCATCTACTCTCCTCCCACCGTTAGCTCTCCTCTTGGTAACTCTGATCATTGTCTCATAACCTTACGGCATGACTTCCTCCCTCACCTGGATAGACCCTTTGCTCCGCAAAGAGTCTTCCACTACAGCAAGGCTGACTGGGACTCCCTTCGCACTTTTTACTCTTCTTACCCTTGGTCTTCAGGCTTTTCAAATGATCCTTCCTCTCTTGCTTCTTTCATCACCGATGCAATACTTCTTGGCATGGATCTTTTTATTCCTTCTTCTTACAAGCCTGGTAAAAAAAATTCCCCTAAGTGGTTCAATTCACAGTGCGCCAAAGCTGTGAATAACAAAAACCACTACTTCAAGGAATGGAAGCGACTTCAAACCCAACACTCAAGAACTTCTTTCATCCAGTCACGCAATACTTGCTCCAAAACCATCAAAAATGCCAAATCATCTTTTGTCCAACGCATCAACAACAAAATCGCTTCCTGCCAGGCTGGCTCTCGCTCCTTTTGGTCTATGGCCAAAGTTGTATCCCAAAACTTTTGCCAATCATCTTTCCCTCCACTAAAAAACAACTCTGACTCTTCTTCTACAACTCCTTCATCCAAGGCTAATCTTTTTGCGTCAATCTTTGCCTCCAACTCCAACCTGGACGACCAAGGGGTCCAACCTCATCACTTCCCCCCTTCAAAATTCACTATGTCACCCATTAAGTTCTCCACACGTAAAGTTCGCCAAACCCTTCTCCAGCTTGACACCTCCAAATCCAAAGGCCCTGATGGTATTCCAGCAATAGTTCTCAAAACCTGTGCTCCTGAACTTGCCCCTATTCTTAACAAACTATTCCAGCTTTCCTACACTCTTGGCACATTTCCCACCTCGTGGAAACAAGCCCACGTCTTTCCTATCCCAAAAAAAGGCGACAAGTCTAATCCACTCAACTATCGTCCCATTGCAATCACTTCACTCATCTCTAAAACTATGGAGACCATCATCACGAAGCAACTTCTTACCTTCCTTGAAACAAACAATCTTCTCTCTGATCACCAGTATGGCTTTCGAAAAGCCAGGTCTACTGGTGATCTTCTTGCTTATGCTGTCCATGTCTGGTCCTCTGCTCTAGAATCCAGTGGTGAGAGCAGAGTGATCTCTCTCGATATCTCCAAGGCCTTTGATTGCGTTTGGCACAAGGGTCTCCTCGCTAAACTGCCGATGTTTGGTCTCCATCACACTCTCATTAATTGGATTGGTAGTTTCCTCTCCGATAGGTCAATTGCCGTCAGAGTGGACGGCTTCCTCTCCAATCTGCACTCTATCAATGCTGGTGTACCCCAGGGCTCTGTCATCTCTCCTGTACTCTTCATCCTCTTCATCAATGACCTGCTCACCTCCACGTCTTCTAGCATTCACTCCTTTGCTGATGATACCTTCCTAAGTTCCTCATTTTCATTCAATCCAAATGACCATGCTTCCACCGATATCCAACTCCATAGAAACATTTCAGCCTCGCTTCTCTCCAATGATCTGACAGTTATTGAGAAGTGGGGTAAAGACAACCTAGTTTCGTTCAACCAAAGCAAGACGAAACAGGCTGTCATTTCACGCAAACGTAATCAAAACTTTCCAGCTGTCTTCATGAATGGTGATGAACTGGACGCTTCAGCTTCTTTCACACAACTTGGTCTTTCTCTTTCATCTAATCTCACTTGGAAAACTCACATCCATTCCCTTGCTAAACATGCATCTCAAAAGCTCGGTTTCCTCACCAGAGCCCGTGGGTTTTTCTCATCTTCTAACCTTCTATCTATATACAAGTCCCAAATCCGTCCTTCTTTAGAGTACTGCTCCCACGTCTGGGGTGGTGCTCCAAAATCTACTCTCTGTCTTCTCGACAAAGTCCAGTCCAAAGCCATTCGTCTCATCAATAATCCTAACCTCACCAACTCGCTCCAACCTCTTTCCCATCGTCGTTTAGTTGGAGATCTTTCCATCTTTTACAGATACTTTAACGGACATTGTTCTCAGGAGATCAGGGATATTATTCCAGTTCCTCTGAGGCGTGTCAGGACCACCAGAAGCTCAACTCATTCACACCCTTTCCAAGTTTCACTGCCTAATCCACGAACTCTATCTCACAAATCATCATTCATCCCAAGAACATGCAACTTATGGAACGTCTTGCCCTCTTCTTGCTTTCCTGAGTCCTACAACTTGCCATCTTTCAAATCTAAGATAAATAAACTTGATCTTATCTCTCTATCCTCTTAGCTGCTCGCTTTCTTCTTTCTTCCTTTGTTGGGGCTTTGTATAGGTCACCATGGCCTTTCCTCAACATAACCCACTAAAAAAAAAAAAAAAAAAAAATTGGCATAGGCCCGAGCGGCTTTTTTTTTTCTCGCACTATCTTCAATCCAATTACTTTAGGTTCATGATGTTTTGTTGCAACAGAGCAATTACACCTTCCTTTCAGCTGCTGAAATTTTAATCTGGTGTGTTATTCAGCATCAAAGCTCTGTTGCACGCTTATTTACTGGTCTGCAAGTTCAGTGCAGATGTGGAAACTTTTCCACAGCCCAAAGCGAAGAAACTCCAATATTGGTTTCAATGAATGCTTTGAGTGCACGCAATCTGCAAAAGTTTTGGCTACAGTAGAAAATTTGATCAGTTATTTACCCTCATTGCAGTTAAGCGTTAGGGGCCAGTGGCCAGTGGTTCATTGTTTAGAGCGCATTCACCTTGGATTCTCAAGGGCCCATGTTTAGTACCAGCCCCCGCCCACTTAGCTTATGATGAACACGATTCAGCTAAGCTTTGTTTGCAAACAAATTTCCCGGGCCCTTCTGTTGGATGTGGCACTCCACATCAGCAAAAAGCTTGCCAGGTCTAGTGGAAATGAAATGTTTACTCCCATTCTGTTTCCCTGATGCTCCTATCAGCATATCAACCAGTCAGTTATAGACATGCATACTGTATATATTCAAGGCTTTCCAAGAATTGCAGTCAAAAGTCATCACAACAACTGCCCAAGTGAAATTAGCAGAAGCCCAAATTTCTCAGTTGAGAAGAACGATTCAGCATGCAAAGTTGACTGAGCTGGAGATAAAGCAGCTTCCAGAGGAAACAAAAGCATATGAATCAGTTGGTAGAATGTAGGTATCCCTTTGAACTCTGCAGGATTGTGGAAGGAGAAATGCAGTCCCTTAGAGAAACAAACTCGAATCTAAGATATTGACCAGTTGCAAGTGCATAGAGTTAGAAAAGGGCCCACTCAGCAAGAGAATCAAGAAAGGAATTATCCATGTGTTTAGAATAATAATTGAAATTTGCCTCAAGGGGGTCTTTAACCACACACGTTTGTGTATCTGTAGGCGGGTTTTCAATGTGCTATAAATGTGAATGATAATCAGTTTCAACAAGTGTCTAAGTCACCATTACTTGGTGCTGTAAAGTAAAGGAAAATTTGATTCCATGATTTGATGCAAGTGCCTTGGAGCCTATTGGTAGAGGGGTGCCATCCTGAGCCATGGCATTGTGAGTTAGGGTGGTCAGTTCCTTTTCTTGCTGCACTTTGCCCCCAGCTTTATACCATGTACCCATATAAAGCTGGGTGGACAGGAAGAGGACTCCCAGATACGAGGATGAGCAAGCCTCAACTCAGAGACCTTAAGAGCAGTAAAATTATGCTCCAACCACTTTGCCGATCACCCCCTTAATCCGTGCACTGAAAGGCAAGTGGCCAATTCTACATCAATCTGTACAAGCATGTGTTCCATTCATATAGAATGGATAGTATCAATGTATTTCCTCAATAACCTATGGCACCTTTTTTGTATTGTTTATGGACACTGAGAAGCTTTTTGCTTATCAAACAATGTCCAAGTCCCTCCTCTCGATGTGACCACACCTCATGATTCATGCACCTGTAATTGCATAGAGCTGGCAATTCTCTCATAATAAGTGAAAGTTTAACTGAAGGTGGATTTGAACCAATGACCATAGGATCAATCTGCTGTATCCTGACACACTATGAGAGCTTCTCTACTGTCTCAAGATTTGTGTCTGGGTCTGAATGTAAACAGTTAAAAGGGGGGCACTGTCTGGAAGCCATCCTAATCTAAATAATTGTGATAACATCTAAGGGGTACCGCACTGAAAGGTCTTGACTTTTACTTGTCAAGAACAACTCTGTCACTTTCAGAAGAAGAAAATGTTAATAAGTTTAATGCTGTATCCTTATCTTTTTATTGCAGGTTTGTGCTGCAGTCAATAAAGGAAGTAATGGAGGGTTTGCAGAGCAAGATTAACCAAGCTGAAGACAAAATCAAAGGAATAGAAGTAAGAATTATCAGTTTTTGAGTTGAGCTTACCTCTTGCACCTTCCTTTCTACAGGCTGTTCTTCAAGCAGTGACATTTAGTGTTTTGAGAAACACCACTGTTTTTGCTTAGTTACTCACACTTGGCCGTGCAGCTGCAGTACACTTAATATTGAGCCTAAAAGCCATGTGCATGGTTTTAGAATATTTTGTTTGTTCGTACTCATTCACACCCTTTCCAAGTTTCACTGCCTAATCCACGAACTGTATCCCACAAATCATCATTCATCCCAAGAACATTTCCGGAACATCTTGCCTTCCTCTTTCTTTCCTGAATCTTACAACTTGCCATCTTTCAAATCCAAGATCAATAAACTTGATCTGATCTCTCTCTCCTCTTAGCCTTTGCTTTCTTCTTTCTTCCTCTGTTGATGCTTTGTATAGACCACCATGGTAATTCCCCAACATAACTCACTAAAAAAATGAGATGTTTGACTGTCTCAGTAGTCTGCGTCCATGTGTCCTGTGTTGAAAGTTCACATGCTGACAGGCTTCATGTAACATAGAACTGCTCTTGGAAGGTCAGCACAAATTATTGATTTAAAATCGCAAGAGATATTTATCCTAGTAGGCAACATTTGGGCCTTTTCTTCCGAGCAGAATGATTATTGCTTCTGGGTTAATCTTTATGTCGTCTTTTACTTTTCACCATTTTAGTGTGTTTGACTGTAACTTAAAAGGCCTCTCTAGTGAACAATTTCTATTTCCGAATTAGATTCAGTCAAGTGCCCTAATTTCGAATATCTGATTATTTTTCTGATTTCTCCTACCGTTTTCGTGTTCTAAGTGTTTAAATTTCGAGTTCAGAATTTGCTCAGAAAGAATTCTCTGAGACCTAATTTGTGATGCCAAAATGACGTACAAAGCTTTCTCGGTCGTTCGTTTTTCTCACGAGAATTTATCGGATTATGAGCGAAATGGAAATTTCAATTTCCAATACAGTGACGCCACCTTCACTTGAAAGTCGCTCAAAATGCTGAGATTGCGGGATTTATCGCAATGTACTTTGTGACGTCACAAAGGAGGTTTTGTATTTTCGTTTTTTCTCATTTTTTCCGGTGAAGGCTGGTTTAAAATGCTTATAACATGAAGACGGTAAAAAATACCAGAAAAAATAACCACGGATTCGAGATCAGGATACTTGATAGCAGCTTATTCCGGAATAAAGATTTTTCACTGGAGAGGCCCTTTGAGGTTCTCATTCTTGAAAAATGGGGCTTGATTTTGCAGGCTGCAAATGCAGTGAGCTTTGATTAAGGCATAATAATATGTAATTGTTCAAAATGTTCTTTTCATTTCAAAGGCCAACAAGGAATACCTGCAAAAGAGTGTGAAAGAGCAAGAAAACAGCATCAGAGAAATGCTACAGCAGCGAGTTTGATGCAAATGTATTCAATGGTATTTCAAGGCAATGGTAGGTAATTTGGTAACCATCGCCTGGCCACGCATATCTGGGTATTGATCTAATGGCATTTGCAAGTTTTACAGAAGACGATTTTGACCCCTTGAGAGTTTGAGCGGTTTGGGTTTGGCACTGATTTACGAAGTTTTAGAGCAGGATCTAAACCTCAGCAATGTTCAAGCATGAGAAATCATCTCAATAATGCTTTGTAAAAGAACTTTCAATTCACGGACTCTGCAATATATATATAAATATATATTGATTGTGTTTGCGTCAACGCAAGTTGTTGTTTTTCTAAATCTTGTCATGTCTTTCACCGGCCACCTCCCCTTAATATGGGTCATTCTTATCATTTACAACGCACTATTTAAGGAGAGACATTGATTGATATCTTATGACAACTGTCCACCTCGCAAAGAAGAAGCATAATACAGTATGAATTAACCTTATACATAAGCCTTATTAGTATCAATAAAGATGTGGGGAACAATAATGAAAAAGGTTGTGCTCCGTTGAAATGTTTTTATCAGTCCTTTTTTGGAGACTGAAAATTGAATCGTGAGAATGACGACCTATGATTGAAATTCGAAAGTCAAGAAAGTTCATTCCTTGATCTCGCCAGCTAGATCTTCAACTTCGTTTCCATCTTCAACAGCCTCATCCCCAAACGTGAGTCTTCTTGGCCCGTAGAGTCTCTGCTGTCTTTGACAACGAGACTTTTGAATGTACCTTCGGTAGTTAGGATTGCATGTCGTCTCGCTGATACAGCATCTGTGTAAAATATAACTTTTCTTAACGAGTGGTGAAGTGGAAATTTCGCAGTCAGCGACAACTTTATTTGCGTGTTACTCAACCCGAGATACCATGAACATGGCTAGTCTGGGACTTCAAGATAAAATTTATTTGAGGGAAACTACTTCGGAACATCGAAGGCTACAGCTTGAATCTGGAGAGGCAATTGAGTCCAAGATCAACGGGAATGTGCTATTCATATCGTAACTATAAGATCACAATCTGAAAACCTCTCCCTTTGAATAGACTATTACATGCGTGTCGGCTGAAAAGAGGAAGCCCCATTCACTTGGAAGTGCTTTTATAGGGGGTCCTGTTTATTGTGTGAATTGCCACAGGGCTGCCATTCGCCACAAGGCTGCTATGTATTACTATGTGCATTGTGGTATCGTCTTGTAAGCCTATGTAATTTTTATTCCCTGTAAATCTTAATGGGAACTTTTAAGGGAACTCGGTGGAACAGATTCTTGATACAATTCATTCCTGCAACGTTTGCACTCATCTTTGATTCTTGCAATATTCGCATGAAGTCAGCAGCAGTCAGAGTATGTTAAGGTCCTGTCAAGTCGGTTTAAGCTGATAATATTTCCATGTGTTGAATGGCATGCGAATTCGAACGGATCTTGCCGCAGTGTTACCATTGAGACAGGAAAATCTTGCTGATTATCAGCTAGCCCTATCGGGAGGCATTTTTTGAGTGGAATGTTTATTTCCGAATAATTACCATCAAATATTCTCACAGGTGAATGTAACCTCCATCTCTCTAACACTTGCATTTTCCGCCCAATTCCATTCTTCTCCTGATTTCCTTCCACCTTACCGTACTGTATTACTATTTTTATAATTATTGCTACCAAATATTGCTACCTTCTGAATGACCTAACATCGAAATACCGCCACGTTGAATTTGTAAACTTGTCAATAGGTTCCCTTGGAATCTTTGGACAGTCTTACGATTCGTTCATTCAGATGTGTAGTGATCTAACGATTGACAAAGCACATACTAACCACATAATTACTAAATTAACGGCTATAGTCATTCGCACAACTTATTACATATTCTGCATGCGCAACAAACCCAGGACTAACCCAGACCTTCTATCCTACTAACAGTCTTCTTTCATTCTTTAGTTCTTATTAAAACCTTATTTACCTTTCCCTGCAATTTTTTGTCTTCCTTTTTAATTTGCTTATTCATTCGTTTTTTTCACTGAAATACCTGTAATTAGGCCAGCCGATTACAAATTACCTATTATTAGAGAGATTTGTATTTGTATGTTTAGTAACTATATTAAAATGAAGTTTTAAAAAAAGATTTCATGATTAAGTTCTTTATTGACGGCATTTTTAAAACCGTAGCTAAATTAAAGTTAACTGGCGCCTACCTACTGATCATCAAGTTTTCAGCTAATTGAATAAAATCTTCTACCCCAGTTCCATGCCACCTCCATGCCTGTCATTGCCTCTTTGTGGTTGAATTTGAACAAAATTTTGTAGAGATAAACAAATAAGGAATGAATAAAAAAGGGGATTAAAAAGCAAAAGGATTACGTACCTTTCACAGCATTTATTGCAAAAGACAGTCTGCTTTCTCATGCAACGTTTTTTACTTGTCATCAGATTTCTGTACCTCTCAGTGCATAAAGGTAATCCTTGTAGGGACGGTTTTCTCTTTGCTGTGGAGAAATTTCATTCAATCGAATCAGCACGAACTAACAAACTTTAAAGGAAGTGGTCGTAGTAATCCTGAGCGTGACTTGAAAACACAACTTCCAACGTAATTTCAGAAACACAATAAACGCATTTTGTCAAGCGTGCCATGGTGTTGAGGACAGAACACTAAAGCTACATAGCTGTTCTTTGAAAGGGGAACGGTCTAGTCACTGTTATTCACATTGTGCCTCATGCTAATGGCTGTCCTTCAGTGTCAAGATGACAATCTGGAATGTCTATCAAATTAAGTGGGTCTATTTTGGAAATGACAGCCTAGTATCTCTGAAGAAGGACGCTGTGATTAAAATTCACTAATTCATTTGAATTGACTTAATTCCATTTCCATTTTTTGATAAAAATGCACTTTCTGTTACAGTGCAATTGCTTTCTAAAATATACTTTTACAGTAGAAGTTTTGTAGCAGTCCTTTTCGTGTATTGAATGTAATGACTTTGGTATTCTCCAAAACGTCGTAACTATTTTTGCAGCATTTTTATTCATTCATTTATATATAAACTTGAGCAGAAGGTACGCGGTTCGAACCCTGTCCTTAAAATCAGTCATGTGACAAAGAGGATTTAATCTTAATCGTCTGTGCTTCAGTCAATCCATTATCCTCGAACTGAGCAGGTTTTCGATCCCCAAACGAGGCTAGCTAATCTCTGGGGAACATACGATATGCGCTTTGACGCCTCTGTCGCAATTCGATTGCGATGATAAAAGCTCTCTCAGTCACTATTCTCGCATTGCAATTTGTTCTCTGTGCTGGAAAGGTGATGTGCAACTCCACAGACTGGGTGCTTCGATTTTTGCCCTTTTTTTCTTTACTGAGTTATATTGGGGAGCGGCCATGGTGGCCTATACAAGGCCCCAACAAAGGAAGAGAGAAGAAAGCGAAAGGTGAAGAGGTGAGGGAGATAGGATCAAGTAGATTATTCTGCCTATTTGTTTGACACCGTCTTCGTGATGGCATCTCCCGATTCTACCCTTGCAATCATGAGTTATAGAAATAGCTGATCACAAAATCCATTTATCAAAGGAATTGTGAATCATAGGACTTATGAATCATAGGATTCGTGAAGCACAGAAATTGAGCATCACAGGAATCATAAATCATTGGAATCATGGATCATAGGACTCATGAATCATAGGGCTCATGAATCGTATAAATCATAAATCACAGGAGTCATGAATCATAGAAATCAAAGCTCTGAAATTGCAAAACAGGTGATCACAAATCCTAGTGGACATGAATTTATGATTAAGATATTCTTCGTGAGTAAAATTAGTGGTTATGTTTTGAACTCACGGTTTGTGCATCGACCAGTCTGAAGATCGCTTTTTGGGTTGCAGACGAGTCCTTGGTCGCACACCCCAGCTAAATTCCACGGTCCTCCGCATTTTTCACCTTCAATCTTCGCACAAACAGTGCAACAGCCGCAGGTATCCAGTGTCGTACCACCTAAAGAAGCAAATCAAGTTTCGTCGTTAGAGTTGCGTGATTCAGATATTTTTCCAAGCTGTCTTTTTGAATATTCTTGATCAAGTTCTTTGAAATAACTACTACTTAGTTGTTCTTCCATCGCTGCTATTGTTTGGAGCTATTGCTGTGCGTGCGTCCTTGTCCTCCAAGATGGTGGCTAAATGATTAGTGACGTAGGACAGAACGAAGAATTGTAGAAATACAAACCTGCAAAGTCCTGCTGGCAATAAAAACTCGACACGTGTCAAATGACGTCACAATATGTGATTTCGTTATGAACGCAACGGCCTTATTGTGGTATGAATTAACGCAACTCTTAGACGCACATTCTGCGATATCCAATGTTTGTCTTCATTTATTTAGGCTTTGTTTTGTAAATCTCTGTCTGATAACATCCTTTTCATCTTATTCTACTCCCATTCTGTCTAATCTTTATCTATTCCACCCTATTTCATCCTGCAATGTCCATTCCGACTCTGTTGCTTTCAACTTCATTTCGTTCCACCCTCGTTTATCCTATACTCTATTCCATTAACTCGAACTTGAACTATTTAACGATCACAAAACATCAGAATAAACCGTTTATACCTTTGCAGTGTAGAGATTCGACGTCTTTGCATTTATTTTCCTCGCATCTGAGACAAGTTAAAGCAGCTGTACTCTTGATGAAAGCCAGCGCTACGAATCCCGTCGCAAGTAAAGACATCCAAAACCTACTCATCTTGCAGCTTTTTCGAAGAACCGTATCTCTTGCTGTGATATCACCTTATCTTCTGCCTCGACTACTCGTGTCGTATATTAAATAGAGGCAGACTTGTACTAGGTGTGACGTTCTCACCCAGCTTTAATGCCACTTCTCGATTAGGCTCGTCGCTAATGGGGTGATTCGCGGATACTCAGATCTCATTAATTTGATAATCGCGTTTGTAAGTGCTTCACGAAACACGCCTGAACACCTGCCTAATACGTAAATGAAATCAATTCGGATTCACATCTCAATATCTGCTGTGATTATTTCACCTTGAGCTGTGAAACAACGTGTACCTCACAGTCACACCACTATGGAGACACGTATCGCTTTACCAGAACCAAATGCTTCTTTGCTTTGATTAATTGCCAGATGTACCGACTGACTCCAGTCTAGGTGCGTTTCCCCACACCGAACTTGCGCTTCGAGGGAGCCGTGAGATGAAATCTGTTTATTACTTGGTTATGCTTTATGAATGAAATGAATGTTCTGAGTAACTTTTGCTACAAGGAGTACATGTCAACAAAGTGAATCCAAACACAGTTCTGCGGTGACCCCATGAAGGAGAGAAACAAGAGAGAAATCTTACTGGGCTTTCCACCTACCTTGAGTGCTCACTTTTCGGTGTAAAACGATAATCTTAGAACTATATTGGGGATCGTCAGACTGTTTGCAGTACAGAATGTTCGAATTACAGAGATTCGAATTATAGAGGCTTCTTGTTTGGAGATTTTCAAGGGATCTGGAAATTTTGTTCGAATCAGCGAAGGTCGAACTATATGAGTTCGAAGCCGAATAACACATGCTTCGGTGCAGCCAGTTTTGCTGCGTTCTTGGCTAGCATATGTTTAACTGTAAAAAATGCTCTGTAAGAAGTACCAAGCGAAGGGATATACCCTGTAGCATAGCTGTAAAAATGAAAGTCATGATGATGACAATGAAAACATTAACAGATATAATTTTTCCTTCAAACTTAATTTCTTGGAACATATACTAAAATACAACTGCAAGCCCCTCGAAATAGGTAGTTTTCAATTGGTTACTTGAACGAAAATAAACGGGAAAGACAAAGAAAAAAAGAAAAAATGCTACTAGAAAAGAATGAGAATTTTCAAGATTTCACTAGTTCAGGATCATCCCAGTCCTTATTCCTTCGGCAGAAGACGTAGTAAGAAGTCCTTATAGCAATCACCATTATCTTCTGGACTGCGTGGTGCCTGCATGTTTGGTCGAACTCCAAGTCTTAAAGCATTTCTAAGAAATCCACGGAGGAACTGTCAAAGACATTTAGCGTGCTTACAACAATACTGACCAATTCAACTTCTTTACATTTCGACTTAAAACTTATTTCTAGGTCTTTGTATCTTTATTTCTTGCGCTTTGCACTATTCCCAAGGTTTGTCGCGAAACCTACAGTTCATTCGACAATATATAGAGAATCGTTCGAAATAGAAAGTAGAAGGTGTGGACGTTGCTCGTCTTGCAGAAATGCAGTATCAACATCGTTGATCGCTTCCATCTTGCTACGAATGTATTCGAATTTGCTCCACAATAATCTAGCGAGTACACTGTGTGACGTTGTGATTTGCGACTTGACTACAACTACCATGATACAGTGCGACCGCACGTTGGTATGACGTCATCAGGAGTGTCAAAAAACGTAAATCAAGGAGTGCCTCTCAAAACACACAATTTTGGCCAAAAAGTAAGGCTATAGGCTTGCCACTGTTCCCAACAATCGCCTATTTCCAACTTTCTTCAACTGCAACAACGAATCAAAAAGTGCATGAAAACAGCCAATTTTGGCCAAAAAGTAAGGCTATAGGCTTGCCATTTTCCCCAAACATCATCTATTTCCAACTTTCTTCAACTGCTACAACGAATCAAAAAAGTGCCTGAAAACAGCCAATTTTGGCCAAAATGTAAGGCTATAGGCTTGCCACTGTTCCCAAATAATTCCCATTTCCAACTTTCATAACTGGAACAACGAATCAAAAAGTGCATGAAAACAGCCAATTTTGGCCAAAAAGTAAGGCTATAGGCTTGCCATTTTTCCCAAAAATCATCTATTTCCAACTTTCTTCAACTGCAACAACGAATCAAAGAGTGCATGAAAACAGCCAATTTTGGCCAAAAAGTAAGGCTATAGGCTTGCCATTTTTCCCAAAAATCATCTATTTTCAACTTTCTTCAACTGCAACAACGAATCAAAAAGTGCATGAAAACAGCCAATTTTGGCCAAAAAGTAAGGCTATAGCCTTGCCATTTTTCCCAAAAATCGCCTATTTTCAACATTCTTCAACTGCAACAACGAATCAAAAAGTGCATGAAAACAGCCAACTTTGGCCAAAAAGTAAGGCTATAGGCTTGCCACTGTTCCCAAAAATCATCTATTTCCAACTTTCTTCAACTGCAACAACGAATCAAAAAGTGCCTGAAAACAGCCAATTTTGGCCAAAAAGTGAGGCTATAGCCTTGCCATTTTTCCCAGAAAACGCCTATTTCCAACTTTCTTCAACTGCAACAACGAATCAAAAAGTGCATGAAAACAGCCAATTTTGGCCAAAAAGTAAGGCTATAGGCTTGCCACTGTTCCCAAAAATCATCTATTTCCAACTTTCTCCAACTGCTACAACGAATCAAAAAGTGCCTGAAAACAGCCAATTTTGGCCAAAAAGTAAGGTTATAGGCTTGCCATTTTTCCAAAAAATCATCTATTTCCAACATTCTTCAACTGCAACAACGAATCAAAAAGTGCCTGAAAACAGCCAATTTTGGCCAAAAAGTAAGGCTATAGGCTTGCCATTTTTCCAAAAAATCATCTATTTCCAACTTTCTTCAACTGCAACAACGAATCAAAAAGTGCCTGAAAACAGCCAATTTTGGCCAAAAAGTAAGGTTATAGGCTTGCCACTGTTCCCAATAATCATCTATTTCCAACTTTCTTCAACTGCAACAACGAATCAAAAAGTGCCTGAAAACAGCCAATTTTGGCCAAAAAGTAAGGTTATAGGCTTGCCATTTTTCCAAAAAATCATCTATTTCCAACTTTCTTCAACTGCAACAACGAATCAAAAGGTGCCTGAAAACAGCCAATTTTGGCCAAAAAGTAAGGCTATAGGCTTGCCATTTTTCCCAAAAATCATCTATTTCCAACATTCTTCAACTGCAACAACGAATCAAAAAGTGCCTGAAAATAGCCAATTTTGGCCAAAAAGTAAGGCTATAGGCTTGCCATTTTTCCAAAAAATCATCTATTTCCAACTTTCTTCAACTGCAACAACGAATCAAAAGGTGCCTGAAAACAGCCAATTTTGGCCAAAAAGTAAGGCTATAGGCTTGCTATTTTTCCAAAAAATCATCTATTTCCAACTTTCTTCAACTGCAACAACGAATCAAAAGGTGCCTGAAAACAGCCAATTTTGGCCAAAAAGTAAGGCTATAGGCTTGCCATTTTTCCAAAAAATCATCTATTTCCACCTTTCTTCAACTGCAACAACGAATCAAAAAGTGCCTGAAAACAGCCAATTTTGGCCAAAAAGTAAGGCTATAAGCTTGCCATTTTTCCAAAAAATCATCTATTTCCAACTTTCTTCAACTGCAACAACGAATCAAAAGGTGCCTGAAAACAGCCAATTTTGGCCAAAAAGTAAGGCTATAGGCTTGCCATTTTTCCAAAAAATCATCTATTTCCAACTTTCTTCAACTGCAACAACGAATCAAAAGGTGCATGAAAACAGCCAATTTTGGCCAAAAAGTAAGGTTATAGGCTTGCCACTGTTCCCAAAAGTCATCTATTTCCAACTTTCTTCAGCTGCTACAACGAATCAAAAAGTGCCTGAAAACAGCCAATTTTGGCCAAAAAGTAAGGTTATAGGCTTGCCACTGTTCCCAAAAATCATCTATTTCCAACTTTCTTCAACTGCTACAACGAATCAAAAAGTGCCTGAAAACAGCCAATTTTGGCCAAAAAGTAAGGTTATAGGCTTGCCACTGTTCCCAAAAATCATCTATTTCCGCCTTTCTTCAACTGCAACAACGAATCAAAAAGTGCCTGAAAACAGCCAATTTTGGCCAAAAAGTAAGGCTATAGGCTTGCCATTTTTCCCAAAAATCATCTATTTCCAACTTTCTTCAACTGCAACAACGAATCAAAAGGTGCCTGAAAACAGCCAATTTTGGCCAAAAAGTAAGGCTATAGGCTTGCCATTTTTCCAAAAAATCATCTATTTCCAACTTTCTTCAACTGCAACAACGAATCAAAAGGTGCATGAAAACAGCCAATTTTGGCCAAAAAGTAAGGCTATAGGCTTGCCATTTTTCCAAAAAATCATCTATTTCCAACATTCTTCAACTGCAACAACGAATCAAAAAGTGCATGAAAACAGCCAATTTTGGCCAAAAAGTAAGGCTATAGGCTTGCCATTTTTCCCAAAAATCATCTATTTCCACCTTTCTTCAACTGCAACAACGAATCAAAAAGTGCATGAAAACAGCCAATTTTGGCCAAAAAGTAAGGCTATAGGCTTGCCATTTTTCAAAAAAATCATCTATTTCCAACTTTCTTCAACTGCAAAGACGAATCAAAAGGTGCCTGAAAACAGCCAATTTTGGCCAAAAAGTAAGGCTATAGGCTTGCCATTTTTCCCAAAAATCATCTATTTTCAACTTTCTTCAACTGGAACAACGAATCAAAAAGTGCCTGAAAACAGCCAATTTTGGCCAAAAAGTAAGGCTATAGCCTTGCCCATTTTCCCAAAAATCATCTATTTCCAACTTTCTTCAACTGCAACAACGAATCAAAAAGTGCCTGAAAAGAGCCAATTTTGGCCAAAAAGCAAGGCTATAGGCTTGCCATTTTCCCCAAAACTCATCTATTTCCAACTTTCTTCAACTGCAACAACGAATCAAAAAGTGCCTGAAAACAGCCAATTTTGGCCAAAAAGTAAGGCTATAGGCTTGCCATTTTTCCCAAAAATCATCTATTTTCAACTTTCTTCAACTGCAACAAAGAATCAAAAAGTGCCTGAAAACAGCCAATTTTGGCCAAAAAGTAAGGCTATTGCCTTGCCCTTTTTCCCAAAAATCATCTATTTCCAACTTTCTTCAACTGCAACAACGAATCAAAAAGTGCATGAAAACAGCCAATTTTGGCCAAAAAGTAAGGCTATAGGCTTGCCATTTTTCCCAAAATCATCTATTTCCAACTTTCTTCAACTGCAACAACGAATCAAAAGGTGCCTGAAAACAGCCAATTTTGGCCAAAAAGTAAGGCTATAGGCTTGCTATTTTTCCAAAAAATCATCTATTTCCAACTTTCTTCAACTGCAACAACGAATCAAAAAAGTGCCTGAAAACAGCCAATTTTGGCCAAAAAGTAAGGCTATAAGCTTGCCATTTTTCCAAAAAATAATCTATTTCCAACTTTCTTCAACTGCAACAACGAATCAAAAGGTGCCTGAAAACAGCCAATTTTGGCCAAAAAGTAAGGCTATAGGCTTGCCATTTTTCCAAAAAATCATCTATTTCCAACTTTCTTCAACTGCAACAACGAATCAAAAGGTGCATGAAAACAGCCAATTTTGGCCAAAAAGTAAGGTTATAGGCTTGCCACTGTTCCCAAAAGTCATCTATTTCCAACTTTCTTCAGCTGCTACAACGAATCAAAAAGTGCCTGAAAACAGCCAATTTTGGCCAAAAAGTAAGGCTATAGGCTTGCCACTGTTCCCAAAAATCATCTATTTCCAACTTTCTTCAACTGCTACAACGAATCAAAAAGTGCCTGAAAACAGCCAATTTTGGCCAAAAAGTAAGGTTATAGGCTTGCCACTGTTCCCAAAAATCATCTATTTCCACCTTTCTTCAACTGCAACAACGAATCAAAAAGTGCCTGAAAACAGCCAATTTTGGCCAAAAAGTAAGGCTATAGGCTTGCCATTTTTCCCAAAAATCATCTATTTCCACCTTTCTTCAACTGCAACAACGAATCAAAAAGTGCCTGAAAACAGCCAATTTTGGCCAAAAAGTAAGGCTATAGGCTTGCCATTTTTCAAAAAAATCATCTATTTCCAACTTTCTTCAACTGCAACAACGAATCAAAAGGTGCATGAAAACAGCCAATTTTGGCCAAAAAGTAAGGTTATAGGCTTGCCACTGTTCCCAAAAGTCATCTATTTCCAACTTTCTTCAGCTGCTACAACGAATCAAAAAGTGCCTGAAAACAGCCAATTTTGGCCAAAAAGTAAGGCTATAGGCTTGCCACTGTTCCCAAAAATCATCTATTTCCAACTTTCTTCAACTGCTACAACGAATCAAAAAGTGCCTGAAAACAGCCAATTTTGGCCAAAAAGTAAGGTTATAGGCTTGCCACTGTTCCCAAAAATCATCTATTTCCACCTTTCTTCAACTGCAACAACGAATCAAAAAGTGCCTGAAAACAGCCAATTTTGGCCAAAAAGTAAGGCTATAGGCTTGCCATTTTTCCAAAAAATCATCTATTTCCACCTTTCTTCAACTGCAACAACGAATCAAAAAGTGCCTGAAAACAGCCAATTTTGGCCAAAAAGTAAGGCTATAGGCTTGCCATTTTTCAAAAAAATCATCTATTTCCACCTTTCTTCAACTGCAAAGACGAATCAAAAGGTGCCTGAAAACAGCCAATTTTGGCCAAAAAGTAAGGCTATAGGCTTGCCATTTTTCCCAAAAATCATCTATTTTCAACTTTCTTCAACTGGAACAACGAATCAAAAAGTGCCTGAAAACAGCCAATTTTGGCCAAACAGTAAGGCTATAGCCTTGCCCATTTTCCCAAAAATCATCTATTTCCGACTTTCTTCAACTGCAACAACGAATCAAAAAGTGCCTGAAAATAGCCAATTTTGGCCAAAAAGTAAGGCTATAGGCTTGCCATTTTTCAAAAAAATCATCTATTTCCAACTTTCTTCAACTGCAAAGACGAATCAAAAGGTGCCTGAAAACAGCCAATTTTGGCCAAAAAGTAAGGCTATAGGCTTGCCATTTTTCCCAAAAATCATCTATTTTCAACTTTCTTCAACTGGAACAACGAATCAAAAAGTGCCTGAAAACAGCCAATTTTGGCCAAAAAGTAAGGCTATTGCCTTGCCCTTTTTCCCAAAAATCATCTATTTCCAACTTTCTTCAACTGCAACAACGAATCAAAAAGTGCATGAAAACAGCCAATTTTGGCCAAAAAGTAAGGCTATAGGCTTGCCATTTTTCCCAAAATCATCTATTTCCAACTTTCTTCAACTGCAACAACGAATCAAAAGGTGCCTGAAAACAGCCAATTTTGGCCAAAAAGTAAGGCTATAGGCTTGCTATTTTTCCAAAAAATCATCTATTTCCAACTTTCTTCAACTGCAACAACGAATCAAAAAAGTGCCTGAAAACAGCCAATTTTGGCCAAAAAGTAAGGCTATAAGCTTGCCATTTTTCCAAAAAATCATCTATTTCCAACTTTCTTCAACTGCAACAACGAATCAAAAGGTGCCTGAAAACAGCCAATTTTGGCCAAAAAGTAAGGCTATAGGCTTGCCATTTTTCCAAAAAATCATCTATTTCCAACTTTCTTCAACTGCAACAACGAATCAAAAGGTGCATGAAAACAGCCAATTTTGGCCAAAAAGTAAGGTTATAGGCTTGCCACTGTTCCCAAAAGTCATCTATTTCCAACTTTCTTCAGCTGCTACAACGAATCAAAAAGTGCCTGAAAACAGCCAATTTTGGCCAAAAAGTAAGGCTATAGGCTTGCCATTTTTCCAAAAAATCATCTATTTCCAACTTTCTTCAACTGTAACAACGAATCAAAAGGTGCATGAAAACAGCCAATTTTGGCCAAAAAGTAAGGTTATAGGCTTGCCACTGTTCCCAAAAGTCATCTATTTTCAACTTTCTTCAACTGCAACAACGAATCAAAAAGTGCATGAAAACAGCCAATTTTGGCCAAAAAGTAAGGCTATAGCCTTGCCATTTTTCCCAAAAATCGCCTATTTTCAACATTCTTCAACTGCAACAACGAATCAAAAAGTGCATGAAAACAGCCAACTTTGGCCAAAAAGTAAGGCTATAGGCTTGCCACTGTTCCCAAAAATCATCTATTTCCAACTTTCTTCAACTGCAACAACGAATCAAAAAGTGCCTGAAAACAGCCAATTTTGGCCAAAAAGTGAGGCTATAGCCTTGCCATTTTTCCCAGAAAACGCCTATTTCCAACTTTCTTCAACTGCAACAACGAATCAAAAAGTGCATGAAAACAGCCAATTTTGGCCAAAAAGTAAGGCTATAGGCTTGCCACTGTTCCCAAAAATCATCTATTTCCAACTTTCTCCAACTGCTACAACGAATCAAAAAGTGCCTGAAAACAGCCAATTTTGGCCAAAAAGTAAGGCTATAGGCTTGCCATTTTTCCCAAAAATCATCTATTTTCAACTTTCTTCAACTGGAACAACGAATCAAAAAGTGCCTGAAAACAGCCAATTTTGGCCAAAAAGTAAGGCTATAGCCTTGCCCATTTTCCCAAAAATCATCTATTTCCGACTTTCTTCAACTGCAACAACGAATCAAAAAGTGCCTGAAAAGAGCCAATTTTGGCCAAAAAGCAAGGCTATAGGCTTGCCATTTTTCCCAAAACTCATCTATTTCCAACTTTCTTCAACTGCAACAACGAATCAAAAAGTGCCTGAAAACAGCCAATTTTGGCCAAAAAGTAAGGCTATAGGCTTGCTATTTTTCCCAAAAATCATCTATTTTCAACTTTCTTCAACTGCAACAAAGAATCAAAAAGTGCCTGAAAACAGCCAATTTTGGCCAAAAAGTAAGGCTATTGCCTTGCCCTTTTTCCCAAAAATCATCTATTTCCAACTTTCTTCAACTGCAACAACGAATCAAAAAGTGCATGAAAACAGCCAATTTTGGCCAAAAAGTAAGGCTATAGGCTTGCCATTTTTCCCAAAATCATCTATTTCCAACTTTCTTCAACTGCAACAACGAATCAAAAGGTGCCTGAAAACAGCCAATTTTGGCCAAAAAGTAAGGCTATAGGCTTGCTATTTTTCCAAAAAATCATCTATTTCCAACTTTCTTCAACTGCAACAACGAATCAAAAAGTGCCTGAAAACAGCCAATTTTGGCCAAAAAGTAAGGCTATAGGCTTGCCATTTTTCCCAAAAATCATCTATTTCCACCTTTCTTCAACTGCAACAACGAATCAAAAAGTGCCTGAAAACAGCCAATTTTGGCCAAAAAGTAAGGCTATAGGCTTGCCATTTTTCCAAAAAATCATCTATTTCCAACTTTCTTCAACTGTAACAACGAATCAAAAGGTGCATGAAAACAGCCAATTTTGGCCAAAAAGTAAGGTTATAGGCTTGCCACTGTTCCCAAAAGTCATCTATTTCCAACTTTCTTCAGCTGCTACAACGATTTGAAAAAAGCCAATTTTGGCCAAAAAGTAAGGTTATAGGCTTGCCACTGTTCCCAAAAATCATCTATTTCCAACTTTCTTCAACTGCTACAACGAATCAAAAAGTGCCTGAAAACAGCCAATTTTGGCCAAAAAGTAAGGTTATAGGCTTGCCACTGTTCCCAAAAATCATCTATTTCCACCTTTCTTCAACTGCAACAACGAATCAAAAAGTGCCTGAAAACAGCCAATTTTGGCCAAAAAGTAAGGCTATAGGCTTGCCATTTTTCCCAAAAATCATCTATTTCCAACATTCTTCAACTGCAACAACGAATCAAAAAGTGCCTGAAAATAGCCAATTTTGGCCAAAAAGTAGGGCTATAGGCTTGCCATTTTTCCAAAAAATCATCTATTTCCAACTTTCTTCAACTGCAACAACGAATCAAAAGGTGCCTGAAAACAGCCAATTTTGGCCAAAAAGTAAGGCTATAGGCTTGCTATTTTTCCAAAAAATCATCTATTTCCAACTTTCTTCAACTGCAACAACGAATCAAAAGGTGCCTGAAAACAGCCAATTTTGGCCAAAAAGTAAGGCTATAGGCTTGCCATTTTTCCAAAAAATCATCTATTTCCACCTTTCTTCAACTGCAACAACGAATCAAAAAGTGCCTGAAAACAGCCAATTTTGGCCAAAAAGTAAGGCTATAGGCTTGCCATTTTTCCCAAAACTCATCTATTTCCAACTTTCTTCAACTGCAACAACGAATCAAAAAGTGCCTGAAAACAGCCAATTTTGGCCAAAAAGTAAGGCTATAGGCTTGCCATTTTTCCCAAAAATCATCTATTTTCAACTTTCTTCAACTGCAACAAAGAATCAAAAAGTGCCTGAAAACAGCCAATTTTGGCCAAAAAGTAAGGCTATTGCCTTGCCATTTTTCCCAAAAATCATCTATTTCCAACTTTCTTCAACTGCAACAACGAATCAAAAAGTGCATGAAAACAGCCAATTTTTGCCAAAAAGTAAGGCTATAAGATTGCAATTTTCCCCAAAAATCATCTATTTCCAACTTTCTTCAACTGCAAAGACGAATCAAAAGGTGCCTGAAAACAGCCAATTTTGGCCAAAAAGTAAGGCTATAGGCTTGCCATTTTTCCCAAAAATCATCTATTTTCAACTTTCTTCAACTGGAACAACGAATCAAAAAGTGCCTGAAAACAGCCAATTTTGGCCAAAAAGTAAGGTTATAGGCTTGCCACTGTTCCCAAAAGTCATCTATTTCCAACTTTCTTCAGCTGCTACAACGAATCAAAAAGTGCCTGAAAACAGCCAATTTTGGCCAAAAAGTAAGGCTATAGGCTTGCCATTTTTCCCAAAAATCGCCTATTTTCAACATTCTTCAGCTGCTACAACGAATCAAAAAGTGCCTGAAAACAGCCAATTTTCATCAAAAAGTAAGGCTATAGCCTTGCCATTATTCCCAAGAATCGCCTATTTCCAACTTTCTTCAACTGCAACAACGAATCAAAAAGTGCATGAAAACAGCCAATTTTGGCCAAAAAGTAAGGCTATAGGCTTGCCACTGTTCCCAAATAATCCCCATTTCCAACTTTCTTCAACTGGAACAACGAATCAAAAAGTGCCTGAAAACAGCCAATTTTGGCCAAAAAGTAAGGCTATAGGCTTGCCATTTTTCCCAAAAATCATCTATTTCCAACTTTCTTCAACTGCAACAACGAATCAAAAAGTGCCTGAAAACAGCCAATTTTCACCAAAAAGTAAGGCTATAGGCTTGCTATTTTTCCCAAAAATCATCTATTTTCAACTTTCTTCAACTGCAACAACGAATCAAAAGGTGCCTGAAAACAGCCAATTTTGGCCAAAAAGTAAGGCTATAGGCTTGCCACTGTTCCGAAATAATCCCCATTTCCAACTTTCTTCAACTGCAACAACGAATCAAAAAGTGCATGAAAACAGCCAATTTTGGCCAAAAAGTAAGGCTATAGCCTTGCCATTTTTCCCAGAAATCGCCTATTTCCAACATTCTTCAGCTGCTACAACGAATCAAAAAGTGCCTGAAAACAGCCAATTTTGGCCAAAAAGTAAGGCTATAGCCTTGCCATTTTTCCCAGAAATCGCCTATTTCCAACTTTCTTCAACTGCAACAACGAATCAAAAAGTGCCTGAAAACAGCCAATTTTCACCAAAAAGTAAGGCTATAGGCTTGCTATTTTTCCCAAAAATCATCTATTTTCAACTTTCTTCAACTGCAACAACGAATCAAAAAGTGCCTGAAAACAGCCAATTTTGGCCAAAAAGTAAGGCTATAGGCTTGCAACTGTTCCGAAATAATCCCCATTTCCAACTTTCTTCAACTGCAACAACGAATCAAAAAGTGCATGAAAACAGCCAATTTTGGCCAAAAAGTAAGGCTATAGGCTTGCCATTTTTCCCAGAAATCATCTATTTCCAACTTTCTTCAACTGCAACAACGAATCAAAAAGTGCCTGAAAACAGCCAATTTTGGCCAAAAAGTAAGACTATAGCGTTGCCATTTTTCCCAGAAATCGCCTATTTCCAACATTCTTCAGCTGCTACAACGAATCAAAAAGTGCCTGAAAACAGCCAATTTTGGCCAAAAAGTAAGGCTATAGGCTTGCCATTTTTCCCAAATAATCCCCATTTCCAACTTTCTTCAACTGCAACAACGAATCAAAAAGTGCCTGAAAACAGCCAATTTTGGCCAAAAAGTAAGGCTATAGGCTTGCCATTTTTCCCAAAAATCGCCTATTTCCAACTTTCTTCAACTGCAACAACGAATCAAAAAGTGCCTGAAAACAGCCAATTTTGGCCAAAAAGTAAGGCTATAGGCTTGCCATTTTTCCCAAAAATCATCTATTTCCAACTTTCTTCAACTGCAACAACGAATCAAAAAGTGCCTGAAAACAGCCAATTTTGGCCAAAAAGTAAGGCTATAGGCTTGCCATTTTTCCCAAAAATCATCTATTTCCAACTTTCTTCAACTGCAACAAGGAATCAAAAAGTGCCTGAAAGCAGCCAATCCTTGCCAGAAAGTAAGGCCATAGGCTTGCCATTTTCCCCAAAAATCGCTTATTTTCATTTTTCTTTGGTTCCCGGATAAAATCAAAGAGTGCCTCAAAACAACCAATTTTGGCCAAAAAGTAAGGCTATAGGCTTGCCATTTTCCCCAAAGATCCCTATTTCCAACTTTCTTCAACTGCTACAGCAAATCAAGAAGTGCCGCAAAACAACCAATTTTGGCCAAAAAGTAAAACGATAGGCTTGCCACTTTTCCTAAAATTCGCCTATTTTCAACTTTCTTCAACATTCTTCAACTGTTACAACAAATTAAAAAGCGCCTCAAAACAGCCAATTTTGGCCAAAAAGTAAGGCTCAAAAAACCATTGCCATCATAACCATCATCATCATCATCATCATCATCATCACATCATCGTCATCATCATCGTCATCATGCAGAAACCTCCACGCTGGTGTCCCTGGATCATCATTGTCAACATCATCGTCATCGTCATCATGCAGAAACCTCCACATTGGTGTCCCTGGATCATCATTGTCAACATTATCATCATCGTCATCATGCAGAAACCTCCACGGTGGTGTCCCTGGATCATCATTGTCCACATTATCATCATCGTCATCATGCAGAAACCTCCACATTGGTGTCCCTGGATCATCATTGTCAACATTATCATCATCGTCATCATGCAGAAACCTCCACGGTGGTGTCCCTGGATCATCATTGTCAACATTATCATCATCGTCATCATGCAGAAACCTCCACGGTGGTGTCCTTGGATTATAATCATTGTCATCATTATCATGATCATTTTCAGAGTACATCAGTGTCAAATCACGTGTAAAAGAGAATATTAGTGTGCATCGAGGTAATTAGTGTGCATTAATGTGTGTAAGTGAACACTTGTCTGCACCAGCGCTTATCAATGTGCATGGAGTGTATTGGTGTGTATTGGTGTGTATTGGTGTGTATTGGTGTGTATTGGTGTGTACTAGTGTGCATTGGGGACAATGCAGAAACCTCCACGTTGGTGTCCCTGGATATCGACCGCCAAAAGCGATCTCGACTCATTTTTGTCGGCTCGTAACCGATTCTGCAACCACTTTCCCTCAAACCACATTTGAAGGAAAGACTCGATGAAGAGATTGTGCCCGAGATTCACGCTGTTCTTTTATGTCTAACTTTTGTTGCCGTTACTTCACTGGCCACTCACAGAAAGGGCGAACCTTTGTTGAAAGTAAACGCCATTCACTGGGAAATCACATGATGTACCTCTTCAACATCGGTCTACCGTAAAATTTTCCAACCACATCCTGCGAAGTCAGTCTTTGACGGGCACCCGAGCTGCAAGATGCTGGCACGAAGAGCAGTGCATTGCTTTGCAAGGTGTTTGAAGCAAACCCGTTGGTCCTCCACCCTACCATTCGTCGGTGAGCGTAAGACGAGTGCCTTCTCTGTCCTGGATCCTAACGAAATCAAGTTGGCATCGGCGATACGGTTGAGAGGTCGAAGGTTTCTTCCTGGTGCTGAAGCAGAAACTTTTCCAGAATACCTCAACGGCCCGAGAGAGCATTTTCCGTTAGCGCTTGAAGCTGAAGGCACTTATGATATCGAAGAATGGGGTAAGCTTTGTAGGGAAGAGGCAGACGCGGGTTTGATAGCCCATGGTGCAATACTGTTTCGCGGTCTGCCCATTGAAACCACGGATGATTTTCAACAGTTGTTCCACAGCGTGGGATACCCTCCCATGAACTATATCGGTGGCAGCGGGCACAGAGAGCATGTGTCTTCGCAGGTTTACTCTGCAAGTGACGAGCCCCAGGAGTGCTGCATTGATCTGCATAACGAGTTGTCGTACTGTCCGGTGTACAACAAAAAGGTTAGCTCTGCAGTTATTCGTAGTTGCTTAGTACCCCCAATGCACAGTTTTCTGATCTTGGAAGTGGGGTCATTTCTCTCTTTAATTCTCGCTAACTGTCCAGCCATTTTTAAATCACACTGCAAACCTGAGAACAATGGTATTGACTTTGTTTGTCATCGTGAGTCGCCCCCTGCCCGTCATGACTTTATGCACATAGCTTTGGCAGTTGTTTAGGCTCTTCCCTTGCTGCTAAGTAACAATAGACAGCTTATGGAACGTCTTGCCTTCTTCTTGCTTTCCTGAGTCAAAAAAAAAAAAAAAAAAAAAAAATACTCGAAGGCGTTTGTTAAATCACAAACAGCACAATTTCAGGGAAAAATAAGGCTGAAGATGTTTTCGATTGGGACCAGCCAAGTAGAAAGATTGGAGATCGAAGGAGCTTCCTACTTCTGCAGATTCGCTTGCGTATTTTTTTCCAGTTTTACAAGGTAGTTAATTAATTAATTAATCAATTAATTGATTTTTTTCCCAGCCACCCGGCTGACCACGAACGAGAATCTCGCCCAGCTTTTTCCCGGTGATTTGATTCTTAATTCGAATTGCGTATTCGCGTTTGAAAACAGCAGCGAGCCTTGTTGTTTTGATTTATCCATTTGTTTCTTCTTCTATAGTTCTTTCTCTGCTGTTTGGTGCCGCCGGAGGAAGGAGGCCTGTCGGTCATATGTAGGAATGAGGATTTGTTCTCACAGCTTGATAAGAAGTTCGTCGACAAAATTACACGCAAAAGAATTAGGTACATTCAGCATTGCCCCGATGGTGCAACCTCAAACTATCTGTCATGGCAGAAAGTCTTCGATGTCACAAGCAAAGAGGTACTGTATGAAATTATTCCTTCTCTATAGCGATGAAACATGGTGATATCATGCCCGGGCCTGTTAGGGGCTGAACCCCCCTTTCTCCCCCCCCCCTAGCTATAACATCGTATTGTGATTCTGACCACGGGCAGGTCTCTCGTTGTTTACGGTGATTGTTGTCGGTAATTCTACGGGAAGCAAAGGAAATCGTCGCACAAAACCGAGTCTGTCCTTATATGGTAAGAAAGAAAATGTGACTGTCGTGGTTTGCGTATCTGCTGACCAAGAATGGTAAACACGATAAGGCAGTGCAATTAAGGATAAAAAAGTTCTCATAGCCAAGGTCTTTGCAGCCTGCTTTTTCCCTAGGGCTTGGATGGACATCCTTCCTTCATGCGGAACATTTTCGAGCGAAAGGAGCCGACGTACAGCCTTAAATGAGAGGTGTTGAGGTCAAACTATTGCAAAAACAAAGCTGCGATTACATGATAAAAGCTTCAGCTTGTTCTGCCGGAATGCAGTCGCTTTTAACAAACGGGCTGGGATTTTCAGCTCGATGAAATGGGCTCAAAGTTTCCATATAATCGAAAATCAAAATATTTTGCTGGGCTGAAATTTCGGAAGCATGCGCAGAGGAAAAAATTCATCATTGAAGGTAATTATCAACATGGCGGGAAGAGAAAATGGACCTGATTTGCCACCACTGTTCAGTTCTCCCATCCTTAGCCCACGTTGATCTTGGTTTTCGACACAAACGCTGCTGTAGTGAATAGCTTCTTTCTACTTTATTTCCTCGATCTCCAGGAACATATGTATGCTGCCAAAATCATGTTCTATCTAACTTGGCACAGCTTGTAAGATAATGCTATGTCGTACATTTCAAAGAGAAAAGCAAAAAGCCAATTGAAAAGCGAACCGACCAATGGAGCCATTCTTTTCGTGTCGAGTGGCACCATTTTGAAATCATTCACCTCGCAAAACTTTAAATCATTACATAATTGATTCAAATTTCAGCCCGGCTGAAGTTGCAAATTTCAGCCGGCAAACATCTCTGGTGTAATCGGCCCTTGAAACCAGACTCACTACTGATGCTACCACAAGCGAAAACTGCAGCCTATGGGACTGGTTTGTCGCCTTTTAGGGGTAGCATTTTCTGGCACGGCCTGTCAAACTTTATTCAAAACTCAACATCCACAAATTAATTCAAGAGACTGATAAAAGATGGAGGGGTGAAAACTGCACATACAGAAACTGCCGTACATCGAAATTTCCTTGTGGATACTATTATACCTACAGATATCTTTTAGTCTGCTCTTCTTTATGATATTTAGAATTTTCCTGTTTGTAAATAGTTGGTTTGAATTAGGGAACGTTCAAAATTACGTAACCATGATACTCGTTACGATAAATATGGTGGGTCTTTTCCGTTAATCATTACGTAACCCTGGAAATCTATAAACACCGTAATCATCACAACACTGTATATCTGTCACTATCTAACTTTTCTATTGCTTTTCTTTTAATTCCATTTTCATTGAAAATTTGTAAGCAAATAGTTTTTGGAGCTTTCATTTTATGCTTTATATATATTTGTAAATCGTTTTCTCTGGTTTTTCATAATTGAAATATCTTTGACTCTGTTGGGCCCTATATATATATATATATATATATATATATCACATAGAGGGTGCTGTCTTCACCACCATATGGTGCTCTATGTACAAAGTACAGAGCGTTGATAGCAGAAATGCAGAAAAGGAAGAGACCGATTCTCTGTTACTCTGAGTTTCGTGCGAAGGCACTCGTCAGACAGACTATAACTGAATTTCATTTCAGTTATAGTCTGTCTGACGAGTGCCTTCGCACGAAACTCAGAGTAACAGAGAATCGGTCTCTTCCTTTTCTGCATTTCTGCTATATATATATATATATATATATATATATATATATATATATATATATATATATATATATATACTCTTTATATATAACTATTTATATATAACTATTTATATATAACTATTTATATAGATATATAAATATATATTTGTGTGTGTGTGTGTGTGTGTGTGTGTGTGTGTGTGTGTGTGTGTGTGTGTGTGTGTGTGTGTGTGTGTGTGTGTGTGTGTGTGTGTGTGTGTGTGTGTGTGTGTGTGTGTGTGTTTTCATAGACGGGCTTTTATTATTGATAGCATCAATTTGTTGAAAATTTACGTAACTTTGAGGTAGGTGTATAGTCGCTGGTTACGTCTGGTCACACATGGTAAGTAGCTTTCTTAAAATTCCCATAATTTGGGTTACGTAATTTTGAACGTAAATTCCCGTAGCTATCTACTGTACAATAGTACTAGCTCGTGAACTGAAACCTAGCCAGATCCTCTGATTTTTTCTCCGATAATTGTCGTATTCTTGTCAAAAATTAAGACTTCGATGTATAAAATGAGTTTCTGAGTTCCAAAGTTGAAATGTGAAAATACAGTATTGAGCAAAGATTTCGTCTAACAAATTCAATTCCAAAGAAAACTATGGACAAGACCGATATTGTCTTTCTAGCACTGTATGGCATGAGTCATTATAGTTTAGTGCTACTGGGTCATGACGCTCGACTCGCAAAGTTGTGAACCGCTGTATTTGGAATCGAACCCGTAGCCTACATTGGGAATAAACTGTGGCAGTTTTTACCTCACGAAATAAAACTATCAAACAGTTTCCCTAATCTTAAATCAACATGGATTCAGCCATTTTGCTCACGTCTTAATCGTCGTACTCTGTCTGTAGGGAGCAGAAAGGGAGATGAAGAGACTCGGTGTTGAATGGGAATGGCAGGAAAACAATCACTTGATGTTCTGGTACCTGAGTGATCCGATGCAACGACACTACATCACTGGCAATCCGATCTGGTTCAACCAGGCTCACGCCATGCATGCGTCGTACTTTAAGGCACACCCCTCGTTCTATGATAAAATCATACCAGATAACAAATACCCTCTGCATGGTACCTACGGCGATGGGGAAGAGTTCGAGCCGGAGTTTCTGCAGCAGATTCGAGAAGCAGGCTGGAGAAGTGCAGTCGGTATACCCTTGCAGAAAGGTGACGTCCTCCTATTGGATAATATGCTGGTACAGCATGCAAGATTAAGTTTCAAGGGTAATAGAAAAGTAGTCGTGGCCATAGCGAACTGAGGTTTGGAATCGTATGCAAATAACGAAACCGCTTTTTGCTGGGCTGTCAAACTGATTTCTTCTGTAGAAGCTGTTTTAGAAGGACCATGAAGATCATTTGATTATTCTTCGATTTCTCCTCCGGGTCTCCGTAGACTGATATTTCTATTGTAAGGGTATTTCTTCAGAACGACCGAGCATTCATAAAAGACCGGTCGCCTTGAGAAAAAGACGCTCTCTATGAGACAGAAGGACGCTTTCATATGAGCTCAAAATCCCTCTGTAAAGCGGACAATGTCACCAAGTAAGTGGTTTTCTTCAAAAACACGAGCATCTCCATGAAAGACCGAACATAAACATCCATGTAGGAAATGAATTGGTATCCTCTGTACAAGAAGGTCTTCTTAGACCTCGAAGAAGCGTCCCAGACACAGGAATCAAAATCAACTAGGATCAATACATCCATTTAATGTAAGGATGGCACAAATATCAAGGTAGTGTATGCTGATAGACCAATGATTAATAATGACCTGATAGATAGCAATGCTTAAATGTTATTTATAGGGAGGAGAGTCGCAAGCTTTCTGCTATTTTAGGTGCAGAAATCATGAAGTGTTGTAAGATCGAGAGGAAGGACCAGGAAACTGCTTGATAAGGATCCAGTGTCCTAGAATCCATCTTTTTACACCAGGCAGAGAGCATTCTTAAGCCTTTCAGTCTGATTTGTGATTAAGTCGTCGTTTGACGAATCTGCCTCAAGTTTAGATGAATTTAAATTTGTTGTTCATCGATCTAAAAAGAATCCAACATCTTGATTACCTACCAATTGGCTTTTTTGTTCAAGCTCTAGATTATTGGGTAGATACATTTTTGCTTTAAGTATTAGGCTAGGCCTCTATAATCTAAATATTGGCTTATTTTCACTATTTTTTCCATTTTTCTAGCAAGTGTAGTGATATTGCGTGCCTTTTGCCCTTTGATTTGCAATGTACTGTAGGGTTCGGCCTCCAACTGTAGCATCCAGTGTGCTTGCATAGCTGTGTGGCCCAAAGGCTAATGAAGGGTCCCGCCCTACTCAACAGAAATGGTGAGGGAATCAACTTTGACTGTAGGGTTCTGGTGGTGTTGTAGTTTACTGAATTTAGTCTGCAAATCGATAGCACGGGAGTTGTTTCAAATCCTTCAACATAAACCATAAGTAATGAATGTCTTGGCAAACTGCCTTATGAATATCCAAATCGCAAGCAAAGCTGAGAGGGAGGTCTCTGCTGCCAAGCAAAACGATTAAGCGTGGCCTTCAGAACAAATGTTTCTTACATCAAGAACAAGCATTCAAATTGTTATTACCCCATAGTAATATTCCCATTAGACTTTTATTGTTTCAGAAATGCTGCGCTTTTTTATATTCTGCCCGCAGGGGGCGATTCAAATTCAAATATAATATGTTGCTAGGAAGAGAATAAAACGGCAGACACCGGTGCAGAAGTTTTAAAAAATATGTGAAAAACTAGATTAGATTGACGACGATATTGATGATATCAAAATTGTAGGTTATGACATTAAAAACCAAGCATCCAAAACCTGAAGTACCTTTCCTTTGATGTTTGTTGGGATTTTCAGTTTTTCTATTTCGTGCTTAGGAAACACTTTGCAAACTTTGAGGCAACATGACAGCTCCAGATTCACAACTAAAAATGTAGAGACAAAGGCTGATGTCAAGATAATCAATTTTCAAGCAAAATGAACTTTGCTGTACAGACCGCATCACGTCTAAACAGATGCTGCCTTTATGGCTTCTCCCTTCACGTTGCTTCTCAGCCTGCTTGATATGGCTGTTCTATCAACTGCATTCATTCAATCAGCTCTATTCAGCTTCTGACTGTGATTTTCCTGGCCGAATCCCTTTCTCTTTTTACCAACACTCTGATTTTTTATAAACAGGGGTCTTTTATATACAATAAGAATTTACAAGATATACTGCTTTACCAAACTATCACACTACAATACTACTAGGATGATACCCAATGAGGAGCAAATGGCTGTGACTAACCCATGCCTTTTAGACACAAATAATAGTAGCAATAATGATAAGTAATATTCATACAGGCTAACTTGTTCAGAATACATATTCTGTTATCAATCAAGGAAATTTTCAACAAAAACAAGCAAAGAAACAAACACATAAAAACTGACTAATTTATATTTATCAAACAAAAGCGGTTTTGAAACTAGCCTAAGGAGAAGACAAAAAAAACTGCAGTCAATCTCGGATTTGCTGCCACAAGGAATGTCAATCTCAGATTGGATGCCACAAGGAATGTCTACAATTTTTTCTGGACATCCCCAGCATGAGTTCATTCCAAAAATTTAATGCAGTACACATCAAATGCTGAAGGTAATGGACTCACGAAGAGCTTTAATGCTTTTCAAGGTTGCAACCTTCAAGTGGCTGTAGACCTCTTCTACAGGGCTAGTTGGAACAGTGGTTGAAGCACAACCTACTTTGCTCAAGGTCATAAGCTCAATCCCACATTTGTGGCAGTGAGGAAAGAACTGGTTACTGTAACCAGTAATGCCATGTCTTGGCATGGTAGCTCTCTAACAAAATGCTCCTTGAAGTTGGATAGCGTATGGCATTCAACATTACTTAGAGGCTTAGGTATCGAATGGGAACTTCTACCACAAATTGCTATAGTGGTATGAGCTAATTCCTCCTACCAAGCCTGAACCTTTAGCTGGTACAACAAAATGATTTTGTGAGTTAGATATAAAATATTACCGTCCTCAGTGATGAAGGCATCAACTTCTAGGTTGCCTTCTGGCTTGCTTGATTCTGCAGAGATGTTTTTGTAGTTCCGTTCGTTGTATTTTGGGTTGATCTGCAATGAATAAAGGAACAGATCTGTGTTAAGGTATTGAATCAACAGTTTCCTCATAATGAAGATTCCAGCAAGATGAATCATTTTTAATCTGTAGTCCCTATTGCTACAGTTGTGATGCACAGTGGCCATCCTTGGAATGACAAGGGCACTGCTTGACGAGTGTACCTTATAATTTTTCTCTTTGAGTTTCTGAAAAGCATCTAGGTGTAAAAGCAGTCTTTGCAACCAATGTTTTCAATTGATAAAACAATAATACAAAAATACAGTGGCTGATATCACTTTATTCTGCTCTAAGTCAATTTTTCACTCTCACTAAAATAACCCGGCAGAAGAGATTATCTTGCCCTTCTACCTTCCAGGTCACAAAATTGGTCCAAAAATCTTGCACAGAAATAAACTGCAAGTTTATTCATCAACTGGGTATTCAAAAACAGAGAATCTATAAGGCTTCTACCAGTGTCCAAGGCTGATGCTGCTTAAAAACCGAAAGAAAAACTGAAATTAGCCACAGGCTCTTAGTTTCTAGCAGCTGATCACCAACTGAGTATGCTAGCCTGTCAAATGTTGATAAATTATTAGTATTGGTATTACAACTGCGTTGCATATTCAATTTCGAGCGTAGCAGAAACCAGGGACAGGGCTCTGGGTTTTTTTCTAGGGAACTGGATTTTATGAGGTGGTTTCCTGTTGCCTTCCTCACTAATGGCATTTTACAAATGACACATGGAGGAATCAAACTGACAACCCTGTGTTGTGAGTCCACATGCTTGACCATTACGCCACGACTAAATCATCATTACGGTAGAGTAGAATTGCATGCCATTCTATTGCAAATTTGCTAAAAGACAGCTTTGATTACACACAAGACACCTGTATCAGAGTATCTTTGGGGGTAACCCTTACCCTGAATCTGTCTCCTTTATTCCTTTCGATTACAAGATCACTCCTTGTGATGGGCCTAAAAACACGATTAAAGTTTATTGCAAGCAACTGTTTCTGCTTTCGATCGATAGCGATCCACGGGTGTGTGACAAAAGTGTCGATTTCCAGACCAACAGAAGACGCTTTTGAATTCTTTATTAATGCATAAAAAACTGGCTTCCCTCTGAAGTCAATCCAATAGACTGATGCATCGCTCTCAGCTAGATTACGAAAAACCACTTTGTACGTCGTTCTACTTTCAGTGGACTTGCAAGATGGGCCTATCAGTCTACTTAAATCAATCTTTTGTGTTGATCTTTGCTGTTTTTCCATTGACTTAGCCTGTGCTCACGGGCAGGTGTTTCATGATATCCAGTGGTGTTTCATGACATCCAGTATCTATCCGGGAATATCGACATGAAGTAAGCAAATTCTAATCAGTTTCAGATGCTACACAAACAGTCTCCGACCGCCATTTTTTTGTTTTCATCGACTTGATAACGAGACAAAATGTCCTTGCGCCAACGCAGAGGCCATTCTTATTGTTACGGCGTGGTGGCTAAGCATGCGGAATCACACAATAGGGGTTGTCAGTTCGATTCCTCCATGTGTCACTTAAAATGGACGCCATTGGCGAGGAAGACAACGGGAAACCACCTCATGAATTCCAATTCCCTAGAAAGAACCCAGAGCCCTGGCTATGGTTTCTGCTACCCTCGAAATCGTGTATTCAACGCAGCTTTTTTATGTTGAGGAAAGTCCATGGTGGCCTATAAAAAGCCCCAACAAAGGAAGAAAGAAGAAAGCGAAAGGCTAAGAGGACAGGGAGATCAGGTCAAATCTATTGGTTTTAGATTTGAAAGGTGGAAAGATGTAAGATTCAGGAAAGAAAGAGGAAGGCAAACGTACCAGAGGATGATAATGGCATTATTTACAAGTCTGCTTAACTTCTTCAAAAACTGGTCCTAAAACGCAACTGTACAACATAGTAAAGAAAGTTGAAGGAAAAATTTGAAGATTTTACTCAAGCCTAAGCTTACAGTGACAGTAATGCATTCTGGTAAACTGTCGTTATATTCGTGTGGGAAGAACAAAATTATTGTTGATTTGAGGGCTCCAATCCTACCCACTTTGCCATTAAAAAAATTTATTGACCAAGAAGGCATTTTTCACTGACCAAGGAGGTGATCGTATATCAGTGGAGTTCTCCTAATAAGACTTAAATCTCTGTCCCTAGTTCTAACTAAGCAGTAAAATCTTACAAGCACAGCTCCGTTCGCTGATCTGCTAAAATTCTAGAAGCTCCCACTTTAGGACTATCTTCTTGAAAATCATTACTGATTTAAATAAAAATTAACGCAATAGGTCATCACCCACCTATAGTGACATAACTCAACCAAAATGAGACACTTCTGAGTGAGTTTACATTTGCTTGATTGCTCAAACTGCTAAAAACTCCATTAATCGCCTGCCATACAATTCTTTCTGGGCCCACGTTGCTTTTGAATTGTGTTACCTTTCTGTAGTGGTGCCGTGGTGTAGCAGTGAAGCATGTGGACTTATAACACGAAAGTCGTGAGTTCGAATCCTACACGTGTCACAATCAAAACGCCAATAGTGGTGAGGGCAACGGGAAGCCATCTAAGACTCCGTAAGATGTTTCACAAACGCTTTGATGGCAATTTTTAATTTTCCTGCGTGGATGCAGACTTAGCTTTTAAACAGTAATTGTAGATCCAAGAATGAATTGCATTTCTACGTGTTAAGACTTTTTTCCAGTTAGTATTCTTACTGTAAATGAGTCTCAACAATGTTAAATAATCTTAATTTGCTAGTATTAATTGAATTCTGTTTTTTCTTGAGACAATTGAGTTATTGCATAGGGGTTCCTTGAGCCACTGGATTTAAAGTTTGAAAACCACAGGCCTAGACGTGATAAGTGTTCCCAATTGTTGGGCAATCTGCATACTTTTGATGAGTAAAAAACAAGATGAGACGGCTATGTACATGACACAAAGCTGTACAGTAGACACTGTATAAGTTTAGGCGTGCAAACTTGAACTCGATGCCCCGGAGGAGGGATAGGCAGGTTTTTAAACTAGAAACCCAGATAGATTTGATGATGTTTTTTCTTTAAAGTCGCGCTGTCTTAGTAGTAGTTGTAATCGTAAGAAAAGGGGGCGAGCTGTATTTTCGTTTAGGGGGAGGGGGGCAAAGATCCTACCGGAAACTTTCACTTACGCGTCGTCTTTGTCCTGAGTAGAATTGAAGATCCATTTTTGAAGATGCTCTGCGCATCACTATAACCATTGACTATGGAAAATTCCCGAGAGGAACATAAAAATAACCGTTTCCCCAGACGTGCCATTGAGTATCCGGTGTCTTTGGAACATGAATAGGTTATAATCACACACGTCATGTATGTTATTATCCTGGCTTAATCTCTGCAATTTTCCCTGGCATCACTGGGCAACCTCATCGAGCAACTTCACCGACCTTTGTTCAGTTGTATGGAAAAGGCGCACGATAGTTTGCAATAAAATACGTTATTTTAATTGCTACAAATAAGAGAAATACCCTGCTGGTGACTTTCACATCTATATTGCGAAGTGCGTGGATACGGGAAGCCGTTGGTAGAAAATGTGCAATGGAGCACCTTACCGTAGCTTTGGGAGAGCTTTACGGCGACAGAAATCGGTCACCTTTGCAAAGGGTAAGACGAAGTCCTGTTAGCAGCATCAAATCGTGCACAGGAGAGGCGCACAGCCACATCACAACTGCGGGTTCAGATTACTCTGGGTATCACGAATCGGTCGTATATGCGTGCAAAAAGGCCGAGAGGGCAGTAAGGTTGCCTTTGGTTACCAAAACATGCAAGTGCGCTGGCAAGGATATCAATGGTAAAATAGACGAAAGTAAATATGACCTTGATGTACCGAGACAACGGTCGGGTAGTGAACTTGTTATCGTGCAGTTATTTGCGGAGAAATACGACGGCGTTCGTCAAAACGCAGAATTCTCGTTGAGACCACCGAGGAGTGCCGGCATGTCATCACCGCAGAATTCACCGTTCCAGCAACGACGCCAAATTCAGCGCAACGGCACAAAGCCACTTGCAGATAACTTACTGATACCGAATCTGTTAAGAACTACTCCGCAGCTTGCGGAAAAGAAAAGGCAACATAAACCCGAAGTGGCCTGCGCAAGCGGATTCACGCAAGCGGAATTGAAAATTCATACGGATCGCGAAAAGCAGAAATCAAATCTTCATAAACTCGGCGAACAGGAGAGGTCGAAACGAATTGTGGAAGAATGGCTGAAGACTTTCTCCAGATGACTCTCCACCAAATTGTTACTCGACTATCGCCCAAGACAGGCCATAGCAACAAGGTACACATGAAGCTTAGTGATAAACCTGGTCGGTCAAAGTTGCGGGAAATAGTCCACATGGAATTGTAGGCACGATTATTAATCTAGTGTACAGGTTCTGAGACCTGAAAATTATTTGTCAACAAAGCCTGGGAAAGTCAAGTGAATGCGCTTTTGGGACTTTTCTCTCTACTAAAACAAATTTCTTCGTTGCATACTCCATTTCGAGCGTAGCAGAAACCAGAGACGGAGCTCTGAGTTATTTCTAGGAAGTGGAATTCATGATAGGGTGGTCTCCCGTTGCCTTCCTCACCAATGGCGTTTTAAATGTGACGCCAGGAGGAATCGAACTGACAACCCCTGTGTTGTGAGTCCTCAAGCTTAATTTAACCACTACCCCACGGCATCGTGCAAACAATTAAAAAGAATGAAAACAAAATTAAGTCAATTTGGCTCGGATCTGCTCAAACGTGTATGCCAGGCAGAAATTTGAGTCCCATGTTCGAAAAGAGTACCTTGTTAGGGAAGTACCACCCAGAGCCATGGCCGTGTCAGATAGCATGGCCCAGTCCCCGCTTAACCCTCACTCCCAGCTCTATGCCAGTTTTCCATTTACCACCAGAGATAATAAGGGATCTGTAAACGCAAAGGAGGCTACCTCGAATAGGAGACACGCAGCACAACTACCCTATAATCAGTTCGTTCCAGAAGCTGAAATATCATAACTCAAACCCTAGCCCCATCGAGGAAAATTGGAGGCCAAAACATCTCAATACTTTGTACAGTGATGCAAAATCGAAAAGTAAAGAAACATCTCGTTCACCAATTGATTTGAGGAAGAATCCTGCTCTCTGCTTTTGGACTTAGCAATAAAAAATTATTTATTTATGATGAATCCATTTTTTAAGTTTGTCAATTTTTTTCAGCATTGAAATAGTTCACGGACATTAACTAAGTCTCTGCCATCAAAACCAAGCTGAATTATGGATTGATGGATGGATATATATCAATGATGGCTTATACCATTGATGGAGTAACACTGGAACTTTAATAGGAAATAATTTTGCATTTTTTAAAACTGTTGCTTTGTTCATTTTGCTAATCTTCCTGAACCCTGAAGGAGACTGTGCACAAAGGAAGATAAAGGAAGTAAAAATTGGGGGTTCAAAGCCAGTTCCATTAAACTCACTGAAAGCATGACTTACTTTCATCCCTTTTCTGCAAGTGGCAGTAGACACCCCAAGTGCTACCACAGAAAATCTACCTCACACAGATAAGCAAATTTTGCCCAACAGGGCCACTACTCCAGAGTACAGAATGTTTCAAGAACTTAAGGTAAGCAATGCGGGTAGGTGCCATTTCTATAGGTTGGCAACCCCCTGCTCTTTAGCACTGCCCTTTTGGCTCCCTGGAGCTTTTTCAAAAATGCTTGAAAAGGAAAAAATATATAGCTACTATAGATACATACACCACGTGTTGCCTTCATTATAAGGCTTATATAAGGCTTTCATTTTTGCAGCTGCAGACATTTGTTTTTAGGTCAATATGGCTCTTTCAACATTTTTGGGTTGCCGACCCCTGCTCTAGTCTATATTGATGGAAGTGAAGGATAGCAACTACAACTAAGCCTGTCTAGGTCCACTCTGTCTTCTGTATAGCCATGTTTACTTCTTGCTCACATTGGGTTGCTGGTGGTACAACACAGAGTTCTGGTCCACTGAAGTCATGTCATGTCATGTCATGTCATGTCATGCTCAGTACGAAGGTTTAGAGAAGCCTTCCATGCACATCCTTTCCCAGTAAAATATCCTGGCTGTACAAGAGAGTCACAAACAAAACAAGCACTGTGAAAGATATATAGATAAGTTTTTAGAAATTTGCATTTCCAAATATCCAACTCCTTATCAGCATTACCAGGTATAACACGTGAATGACTTCTAAAAATTTTATACCGACAAAAATATGTCTTTACTACCCAAATAAATGATTGATAGTCCAATTAACTCTCCATCTTCTTTCTCTCAGTGCAAATGACACCAGAAACCTCTCTATGTATCTTTCAAAATCAAGTTTAAATTTCAACATCAGATTGCAAGTTACTGGGGCTTCTTTCTAAATGAGCATCCTGTTGGGAGAATAGATAACAAACGAGTGAGTGAACAAAAAATCTAACATATCAAGTATCTAATCTTTTTTTAGTGGGGTATGTTGAGGAAAGGCCATGGTGCCTATACAAAGCCCCAACAAAGGAAGAAAGAAGGAAGCAAACAGTTAAGAGGAGAGAGAGATAAGATCAAGTTTATTGATCTTAGATTTTAAAGATGGCAAGTTGTAGGATTCGGGAAGGCAAGAAGAAGACTTCATAGTTGACACAAGTGAAATTAGTATAAGATTTCCAAATTAATTCAAACTTTTATTAAAATTCCCACTTCATATTTTCATTGCTTCTCTGTTGATCAATCACTTAAAAAATTTAGGCAGCGGGTTTGGGTGGGCTGCTATGTTACGACCCATGGTGATTAATTCCAACTTTCCCTCCTATACACTTGCCCACAATGCAAATTAAATTCTGTATCCTTCTATAGCTTGTTTACGAATAACAAGCAGTGCCGGCAATAACTAAGATACTGCAGATGTGGGGGGCATTGGAGAGTTTTGCTACCTTTGAAAAAAGCTCTGGTAGCCAATAGGAAAGAAAAGGCTACGCCAAAATGGAGCATTGATCAAGTTCATCAACTTTTGATTTGAAATGAGAGAGGTTGCCCAATTCTGGAAAGGAAGAGTCAAGACCTTCCATTGACTGCTAGTTCTTGGAATGAATGGTAATTTGTGTGTTAGAGTTTGTGGACTGAGTAGTAAGTAAAATCCAGGAAGGAAGGGAGTGAGTGGGTTCAGTTTTGGCAGTTAACAGTCTACCAATGGACTTACTATGTGTTATTATGTGACTACGTGTTTCCAGTTCCCGTTTTGAACAAAATATTGCAACATGCACAATTAAGCTCTTTTATTGCATAAACAAAAAGCCTACAACACAACAAGATAACATGCCTCCATGATCAGAATCTCAGATCACATCACTCAAGCACGCAAGCACCATCCACCAATTTAAGGTTCTTTTCAAATTAACATACGCCTAAATAAGACAACTTACCCTCAGTTAACCTTGCCCTTCCGCCAGTTGGCTGACAGAGCACAGTTGAACAGCTGACACACAATACAACTGTCTGGGCATGACTGAATACCGTTGTGATTTTGAAACAACCTGGACATTTCACATCCATGAAATAGGAGTTAGGTGACTGCACCAGTCTTTTCAATTTGTGTTTCCTTTTCTCTTCCTCAAGGGAAGGGTGAAGTAAGTCCTTGAACAGCTAGAAGAAACGGAAACAAGACATCAAATCCATGATATTATTTATAACCTACAAAATACCAACTTTAAGGAATGAACGACAAACACGCAGAAATAAGGCGAAACTTTATCATTTCTGCTGTAGGAATTGGGAGAAGCATCACACCTTGTAACCTACGCTTTGGTCAAGCCCTGATTTAGCCATTGGACATTTATTATCCCAGAATAAGTCAATAAATACCAGGTTCAAATTTGAAATATCTCTTGGTTTGCAATGGCTGAGTCAAGAAGACAATAGTTCCAACGCCTCCAAGGTACCTCAGTGTAACACTTCCAAGGGTTGGTTGTCTTAAAGCTTCGGAATCAAATTGAATTGGTATTCTCCACATTTTCAAATGCCCTAACTGGGCCTAAAATACACGCACAAGCCTTAACATAAAACTATGGTGCTAATAAAACATGTCAACAACAAAGATATTCTTCGTGCTGTTAGTAAACTGGAAAATTTCGACTGGCTCTGCAAAACTTGCACTTCTTAATAAACCTCAGAGGGTATCGAATGAAACTTGCGGGATTTTTCTAAGGGTAAGTTACATAAACAACAGTCTCAAGACTGCATAATTAATGGAAAACGTAACCACCATGCTCATAATTTAAACGTGAAGATGACATTTTTTGCATTTGAAGTTCCAATATTGCTGTTAATTCAGGATGACGGTAAACTTTGATCCAAGCTTTATGATACGCAACTCGTCATACAGATCATGGCTAGGCCGTGCATACGTGAACTTTGAATCAACCGAAACTACCACGTCCAATCACCAACAATCAAAGCTGAGGTAAGAAAAATGTGGACATCAATGATCAGTGCGAAATGTAACACTCAAATCTGAGCGATTTTCTCCCTGGATCGTACAGAAATGGGAATACTTACAGGCATATTTGCGATTACTGCCACTCGCTTCAAGATGACACAGAAAGAGGACTACTTTCCCCATGCGTTTCCCAACATTCATTAGAAAAGGTCCCGGATGATTGCACCACGAGGCTGCAAGCTGACCTCGACTTCGTTTTATTACGTCATACTAAGAAATTCACCCCATATTACCCAATGCAATATATCATTCGTTTTTTTTTGTTATTTTTCCTTTTTTCTTTTTCGAATTCTTTATGAAGGGGAGCCCTTCAATAAGGATGCTGGATCACTTTATTTATGTATATATTTATGTACGCATTTAAAAAGCTGCACGCTTCCCCCAACTTTGGGAAATAGGTCACCGTGGCCTTTCCTCAACACAACTCACTAAAAAAGAAAGGGCAGCTCCCAGCTCCATTTCTTTAGCACTTAGGGCATACAGCTAGGACAGCACTGCATGTTTAAATCTCCTGCTCTCTCCAAATTGCTGAGTGATTTGCAGGGAGATTGCATGTAAGATGTTTCAAGTCTATAGTACACCTCAATCAAGTATTGAGTCCCAGCCTAGCGTTTACCAAGTAAAAAATCTACCACTGTTGTACATACGATATTTCCTGTATCGTGACTGAGAGGCCTAAGTTAACATATCGTTCGCAGCCAGGTTAATGTACTTTTATGAGAAATTTCTTGAAACATTTGCAAAGTTCGGTTACTTATACATAAGTCGTGCATCTAACATGAACTGGAAAGCCACATTTCTGGCCAAGCAGAGACACGAACTTATTCACACTGTAATGTGATCCTTGCACTTTGATTGGAACACTCCAAGAATTGGTTCTCGGAAATCCTCAGATCGAGATGGATTTGAGCATGGAAATAGAAAGCTTAAGAATGCTCGCAGGAAATGGATATAGACCTCGAAAATTTGTTGCAGATCAGCGAAGTTCACGTGACCTTAAGCTTAATAGTTCATGTACAGTGCTTATATTTTTCCACTGTATTGTTCTTGCTGCAAACACAAGACCGTTCATGCTGAATCTCAACAGCTTTATGTTATCTGGCATCACAGTTTTCGATTTTCGATGAACTGACAAGTAGCGATGCTCAAAAAGGGGACAAGGGGGCAGCTATCCTTCTTGTGCTATTTCAAAGTGGGTGGAAAGGGCAACTCAGCTCCATAAATTCATTCTGACAATCATTTACACATTGAACTTCATCCATAGATCAAATACAAATGAGTACTTGAAAGATTGTGAGGAGAGGTACTTTAGGCCGGTGGAACCTTTAGAATATCAATAAACTTGATCTGATCTCCCCCCTCTTAGCCTTTCGCTTTCTTCTTGCTTTCTTTGTTGGGGCTTTGTTTAGGCCACCGTGGCCTTTCCTCAACATAACTCACTAAAAAAAGAAGAAAAGGCAGATTGCAGGATTTTGCAGCAGAAGACGAAGGTAACATATTCTATAGAGTGCAAGTTCTGGAATGAACGGTGGTTGGTGGAATGGGTTGTGAAATTTTCCCAGGATGTGCGTGGGTCGAGCTTCTGACATGTCTTAGGAGAGCATTTGTCATACCCCTGATCTCCTGAGAGCAATATCCATGAAAGTTTCTGTAAAAGATGGAGAAGTCTGTAACCAAACGACGCTGAAAAAGAGGTTTGAGTGCTTTGACAGCTTACAGAACACGCAATTCTGCTTTCTTAGTATTTTCGAGAAGCATTTCATTGGACCTTTTAAATTTTCAATTGTATTTAAATGATACGAATTCGATTCAGAACTTCGCCTCTTGGATTGGAAGCAGTACAGCAGGTTTAAAACTCCAAATTAGATTAAACCACAAAAGGCCATCGAGAGAAAGGATTCTCTCTGGCCCTCCGTAGGTGATCTATGGAAACAAATCCATCGCAAATCCACTCCGATTGTTTCCGGTTGCCTGTCACGAGAGCACTATTTTTGTTGTAGTTCAGAAACGGTGATACACTGGAGTAATCATGAATTTTCCAACGACAACTTTTGTCTACGTGATTTACATCTCAGTCGGAATGCTACATGGTATTTGCCTTTGTTTTTTGCATTTTCTTTCTCCTCTCTGATCCCTGAATGCTCCGCGCATAAACAAATGGGTAGCTAAAAAGTGGTTAAAGCTGGATATCGTTCCTTCGCATGTCATTTAGGCCACCAGGCCATCGCTAGGTGTTCTAATCAACCACTTTCAAATGATTTGCCAACACAGATGTTTCGGTTATCGATATCATCCACGCACCATCGAACATTTTGGGGTTTATGTAGCTGTGCTATTCTGCTCGACGTTGGGAGGGGTGCTCCTGTTCCCATGATCCTTTGTTGGGGGCAATAATCGAGCCTGTCCAAACCTACCCAGTCGGACAGTCTATAGAAGTATACAAGAATTGTTGTCAAGTGGAAGTCTTTGCAGAATGCCTCTGCTTATCTATTCCGGAAACGGGACGTACTTTGTTTAAGCCTTGGAAATTGATGGTTTATCCGCAAGCAATAAGAGCCGGTTAAACAGAAGCCAGCTTTTTTTGTTGAAGCTTTCATCCTATCAAACTGTGAATGCCATTGTCATCCGAACTACCGAACAGATTATTTGCTCGAGAAAACCCAATGGTCCGACTCAGAGTACCTTCAACTTTGAAACGTTTTTATTGCGCATAGTAAGCACTGTTGATAACAGGTATCCAGTCATGTAATTACCTTCTGGCAAGGCTTATATTTCTAATTATGAAGATCATTCTCTGGGGTGTGCAATATCTCCACACCTAAGACCAATAGAAATGTCATAATATGCTGGAATATTGAAACATCCAACAGATTTTGATTGAGTGAAAAAGTTTGATTGGCATTATGATGTTCGAATGATTTTCTGTTTTTCTATTATTCTACCTTGCATCTGAAAATAGATTTGAGGAAACTGAGAAGCCATGCTTGTCAAGCAGTGTCCTGGCTAGTCCTCTCGATGTGATCAGACCACACCTCGTGATTCCGAAGATTTGGGGTTTCTGACATAGATACCAAGGCCCTCAACAACTATGCTTACCCTGTAATTTTAACTCACCTCGTGACAGCTACGACTTGTTATTGCTAAGGTAGATTGTGGGACGATGACAAGCTATGGTTGTGTCCACATACTGTGTTGGTATGACAAACAGTGTCCTGGCCCTTCACCTCGATGCGACCATATCAATACCTGAAATTACAGACACCTAGGGATCTTTATTTTTCCAACTGAAAGTCAAGTCGGTTGTAATGCCGAGTCACTGGCTTTGGTTCAATTATCAAGCGCATTTCCACTAAGTTATCTTCACAAATAGTTATCAATATCACCTTTATTCTCATTACTGGTATCACTATCATCCGGAGTTGTTAGACTTTGAAATATTTTATTCATTTTTTCTTTCTGTCATCTTGTATTTCTGTTAACCATTTTTCGCTATTCATGTTCTTTATCATTGTATTCGAAGCAGATAGCTAGTTGTACACTGCCCGTCACTAGAGAGGTTTTGTAACTGTAAATCTTAACTATGTTAACCAATCATTAGCAATCGATAATGAAACTATAGTAGTTTTTCTTCTGTTCGTGGCTTGTTTCTACGGCAAATAAGCGAAACAAGTGTTTCGATTTGTAATTTTGGAAAGCTTTGAGGTTATGCAGTGTGCTTTTTGTCGATTTGATAACAATTTATTTTTGGAACTTCAATTCATTAAGCTAACTTCTGCAAAGCGGCTAGTCAACGTGAATTGACTTGTTTAAGCGAGATTGCCGTTGAAATTAAAATACCAGTACCTGTAAAACGTTGCTTCCTATTTAGGACGTTTTTGGGAGCAGACATTGGCCTATTCTTGGCTTTGTTTCTTTTTAATTGTCGTTTTTAATTAATAACCTCCTTCTTTTTTCAATGCTTTTGTAGTAGCCTTGTCGGTTGCTATCGATGACAGAGAACTATTGAATGAATCATGATTACCATTCTTGAAACAAGGGCATTTTACAGCTGCCTAAAACCCCAATAACTCTTTTTGGGATAGAAAGTGTTGCTTTCTTTGGATGTAACCTGTGACATGAAATCTCAAGTGACATTAAGAAGTCACGGAATATGTCCATCTTGAAGAAGCGAATAGAGAAATGGAAGGGTGACGAATGCAGCTGTCGTTTAGGCAAGAAATTCGTAGCACAGGTTGGGTTCGTGAACTATTTTAGTTTCAAGCATTCATTATTTATAAATATCATTGTATTGTTAATCTAATTAGATTTAATATGGACCTAAAAAGTTGCTAATCCATAATCCGGTTCGAATTTGGTTTGAGTTGGTATGAGGTGATATGAACATCGAATGGAATGAAGATGAAGAATGCACTAATCCAACATATTACCTCAGCTGACTTCGACTTTTCGTAACATGATCTTCTGCTTTCTTGCAAGGTTCATTCTTCAGAGAAAAACGAGGCTATTGTCCTATGTACAAGGTGATGTCATGGAGTGCGTTGTGCGAGCAAGAAACAGCTGAGTGTAACACTGACTTTGTGTGTCTAGGAGACCTAAAATGTTGCGAAGACGAACGCTGCGGAGTCTCAAAATGCACCAAGCCACTGATCGAGAATTCGACACCAGTACGACATCTGGGTTAGCAATTTTCACGAATCTTTGTATTTCTTGAAGTGTGTAATTTTGTGATAGCAACTATTAGTATAATGAGTACCGGTTGGCTTAAATTAGCACTTAAGCTGAAAAAGCGGTCAATTTTTTACAAATAAATTCTTACTATTACTAAAACAACTCTGTCTAATTCGAACTTGTGTAATTCGAACTTTTGCAAATTCGAACAAAAATTTCAGATCCCTTGAAAATCTCCTAACAAATAGCCTCTAAATTCGAATCTCTGTAATTCGAAATTCGAAATGCTTGTAATTCAAAATGTTTCTTGTAATTCGAACATTTCTACGATCCCCCGAGAGAGTTCGAATTAGACAGAGTTGGCTGTATATTATCATTCTGCATTGGTTCTATACCAAGGGATGCGAGCGATGGCGCGAAAATGCTCATCAAATTTGAATGATGAAAATAATACTCTTTGCTGACTCAGTTCGTTTTGGGATGAAATCAGGTACAAAGCTACGCATTGATTCTGTAATTTTTGTGCGGTACACTGGCAGTATAGTTGAGCATGAAATTTATGGAACGTCTTGGCTTCTTCTTACTTTCCTGAATCTTACAACTTGCCCTCTTTCAAATCTAAAATGAACAATCTTGATGTGATTTCCCTTTCCTCTTAGCCTTTCACTTTCTTCTTTCTTCCTTTGCTGGGGCTTTGTATAGGCCACCACGGCCATTCCCTAACATAACTCACTACACAAAAAGAAGACGCCGAGAAGCTATAACTATTGCCAGGTGCCTAGGCCATCTCTCCATGTTCAATCGCTTATTGTAAGTCTGAATATATCTATCAGGGAGCGAAGGATTTTTCTTTTTATGGGTCAATTTCCTACAACTTTCCTTAACTGGTTGAAATTAGACAAAAACCTTCACATCATATGATGAGAAGTTTGGCCAATTCAATGAAGCTCTCGTTCTTTGCCATTTCTTTGACCTTATCTAGGCCTTGCTTCGATTATTGATTCTGTAATGGGCGTTGTCACCTTCATCTACTGATCGATCGTCGCTGAAAAATTGCAGTCAGTGTAAGGGACCATTCAATATTTATTCCTCAGGTTGGGACAGAAGAGCAATGTTTGTTTGGGTACATTTTTCTGTTACCCAACCTTGTGGACTGCAAAAGTAATAGTTACCCAACCACTATAGAGCTATCAAAATATGCTACCCAACCCTTGAAAGACAAGAAAATTATTTACCCATCCTATTTCTTTTCGGCCCCAGCCCGAGGCATCGGTACTGAGCAATGATCGGTCCCTAATCCAATCGGTAATGAGCAATGATCGGTCCCTAATCCAATCGGTAATGAGCAATGATCGGTCCCTAATCCAATCGGTAATGGGCAATGATCGGTCCCTAATCCAATCGGTAATGGGCAATGATCGGTCCCTAATCTAATCGGTAATGAGCAATGATCGGTCCCTAATCCAATCAAATTTCATTTTTGCAGAATTGTGTCCTGTCGAAGGCTCCGCCCACAGCCTTTCGAACTGTAAACACGTGGAGACGAAATTCTGCTTCAAAGTAAACTGTCGGAGGTAATATGGCGTTCTTTAGGCATCAAGCAAGTTGTATTGCATTGGTGTAGTGTACCAACTCAATACAGAGGTCTTAGGTTCGACTCCTGAGCAGCTGATGAAAAAGAAACTGCCGACGAGGAAAGCAACGGGAAACCAGCTTCTTGTAGTGTTCGGGTCAGATCGTCAGATTTGCTACGAATATGCCGCAAATTCTCTTTGAATACATAAAAACTCATTGATTACGTGATTTCACTGCTCGGCTCTCTCTACCTTAACCTCCTGCTGTTCTTGACAAAGGCGGAAATCTTCAATAAAATGCAACCTTTGTAACCAAAAAAGATAGTGTCACTAAGTTCTGGCTATGTCTGGTACTCCAACTATACAAAATTCTGTAGAATTTACTAAAAAAGAAAATATTAATTGCAGAAAGAATAAGAATTACCAGAGTTGTGTCTCAACACAGTGATATTGAAGAAGCAAGGAAGTAATGTTGAATTTATCAATTATTTAATTTCACTGAGTTCGATTAATTCCTACCGACTTTCCCTCTTTCTAGCTAACTCCCTCAATGAAACTTCGACTGACGAAATTCAATTCTTGACTGATGTCAATTTTTACTTTTCACTACTTTAGATGCTGTACTCATACGACGAACTGTAACCCAGCAAATGGAATCCTTCTACCGTATGACCGATGTCGTATGGGTAAGATCCTTCAAGAGTTTCCTATTTCTTCCTAATTCTAGTGCATCGCCGTTACAGACGCCGTAAAATCAAGCTCGTTTACTATTACTAGCTTTGGAATTCAGAAGAATGCTTAAGGGAGACCACGAGAGAAAGCCATTCGCACATTGTTACTGTTTCTCTTATCAAATGACAGAGAAATAGATGCTTGCTCATGTGAGCTGGGTAGCACGAAACACCAACGAATTTCTTCTATCTCTACTCAAAAGGCCTGGTGGATAATCGTTGTTATTTGCGCTGGTTTCTAGTTCACGCAAGTTGGACAGAAATCGTGGAATTGAGATAACGAGACACTCAGAAACAGGAGCTGTGGCGCAAATAGTGAGAAAATAAACATGACATGTACCTAACTAAAGACTACCTTTAGATTCATGAATCAACGAAGTCTTTTGTTGCTTTACCTTGCTTTTGGATTTCTACTAGTAATGAACATTTGTATCTTAATTTTCAAGTATCGCCATTTTGTTAAATTAGTTTGTTTGTAGTAAAAAATTGAAATTATTATTATTACTATTATAAGTCTTCGCATTGAGCTCATGTTATGAGAATCGACAAGGACACTAATTGATAAACATAGCTTCCCAGTGTCCTAAAATCTACAACTCAACACTTGATGGAAAGCATTAGAAAATCGAACAAATGGTCAAGTCTTTTGAAAATCTCGTCACCTTTCAACTCCTCAGAGAAAACTGATCCAAGGCCGAACATCACCTTCGACAGAACCGCAATAACAAGTGGAGAATCACTTGAACTTCGATGCCAGCCACAGAACAACGAATCCTTGGTGCACTGGGGAAAGATGATGAATGGAAGTATACTTACCTTTCCTGAATCAATGACCGCTGAGGACGAGGGGAAACTTGTTCTCAAGATAAGCAACTCGAGCGTTAGTGACAGTGGCAATTATACGTGTAGAGCTGTCCATAATGGGAAGACATACTACAGAGAAGTTACCGTGACAGTCAAAAGATCAGGTATATAGTCACTGGAGTAGGTTCTCCCTCACTTTCACCTTAATTCTTTGAATTATGAACCGAATTAGAAAATGGTGTCAGGACAGGTCAATGGTAAGATTCTTGCGCATTGATCCTATGGTCAGTGGCTCGAGTCCCACCTCAGCTAAACTTACTAGTTTGACATCTACTATTTCGACCTATACTAACTCGACCTCTGGTACTTTGACTGCTACTATTTCAACCTTATATATTTAGACCTCTACTGTTTTGGCCCCTGGCATTGCGATCCACTAATTATCAATAACGAAGGTGCATATCTTTTCTAGGCAGCCCAAGGATCTGCTTTCTTCCATTCCAAGAGGGTTGCTGCGATGGGAAATTGACAAGTTTTTACTATGATGTCCGTGATGATGCTTGCAAGGCTTTTAAGTTTGGAGGATGCAAAGGAAATGACAACAATTTTCCCACCAAGGCCCGCTGTGAAAGAATATGCAAAGGTAGACGACATTGCAAGGGAACTTCGCTAATCAAAAATTTATCTTTCAATAGCTGAATTTAGTGGTATGATGCTTGCTATGTATGCGGTGGACTAGAGATCAGTTCTCTTGTCAGGTCATACTTAAGACTTAAGCAAATGGTAAATTCTGTGCAAAGCCCCCTCATGCAGCATTTCAAGAAAGGTCTCGGAGTTGGAAACTCTTTGCTGTCAGATATCCAATTTTCAACTGTAGCTTTCGCTGCGCTGGCACAGCTGTCTGTCCCAAAGACTATAGAAGCAGAGACCATTAACCAAGCAAGAAAGCGAGGGAGGACTTTAAGCAAATTGGATGGATCTATTTCGAAGACTTCTTCCATTACAATACACAGCGCTGGTTTACACCCAAACTTTGACCTATCGTGACGATATTTGACCTTAAAAAAAGCGTAAATGGTAAATTTCGATACTGCTAGTGATCTTTGACACCATTCTTCAATTCTATCGAACCCATTAATTTTACGATAAAGTTATATTGTGTGAAAATGCTTACTTAAACTCAAAGGTAAGAGAGTAGTATGCATAAGTTCTGTATAGAATGTGCAACCTCAATGCAAATGTTGATGGAACTCGGAGTTTTGTCAATGTTTCTGGTTCTGCTCATTGAATTATTTCGCTAATGTGTGAAGGCTTTTTTAGGAACCAAATTGAAATGCCCTGTCTCTGGACTCCCAAGATATACGAACTGCCCGAAGATGCAGCATCATGACTGTCAAAATGATATAGACTGTGGGTACAGGAAAAGTTGCTGCTTGGTTGGTTGCAAAATGAGTTGCATCGACCCATCTCAGCCATTTATTGATCCTAGAACAAAGCAATTAAAGACAACTGAAAGACCAGGTAAATGATTTGAAAATAATCCTCCATCCTTGCTTACAGTTACGCCTCTTTTCATTTGAGCATTTAGCTTGCCTTCCTACTGGCTTTCCATTATTGACAGTAGTGGTAGAAGTAGAAGTAGTAGTAGCAGCAGAAGTAGTAGTAGTATTAGTAGTAATAGTAGAAGTAGTAGTAGTAGTAATAGTAGAAGTAGTAGTAGTAGTAGTCGAAGTATTAGTATTATAATTGGTAGTAGTAGCAGTAGCAGTTTTAGCAGGAGAAGTAGTAGTAGTAGTAGTAGCAGCAGTAGTAGTATTAGAAGTAGTTTAGCGACCTCAGCTTTCTCACCCTCAAATTTTCCATCTATGCCGCCATTGCTCTTTGGAAGAATGGTACATTTTGATACAACTTACCCAAAAACAGCAATGCGGTTGATTTCCCTGCTCGGAAGGATTGAGATTCTCTGGTGACGTTCCTGTTTCCGCAATTTGTTTTGCATTTTTCCCTTTCAATTTTATTTGCTTGATCAACTTTTTTACCAGACTGGACGAGTGAGCCTCTTATTATTTTTGCATTCATTATTTAAAGTGTTTTGTTGCCAGGGAAGACAATCACTTCTGCATTGAAAGTCCAGTGCGGCAGCCGGCATTGCTACCACTACGCCGAATGCCAAAAGGATGCTGGTGGTGTCTATGAGTGCGTATGCCCCGAATCTTGCAATTTCCAGGCGATGCATCCAGTTTGCGGTATGGATGTAGTAGCTGGCAGCAAAAGGACGTATCTGTCCATGTGTTTCTTGAAGATACGCTCATGTAGGCTACAGAGAGCCATCAGGCTAATACGCACTGGCAGATGCAGTAAGTATGAAATGTTTTTTTCTATCAATTAAAAGAACAAAAATCCACCTACACTGTGTCCATCATGCAAACTGCACTGCATTGAACACTCAATTTTGAGCGTAGAAAAAACGAGAGACGGGGCTCTGAGCTTTTTCAAGGGGAGTGGATTTCATGAGGTGGTTTCCTGTCGCATTCCTCACCGATGGTATTTTTATTGTGACACATGGAGGAATCGAACTCAATACCCCTGCGTTATGAGCCCGCATGCTGAGCCACTACGCCACGGCACCATATGCCCATAATGACGGGCACTTCAGATTTAGATATCAAATTCAAAAAAAAGAAACCGCAATTAAGATATTATTGTTTGTCTCACATTTAATGTCAGGCATAATTTCTGCACGTAAGAATTCTTTTGAATGTTTGTCTTATGCAATCAAAGCTGAAGTTTATTTAAGCATCTTGCACAAAAATGAACTGAAGGATTTTGGTTAACTTATGAGGTATTAAGGGGGGCAGTTGCCATAGTGGTTAGAGGGTGCCTGCTATGGGGAAGGTCCGGGCTTGAGGCCCCCTCTGCACATTTCCACGGCCTATACCTCTCCATCCAACAGTAAAGCTGGGGGCAGAGTATGGCGAGGAAAGGAGCTAGCCACCCTACCTTACCGTGTGTTGGCTCAGGTTGTGGTCCCCAATTTTCGCTTCGTGTTTTGGACTCTACTTGAAAATGTCTATGGGTATACGCAGTATGAAGGAGTGTCGAGCTTACACGAGCAAAGTTTTATCCAATGAATGCAATCATAGATAACCACTACAATTAACATTCTTTCAATACATCTGTAGATGTTAAATAACTTTTTCCTTTATCTTTTCTTTTGCTTTACTGGACACACGTTTATAACAGCTTTAAGTAGTTGAAGTGTTTATCAAGTTTGCATATTCTGGTACCATTATTATCATTATTATCAAAGTTTCCGAAGACTCTTTTAAGTTTTGAAAAAGGTCTCGGTTGTGGTACAGTGAGACTTAAGAATCGTGTAGTATCAACTGCAGTTAACATCTATCGAAGCGAATTTCGATTCAAGCGATAACAAGCCTATTGGCATTTCGACTGAAGTACAAACCGGGCGGGGGCTATCAAGAATTGACTCTACTTTTCTCGCCTAGTCTTATAAAATTGTTCATGTGATGCCGTAAAAGAGAACTTCCTTTCCATTGCCTTCAGTCCTACAACAGACACTTTCTCCATCCCTTTTTAGTGTGCGTTTACACCAGCACGGATCAATATGGGTGCAGGTCGAGTTTGAATCCGTCGCCGATATCGTTTGCGTTTCCACTAGGCCTAAATGGGATGGGATCCAACTGAGTGCATATTGCAAAGCGATGCAACCCAGATGCAGGTCCGGTGTGAATGGGAAGGCTGATTGAGCTGATTTGGCACGCATCTCTTTTGAACTGTGCTAGCGTGTACGGGAGTCTTACTCTTTTCCTGATTCACGTGCAAATTATCATTCTAGATCGTTCCATGAAGAAAACTGCTGTACTCACAGACTTGTGCCAGATGAAAGAGTGTTTGCCTTACGCCCACTGCGTGATCAATCGCCTCAACGGATATCCGCAATGCTTGTGCCCACGGTTATGCAAGCTCACTCCAAAAACTGTTTGCGGTTCAGATGGCCGCAACTATCTAAATGAGTGTATGATGAAAGTAAGTTCGTGTAGAAAGAGGCTTTTTGTACGAAAAGCTCACGATGGACCTTGCAACAATGTCTAGAGTAAAGCAAGTCTGATCCACGCCGTTTCTCTGTGTATTTTAAAGAGCAAGTCGGCATGCACCAGGTCTTCACTTATTGTAGTACCTATTTATTTTTTCATAAAATTCACTGACTAACTGAAAGCTCTTTCCTTATCGAACTGATTGAATGGGTACAGTCAGAGGAGGAACTGTATTAAGCAGCTCTGCAGTGGCCCACTCAAAAGAGGAGTCTGAGAGAGTACAAAGAAGGCAATCAATGAAAATACTTAACTTGAAGCAACAAGTCATGCTCATATACTAAGGTCTACTAAATCTCACATGTTAACTGCGAAATAACTTCTTATAGAATCACTCTTTATACCGATTCATCTAAGGAGAGAATTTCTGAATGTCATCTTGTGCTTCCAATGTATACACGAAAGCAGCTATAAATTCTCAAGACACGTTTACAGCGATTAATATCTATCTACTGCCAAGCTTAAAATTCGACAAGAAATTCGTAAAGCATCTTATGAGATATGGAATGCATGTATAAAACCCTTTTACAAATGCAATAATGATTGTAAGATTGATGTCACACTGCTCTTGCATAAAGTTTGTTGCTACCGACATCATTGCTATTACATAGCTGCGTATAAAATTTGATTCATAAACATTAAAAATCGCAGCTCTTTCATGCAATGCTGCCAAAGCGATATAGTGAAAGATTGGTTTATAAAGAATTTATCTGCATGGGCCATGCTGTTTAAGGATAATCTATGTCGTGACATTAGATTTTGGGATTCAGCAGTAAGAGCTCATAGACTCATAGCCGTCCATCTTTGGAATCATCGATTGTTGCAATCAACAATCGTCAGCAGCACAAATCATAAGATTCAAAGGGGGGTAGTTCATTTGCACGGATAGGCCAGTGCAGGGATGCCACTGCAGGTGTTTTTTTTAGTGAGTTATGTTGGGGAAAGGCCATGGTGGCCTATACAATGCCTCGACAAAGGAAGAAAGAAGAAAGCAAAAGGCTAAGAGGAGAGAGAGATCAGATCAAGTTGATTGATCTTGGGTTTGAACGATGGCCAGTTGTAAGACTCAGGAAAGCAAGAGGAAGACAAGACGTTCCATAAGTTGCATGTTCTAGGGATGAATGATGATTTGTGGGATGGAGTTTGTGGATTAGGCAGTGAAGTGTGATCACATATTGCGACTCGTTCACGACGTGTATCAGCTGCGCTCAGTTCAGTCATGTTTGACTGGTGCATCGTAGATACGAGACAAAAACTATCAAAAATAAACGAGAGGTGTTAACCTGAACCGAGTATATATGAATCCGGACCCGGATCTGCATCCGTCAGTTTATGCAATTAGGAAACTAATTCTGTACCATATCTCTCTATCCTCTTAGCTGCTCGCTTTCTTCTTTCTTCCTTTGTTGGGGCTTTGTATAGGCCACCGTGACCTTTCCCCAACATAACCCACTAAAAAAAATATACATTGTTGGGTGACTGACCGATCGGCTGTTGCAGTTTCCATCGGACGAGAGAACCCAAGCTCGGCCAAGTGAAGTAGGACTCCAGACAAGCGACATCTCGGAGGCCTGACAACGCGTAATTCACCTTGCCGTCCATTGGAAGAACGTTAAATAAGAGTTCTGCGTACTTCTGCATCTTCGAGAAGAAGCTTGCATGGTCTACGGTACCAAATGTTTTCTAAGATCGAGAAATATGCCAAAGTTTGTCTTTCCTCATCAGAGTTCTTCAACCAGATGTCTAACGCATTCGATAGACATGTCAGTGCAGTGTGCAGCTTTTGGAATGCACATCCATTCAAGCAAACTCTATCAGCTCTCCGTTTAATGAAAAAAAAAACACATCGAAACGCAATCGATTCTTGCTCTCGAAAGTGCTAGCGAAAAATATTAGAATTGAATTAATAGCTTACATCAGAGAATTGATATCGAGAATGCTGCATCGTGTATAGCTCAACGAATTTCCGTTATACAGTCCATTATACTGAGAATAATGCGAGTATCACAAGGGTCCACGTTTGGCTTTTTACTGCTGCTGGCCACGGTTGGTGAAGACCAAGAAAAGGAATGAGATGATGCGAAAAACGATGCCAAATGCAAACAATGCCAGTATGCACGTTCCGTAACTCTCCAGATCGTAATTGTTCTTGAACGCCAAAAAATCAATGGTGGTTTGCATGATTGCCGGGTACCGCTCCACTTCCTTCTCGAATAAAGCCTCAACGAACCAGCGACAGTATGACAGGCTGTAGGCGATCGGTCCAATAACGTTGATGTCGTTCAGCTTGCATAGACTGGGCATCGAACCTGGAATGAAACGAGCGAGGATTGTGAAACATGATACCCACTCTACGTCGCATAGAAATTCCCACCCCCCAGAAATTGGGTGCTTTGGTCTCATCGCCCACACTTGTACCTTGCAATCAAAAGTTGTCTTCGAGTTGCCCGTTTCCTCTTCTTCGCTAGATTTGACGATAATTAGAGCAAGATTGTACGTCAATCCTTTAAGGGCCTAACGATACCCGTTACTCATAAAACTGCGGTAAAATTGCATACTCGACTCCAAGCTTAGCAGAAACCAGAGACAGGTCTCCGAGTTTTTCTAGGAGAGTGGACTTCATCCAGACACGTGGAGGATTCGAACTCACAACCCCTGTGTAATGAATCTGTACACTGAACCACTACACCACGGCACCACGGCACCACGGCACCACGGCAGTATCCCCCAACAGGCAAGATAAATCGATTCATGACTTAAGCAAAGGAAAGTTGAGTCCCATTCTCGAGAAGTGTGAGGTATGGTTGCCTTGACCGTGTGATGAATAGCTAGGTTACTGCGCTTGTCTGTATTCCCCTGGACTGCAAAGCAAAACTGATTTCACCTGAAATATACTTATGAGCCTGGGTTGTTTTGGGAAAGGGTGTGTTTTTTGCAAGGTACGTTGACACTGTATCGATTTGTGCACGGTTCTGGCCCACTATCTCTAGTAAACGAATCACAAATACGAAAAGCCGTACCGGAGAGAAGCGAAGAGATGAGAACAACAACCACGGCCGCCATCTGCGAATTCCTTGGGTTGAAAATACAGGAAATCGCGTATCCAATGCCAGTCGTCGCAAATTGGGCCATCAACACAGCAAGGTAATGGTACTTGAACAAGGCTATAATAATGATGATAGGAATGATGATTATAACAAATATTAAAGTGATAATAATAATAATAATGATGTTTAAGGAATAATAAACATCGCTGATACTTTGCTCATAATTTTTCATGATCCCCTTTGAGCTCAAATTTGCTCAAAATTTTAATTTGAATTACGGAGGATGGCCTTTGAGCCGAGGCTTGTTTACCAGGGCCTTCTACAAAAACATCTTTATATTCACGAAACGTGATATATAGGTACAAAAACTGTTAATTCTAAAACCTAGAACAGAAGTATAACTAAATAAGAATTACAAAAAACGATGAATGTAGACACAAATAAACTAAATATTTTTTGAAACCACACAGAAAATTTAAGGCCGACGCTGGCTCTTTGTAATTCCAAGCATGTAAAGATCACGATATGCAGTCATCTTGAGAGGAAGGACTATGAAAGAGTTAAAACACGACAGCCAATCAGTTGCTAAAGACGCATATTTGGCAAATCGATAAAGCACAGGAAACCTTCCCTCGACATAATATCAACTCACCTCGCGGGGACGTGAACGAGTACTGCAAGCTGAGATATATCAACGGCGAGATGAGAATAATTGGTAGCTGGCAAACGTTAACAGCTAAGAAGTAACTGAGTTTATTCACTCCAGCGGCAGACTCCCTGTGGAAAATAGAGCCATATAAGGTAAGTTGACAATATGAAAATGTAGTCCCAGGTGATATGAATTGGATGCAAGCTGCTGACCATTGGAATAACGCACTAATAATAAAGCAATAAAAGATTTGTACGAAACCGACGAACATACATGAGGCACATTGGGGCGGGATGAAGAGGGCAAAGCCCACAGAGAACCTATTACATCGACCGTTTGAAATATCCAAAATCAAGCAATCTAATCCAGAATATAATTTTTGAGTGTTTCGGTAAGGAGGATTTTTCCTATAAAAAGGTCGTATTGAAGAACTACGAAAGATATAGTCGGTGACATTTTCAGGATTTATTTTCATTCTATTTTCAGTGAGTTATTTTTTTCAAGTGAGTTATGTTGGGGAAAGGCCATGGTGGCCAATACAAAGCCTCAAAGAAGAAGGAAGAAAGTGAACGGCAAAGACGAGAGAGAGATCAGATCAAGTTGATTGATCTTAGGTTTGAAAGATGGCAGGTTGTAAGATTCAGGAAGGCAAGAAGAAGGCAAGAAGAAGGCAAGAAGAAGGCAAGAAGAAGGCAAGAAGAAGGCAAGAAGAAGGCAAGAAGAAGGCAAGAAGAAGGCAAGAAGAAGGCAAGACGTTCCATAAGTTGCATGTTCTTAGGATGAACGATGATTTGTGAGATAGAGTTCGTGAAGTAGGCAGTGAAACTTGGTAAGGGTGTGAATGAGTCGAGCTTCTGGTGGTAATGACACGCATCAGAGGAACAGGAAGAATATATAACATATAGTATATAGCCTTATGGCATATATAAGACGGCGAACTAAAGGTGACAGCTTCTCGATTGAAATTCTAACGAGAAATACACAGCTGGCAAGGCAACGATTGTACGTACTATATTTGTACCTTCTGGGCATATATAAGACGGCGAACTAAAGGTGACAGCTTCTCGATTGAAATTCTAACGAGAAATACACAGCTGGCAAGGCAACGATTGTACGTGCCATATTTATACCTTCTGTCATGCTATATAAGGTATAAATTGCTGGACCGCAGTATCCATGCCCAGTTATGGAATACCCGCTTTGCACTCAGCACTCCGGGGAAAGCATAGGAGTTAAATATGCAAAATGGAAACGATGTCTACTGAAAATCCCGAAGGAAAATACCTCCAGTAAGTTGTTCTATGATTTCCAAAGCATCTGAGTGAGGCTAAAATGGCCGTCAATCCAATCGCAAGAGAGCTCATCGTGTTCATTGCTATAGTCTTCTCAAGGGATACCTTCAACGAGAAAAACATTCAAATTTAAAGTATTCAAAATTAAAGAATTCGAATTAAAAACGTTCGAAATAAAAGTATTGGGACTTCGAGTTTTATGTTTACTAAGGTTTAATGCTAGGAAAAGCTTGGGGAGGAAACTATTGGACCAGCCTACATCACTAAACTGACACAGTACCATTTTAGTAAAGTACTCCACAAAATTCATGCCGATTTCTACGACTGAACTTTTAGCTCAACGCAATCATCTCATGACGTCAATTCTGAAATCAGCCAAAACGGTTCGTCGCGTACCTCTGCGTAGAGAGCTCCAAGCACTCCACCAGCCAACAGCACCAGGAACATGTCTAGCATCAACGATTTAATGTATCTGAACTGCAAAATTCCCTCTCTCTTTAGAAACAAGGCGAATTGTTGGAAAACGTTCGACATCGCTCGATCTTTGAATGCAACTGCGAAAAATAATATTATAATAGTTAGCATTTCGTGATGTTTTACCCTGAAAAACTCGTTGCAAAGATTGCAAAAGCTGCGAAAGATTTCCAAAGTATGCTGTTCCTTTTTGGTTGGATCGGACGAGCTGTGAACATGAATAACCCCTTAGTTGTTGCGAAACTGGTCTATAAAAAAAGTTTAAAAATAGATAAATAAATATATATACAGATATTTATAAACAGTATGACATTGGCATAGTTGCAGCGCCCTCATATGCCACCATTTACATGGGAAACTTTGAAGAGAAATACATCTATCTCCAAATCAACAAAGAATGCCTTTATCATACTAGATACATTGACGATATATTCGTTATCTACACCGGCGGAGAAGCAAACTCATGGAATGCGTGACCAATCTAAACAATCAACACGATTCTATCAAATTTGACTATGAAAAATCCGAAAACTCTATTGCATTCCTGGACACATTAATATACATTGATAACAATAGACAGCCACAAACTACTTTGTATGCGAAACCCACTGTCATACATACATAGCCATACATACACAGCCATATATACATAGCCATACATGCAGACATAGCCATACATACATACACGCATACATACACGCATACATACATAGCCATACATACATACATAGCCGTACATACCTGCATAAATCTATTTATATACAGCTTTAAAAGAGCTACAGTGGCCCTTGTTCCTAGCGATTGAAAACGCTCACCTTCGTCCACCATAAGTTCCTCCCCACCACCATTAAAATTCTTCTCTTCTACATCAATATTATCGGTTTTTATCTCGTTTCGCTGGGCCGCGTGATTAATCCAAGCCTCATACAAAGCTTTTGGATCCGGTTTTTCGTCTCCTTTCTTCACAACCCCACCGATAACATCCATGTAATGGTCAGCTGGGTTTATGTTTGCCGGACACGGGTAATCCATTGACTCGAAGTATTCCTTAGCATTCTCGACGCTTCCTTGGTAGACAGTTCGTCCCCCTGGACCAAGGAATAAAAGCTTGTGGAACATGGCTGTGGAGTAAAAATACAGACACAGTTTAATATGTTTTGCTAGGGGGTGCTGATAATACAATCCGGATATACGGCTTAATATTGATAGAAAAAATTGCTGTATAAATTTGTAAGATATTCCAAACTGACTGCCCTGGGTTGAACGGTATGATATATTTATTGGCTTTGATAATCTTCACCATTTATCGATGTTTACCAACGACACTTTCACAGCAAAGACAAGCAAAAACAAGCAAAATTAAGTCAAATAACGCCTATAGCTGATCTTCCAAGGCTTTCTCAAAGAAGACTGCGTCGCTAGGCGTGCCTTGAAGCATTTATTAAAGATAGACACAGAGTGTCAGGGTAGATCAGTGGTACCTATCTTGCCCATTCATTACGTGGTCAGTAAATCGAAGCAAACCTCAGCTTTCAATTTCAGTAAGGAGAGTCACCACCTCTCGGTAATTTCAGGCGTAGAAATTATGAGGTGCGGTCACATCGAGAGGAAGAACCTGGACACTGCTCGATAAGCAAAAAGCCTATAAGTGTCCAAATTTCTACCTTTAGGTAGAATCATATATATATATATGTATATATATATATAGATATATATATGTATGAATATACATATATATATATAAATAAATATATATATATATATATAGATATATATATATATATATATATATACATATATATATATCTATTTTTATATATATATATTTTTATATATATATTTTTATATATATACTTATATTTATATATATGATTCTACCAAAAGGTAGATATTTTTTAGTATACACAAATATATACTAAGAAGTTGCAGAGGCGTTAGCAATATGAATAGTTCATATATTTATATTCATGCAATTCCTGGCTAGGACAACAATGATGGTAGATGATGATAGAAGCTTACCAAATATCTCGTATCGTGGCTGATGGATTACACAAACAACTGTTAATCGACCTTTCTCCGCTACAGCTCGTAAGGCGCGAAGCACGGACAAACTCGATGTACTGTCCAGTCCACTGAAAATGGAGGAAACGCATTAATGGTGACGTAGAACTGATGAAATAATGCATCGAATCATTGCCGGCTTTGTGTGAGATTGATGGCTTGAGTGACAGAGCGGACCGCGCCAAGCCGGATATTTCCAAGACCTTAGCACAACAACAACAGTTTCAGTCTAAGTGCTACCAATCGGCCAGTCACTGTTGTGGCGTCGTGTAATGTAGGCCTTCCCTCCTTAACGTGATTAAAAGTGAAGTCTGTTTAATGTAGTGAATTGTGTAATTTGTTGACGTATGTACATGAACTCGTATGTCAGTCAGAAGTTGCGTTGAAAATAGGGAGTCGGTATCAATGAAGTAAAAGAAAGCTAAGTGTGTTTCTATGAGAAGACATCATGAGGACCCATGCACGCTACAGACGTGTGGCGTTCTTAATATGTTCGCGTTTTGCTGAATAGAAGGGCAAGTCGAGTCCCATGCTTGAAAGCAGCGTTAGGGTGCACTTTTTAGGGGGACACCGTCCTGAGCAACTGCATTGGAAAGTAGGGTAGCCAGTACTTTTTTTCGCCGCATTTCACCCCTGACTTGACGGTTGGCACCCAGGAACGCCGGAGCGGGCCTTATGCCGAAAGTTGTGCGGGAAGGTACTAGAAGATGCAGCAGAGACTCCAGTAAGCATAAATACGATACCTAGTTGGTTCATCAAGAAATAACAATGTTGGATCTGCAATCAGCTCCATTCCGATGTTAACCCGCTTCCTCTGACCGCCAGAAATGCCTCTCGTTTCCTACAACATAAACGAGAAATATTTTTAAACTGGATGAGTCCCAAGATTCTGTCCATCGGTAACAACATTCAGAAACACCTTAATTGGTGGGTTTCACGAGTGGAGACCTTCCCATTGGCGAACCCTTACGAGTGTCTCCACCAATCAATCAGGTGCACGAAATCCTTCACCACTCCCTTGCCATGCTATACATTTTAGGTAAGGTGAGAGATACACGATTATATGCACAACTGAGCTGTCCTTTCACATTCATCTATGTCCATGAATAGAGACCTGACCATTGGCGAACCCTGTGAATCCCTGAACCAAGCAGGGAAACTGACTTCACCGTCATTTTTTACCACGCTGTACATGTCAGAAATGCTAAGAAAAACAACGATGGTGTATTTCTTCAAAAAGGCTGCTGTATTCCTTGCTAAATTGACAAGGTACGCGACAGAAAGATATTATTCGTAGGGAATACTTCCTAGCAAATAATTACTGTTGTAGGTCGTCGACATTCTCTGGCATGGCGCTTATCTGAAAAATTGCGTCAAAGTTGCGTTGCATACTCGATTTCGAGCGTAGCACAAACCAGAGAGAGGGCTCTGAGTTCTTTCAAGGAAGTGGAATTAATGAGGTGGCTTCCCGTTCCTCACCAATTGCGGTTAAAAAGACACATGGAGGAATCGAACTGACAACCCCTGTGTGGTGAGTCCGCATGCTTAACCACTGCGCCAAGGCACCATTCTGCTTATCTGAACCAATCTATATTGCTGCCATCAATGACAATGAAAAATACAATGCAACACTGTCAAATTCAGAGACGTATATCTTTATGAAAAAAGAAACTCAGAGCCCATCGCTGGTTTCTGCTACGCTCGAAATCGAATACGCAACGCCGTCAGTGTACACTTTCTCAATCAGAAGGGGTGGATTTTAGCGTGCTGAGAGGCAATGCTTAAAGATGCTCTGGTCCTGCCTCTCGACGTGATAACATCTTTTGGTCCCTGCGTCTTAAATTAGAAAGCTAGCGACTCTTCTCACTCTAAGTGAAAAGTCATGCTGTGGGTGGACTTGAATCAATGACAATAGCATCACAGATTGCTATCGCTGTCCTCGCACCGCACACCCCTTAGAAGCTGCAGAGTCAAATATATCCCTCTAGGTTACCTCGTCTCCTATCGGCACATCAGCTACGTGAGAAATTTCAAGTAGTTTGAGTATCTGATCAACTTTCTCTTTAACGTGAGCTGTGGGGGTCGACGCAGGAAGGCGCAAACGTCCTTGGAACATCAACACCTCTTTGACCAAAAGCTTCCGGTGCATGGTATCCTCTTGTGGCACGAACCCAGTCACTTTCCTGAATTTCGATAGGGAATCCACTTCATCATTGTTCACTCTAAGGCTGCCACCAATGTCCTGCAATGTGTGACAAACAGGACAAGGTCAAGCTGGATCAAGCAAGATGGAGAAAGTTCAAAGGCCAAGAAAGGTAAAAGGTCAAGAAAGGTAAAAGGTCAAGAAAGGTAACAGGTCGACCTCTTAGATTTCATTTATCCTCGCCTCCTCGAAATAACATTAAATGCTTATGTGTGATCTACAACTATGATCTAATGTCGATTCCCTTTTTTGGGAATCATAGTTTACTAACAAACCGCTGAATGAGAAGTCGATAGATTGGCCGATGTTTCCGAGATTCCAATTTTAATTTGACAAATCCATGAGCAATTTCAAACGTTGCTGACCTATGCTGGGATCCATCATCAGTGCAAAGAATAAAGAAGAATAAAGAAGAATAAAGAAGAATAAAGAAGGATTTGCTCCCATGACGGATCCCAGAATACGAATTGCTTGATCCGAAATGCTTGAAATAGTTAATGAATTTGTCAAATTAAAAATGAAATCTCGGAAACATTGGCCTGTTTATCCGCCGAGTTCTCACTCTGGGTATTGAGTATGATTTAAGTAGTCCATGCTGTTTCTAGCCCATTTCCAACTAAGCCTACTTGCTGAACTTATCCGATGGTTTCTCTTAATCGTTAGAGAATTCTGGTTCGATAGGAGTTTACATTTCCATTGGGCTTGAAAATTCGACGCCTTTTAAATCTAGCGAGTAGGATTTATAGGTCGGAGGGCCACTCGAAAGCCAGCTCATGCTTGAGGGCAACCTTCCTCAAAAGAATTAAATAAGAAATATGAGTATAATGATGATAAACAGAAGGAGAAGAAGTTATTGGTAGTCATTTAAACTAACCCCATAATACGCTTTGCCACTGAGTGCATTCAGAAATGTTGTCTTGCCAGCTCCGGATGGCCCCATGACTGCAGTAACTTCGCCACTTAAAACTTTACCCGTCACACCAGAAAGAACCACTTTTTGGTCGCGCTAAGAATGAAAGAATTATGTGACACGATGTGTTCCGGACTTCTAAAAAGCTGGACTGCCTAGTTTGATGATGATAATAATGATGATGATAATGATAATGATGATGATGGACGATGACTGATGATTGACGATAATGATGATGACGGCGATGGTGATGATGATGATGATGATGATGATGATGATGATGATGGTGGTCGATGACTGATGATTGACGAAAATGATCATGATGGTGATGGTGATGGTGATGGTGATGATGATGATTTATGACTCATGATTGACGATGATGGTCATCATGATGATGGTGATGATGGTGATGATGGTGATGGTATGGTGATGGTATGGTGATGGTGATGATGATGATGATGATCATGGTTGATAGCTGACGATTGACGATAATGATGATGACGGCGATGGTGATGATGATGATGATGATGATGATGATGATGATGATGGTGGTCGATGACTGATGATTGACGAAAATGATCATGATGGTGATGGTGATGATGATGATTTATGACTCATGATTGACGATGATGGTCATCATGATGATGGGGATGATGGTGATGATGGTGATGGTATGGTGATGATGATGATTTTATGACTCATGATTGACGATGATGGTCATCATGATGATGGTGATGATGGTGATGATGGTGATGGTATGGTGATGATGATGATCATGGTTGATAGCTGACGATTGACGATAATGATGATGGTGATGATGATGATGATGATGATGATGATGATAATGATGGTGGTCGATGACTGATGATTGACGAAAATGATCATGATGGTGATGGTGATGATGATGATTTATGACTCATGATTGACGATGATGGTCATCATGATGATGGGGATGATGGTGATGATGGTGATGGTATGGTGATGATGATGATTTTATGACTCATGATTGACGATGATGGTCATCATGATGATGGTGATGATGGTGATGATGGTGATGGTATGGTGATGATGATGATTTATGACTCATGATTGACGATGATGGTCATCATGATGATGGTGATGATGGTGATGGTATGGTGATGATGATGATTTTATGACTCATGATTGACGATGATGGTCATCATGATGATGGTGATGATGGTGATGATGGTGATGGTATGGTGATGATGATGATTTTATGACTCATGATTGACGATGATGGTCATCATGATGATGGTGATGATGGTGATGCTAGTGATGATGGTGATGCTAGTGATGATTGTGATGATGATGATGATAATTGTGGTTGACGATTGATGATAATTGATGATAATTGATGATAATTGATTATAATGATGATAGTGATGATAATGATAATGGTTTCAATTGTAAAATTGATTAAGCTCAAAATTACACCGATCATCATTCTGAATACTTGTGATAGCGTAAAGATGAACTCACTGATTTGAGAGTCAAAGAAAGATCATCAAACGATATGTCGATTGGGTATTCCTTCGGTTTTATTTCGGCTTCTTCATGCTTTGAGCTCAGTTCAGCCATATTCAACGCTAGTCCTTTCATACCGTCGGTGACGTTGTATGCAACGCTGAAGCTCCTGTCCCTTCCAACGGCACCTCGATAATACAGCAGGAAGTAGAATTTGATGTCGGAAAACCTGATATAAAACTGATATGCAGCTACAAGCAGGAGGAGGAGGAAGGCTGCCAGAAGAGGACCAGCAACGTTGTTTGTTGGTGCAGATTCGCCTTTGCTGCAGATTGTCAGCAGCTATGGTAGAATAGAAACATGGATGTGAGATGCAAAAAAGACTTTTTATCTCGTAAAAAAGATGCGAGATGCGAAAAGGTTCTGTACTTTGTACCCCATTACCACGGGCCAAAAGTATAGCGTTTGAGGCGGACAAACTGCCAAACTTACCCCACGTGGTTGGGCGTACATAATCAAAGGTTTACACTGCAACAGAACCTTAAGATAGCACGGAAAATCATCATCATTGTCATGCATCGCAGAGTGCTGTACAACATAGGGGCGCATTACATATTCGATATAGATATAGATATATATACATAATGGTGCCGTGGGGCCGTGGTGTAGTGGTTAAGCATGCGGACTCACAACACAGGGGTTCTCAGTTCGACTCCTCCATGTGTCACTTTTAAAACGTCATTGGGGAGGAAGGCAACGGGAAACCACCCCATGACTTCCACGTCCCTAGAAAAAATTCAGAGCCCTCTCTCTGGTTTCTGCTACACTCGAAATCGAGTATGCAACGCAGTTTTTCATCATATGTATATGTCTATAATATAGGTATATATATACAGTATACATGAATATAAATTTACCCATTCATACCCATTCATTATCATTCTTATTATTCTCATATTCTAATATTTTCATTATTATTATTATATCTTATTATTATTCTGGGGACAACGCAGAAACCTCCACGTTGGTGTCACTGGATGTCGACCGCCAAAAGTGATCTCGACTCATTTTTGTCGGCTCGTAACCGATTCTGCAACCAATTTTCCTCAAAGCACATTGAGGGAAAGACTCGATGAAGACCATTATCATCATCATTAGTATCATTATACAATGTCGATGTTTTCAAATAAACGCTTTGTCATCGAAACGAACAAGAAGGACCTGGCATTGTGATCGCACGCGTCTTAAAAACATTGCGTGCTCCTTTTAATCCGTGTGCAAGTTACAGTTAACTCTGTCTAATTCGAGCTCGCTTGGGGTTCGTCAAAATGTTCGAATCAGAAAAAGTCTGAATTACAGAGATTCGAATTGCAGAGGTTTTTTGTTGAGGGATCGTCCGTGGACCTGAAACACTGTTCGAATTAGCAAAATTTCGAATTACAAGAGTTCGAATCGGCAGACTCGACTGTATTGCTATTACATGAGATGATTACTTCCCATCGCTAATACCAATTAATCTAAACTCGCTTCAAGTTGGTTTCACTTTGGCAAACTTACCGGGCATTTGATCGGCTCTATCGACCCTCCTGGACAAAAATGTCCGCTTTTGCATATGATCTTAGTCGTTGTGTTGGGACAGAAGTATCCTTTCGGACATGCGTCCGGATGCGGCATGCCAGGACATTTGAATGTAATCGTACCATTTCGAAGCGTTATCTGCGTGGGCGCTGTCAACCTCCCTTGCGAGTTTTTGCAACACATTCCCATGCTTTTGCACAGGGGTTCTACGGCGCTTTTTCTTGGTGGCGAGTTCTGGTAGATGGCCTCCAGTTGTTTGCAATATGCACCAATAGGACATGGCAACATGCACGTGCTCAGCTCAGGACAGAAGAATCCTAGGAATCAACGCGACTCTATTTAGGTCGTGAATTTTTTACGTCTACCGAAAGATGTTATGACGAATTGGGAGAGTTTCTTGAAAGAGTTTCGAAACCACGTAGACCTCTCATTTACAATTCAGTCCACTGCAACAAAGAGACCCTTCAAAACTGTCTTCGTCGATTTTTAAAGAATTGGCTCCATGAAATTCTGTCTTCACTAAAGCAGCCTAAATATCAATGGACACATTTGCTCTACTCAACTGCACACACCTATCTGTAACAGGCGATAACAGAATTGAAAATTGGACGTAATCCACATGTGATTGTTTTAATTGTAAATGCATTGGTTCTTGTAACTATCGTGGCATACTGCAAGAATCTAAGAGCATTGGACTTCAATCAAAGAACATTGTTAGCCAGATAATTAACATCTGCACACGGTCACCATATTACACATTTTGTAGGGAGAACAAAGACTGGACTAATCCAGAACTTTAAGCATTTTGAAGAAGTCGCATTATTAAGGGTGGTAAGGCTTGACTACCATGCCCTTTTTGGAGAGTGGCAGTCATGAATAAATTCCTTTGACTGCAAATTTTATACATTTAAGTATCCTTGTCTTGCTGCAAACGTTATTTATGAGAATGAATTTCCGTCGCTATTATCTGAATTTGACTAATACATACCAGGTGGGCATGCTTCCACGACTTTGCTCAAATCATAAAAACCTTCTGCACAGGCCGATGTTGCCCAAGGAGGAGAGCAGGGGAACTTGACTACCTTTCTCGCAGCTCTGGTTGGGTTCGGACCAGGCTTTGATGGCGATGGTGCAATGGGAGGAATGAGTGCGTTTGAGGCATTGCAAGGTCGCACCCACGGGCAACAGAAACCCAAATATTTGTCCGGACAACAGCCTGGCTTAGGAGCTCTTGGAGTTTCTGAAAAAAGGACATATTTATGAGGATTGGTACAGCATAATGATCATTGTGAGAAATGATAATGGTGATGATGATGATGATGATGATGATGATGATGATATGATGATGATGATGGTGATGATGATGATGATGATGATGGCGATGATGATGATGATGATGATGATGATGGCACATTGCAAGATAGAAATAAATACCACTGTTAGATCGTTGGTTCCTCTGAAAAACCTCCAGTAAAAAAAGCGACGCCAGTTACGTCTCTAACATTAGCTATTAAAAGACTTTTATATATCATTCTGCTTTTATTTTATTCCATTTTGCTACTTCAACTTGCTTTGAGATTCATATGTTCAATAAATACTTGCATTTTATTTCTTATATATCACCGTTTTGTTAAATTACTTCATAGACGCGCAGCCCCGTGAACTAGCACAGCTAAATTTATGTAAAGAAGCAGGTATAAAAGGGATGAAGCTCTGGATCACTCCAAGTTTTGGTTCTGCAGCAAGTGCTGATCATTATAATCATATTGATAATGATAACAATTTATGGACACTTTTATACCGCCATAAATAATCTAGAGTCAAAGGCGCTTCACAACAATAGTACGCATCTTTAAATTCATCAGATATTATGAATGTGTAGTTAGAGATAAGGGAATAACTGTTACAAGAAAATGAAAGAAATTTACTTAAGACTGCTCAACTATTCAATTAGAAACTTCATCGTAAAATCAAAGTAATAGTACTTTGAACACTTCGACGAGACCTTATTGTTTCTACGTTATCCAGAATCGGATAGTTACATCTTAAAGCCATTTTTTAGTGAGTTCTGTTGGGGAAAGGTCAGGGCGGCCTAAACAACGCCCCAATAATGGAAGAAAGTGGAGAGTAAAAGGCTAAAGGGAGAGGGAGATCAGACCAATCATTGCACATAAAAGAGTAACGGAGTTCATGACTGCAGGCCTGTCCACGATCGAACCTGCGAGTACCTGCACCGATCAGGGGAACGAACGCCTTTATCACTTCTTTACCCTGCTACACACAACGACACGATAATAAAGATAACGGAGCTATCCTTTCACTTTCATCTATGTTGATGAATGGAGACCTTCCCGCAGGCAAATCCTGTTACTTCCTACACCAATCAGGGAAACGGTCCCGCTCCCTTGCGCCCTCAGAGTTACTTCAGAGTACTCATTCACCGACCTCGGAAAGATGAACAGCTGAGTTGGCTGTTGCCATGTGGTTAGTGGTTCTGACGACGGGATTCGAACCCACGCGAGTAGAACTCACGAGATTTGAAACACTGCGCCTTAACCACTCGGCCACACCACCACGCCTTGCTATACAAATCAGAGATGTTGATCGTTATTGAAGAGCAACACGGCCTAAATAGGTATGTCTTTAGTAAATGTATCCCATCTTAATCATAGCTTAGTAGTATAGTAAGTATACAATTGCTCGGATTTCAAGGGTCGTGCGACAAGCTTAAAATCATAAAATCTAAGCTCCTGAAAAATACCTCAAAGCTATCCGAATAGAGCACATTGTATTTCTGTAATGACCTCCTATTATTTGTGCTGAAGCTGCAAAGCATACTGATCCTGAGCTTAGCAAAATCCAGCGTCAGTGAACTGAGGCTTCCTCCAGAGAGACGTAGCTTTTAAAGGGGATGTTCCGGTTACCATTCTCACCATCAGGCCACGTGAGCAAGGTACTCCCGATCGCCGCACGCAATGAGCAAAATACCTCGCGGGGCAGAAAAATCTCAAACCAAATTGATGCTTTATGAAGGTGTCTGGATAGCTCAATGGTAAGATTCTTGCGTATTGATCCTATGTTCAGTGGTTCGAGTCCCATGACAGTTAAACTTTCACTTAGAGTGAGGAGAGTGGCCAGCTCTCTGTAATTCCAGGCGTAGGAATCACGAGGTGTGGTCACATCGAGAGGAAGGACCTGGACACTGCTCGATAAGCAAAAAGCCTCTCAGTGTCCAAATTTCTACCTTTGACATCTAGGTAGAATCATGTGTATAAAAAGAAAAGATTGATATTTGAAATTTTTACTCGCGCGCTAAATTCTCAAAGAAAAGTCGCCGCATGCGGACAGCATTAGTGTTTTTAACATGAAATCTGCAGAATTGTAACACAACTCCCTAGTAGTAAGTCCGCACACTTAACCACTTCTAGATTCAACGGAAGGAAATCGAAATTCCTAGGAGAAAGCCGCAGTTTTTTTTAGTGAGTTTGTAGGGGAAAGGCCATGGTGGACTATACAAACCTTTAACAAAGAAGGAAGAAAGAAGAAAGAAGAAAGCAAAAGGCTAAGAGGAGAGAGAGATACGATCAAGTTTATTGATCTTAGATTTGAAAGATGGCAAGTTGTAAGATTCAGGAAAGCAAGAAGAAGGCAATACGTTCCATGAATTGCATGTTCTAATGATGAATGATGATTTGTGGGACAAAGTTCGTGAAGTGGGCAGCTAGGTAGTGAGAGAATCTACGTTCTACCATAGGCCATCCTTTTTTACCGAGTTTCCTACAAAAGTGAGGAAGGAAACCGACTTTAGAACTTTCCAAAAAAGACTTAAATCAGACTCTCTAACATGTACTTTAATTTTAAAAACAATAACCATCTTCCTTTCTTCGTTATTTTTTCAGGACTTCTACATACATGTACCTAGCGTCAATATGATGTGACCGTAGAAAAATCCCGGAATAAAGATTCGCTAATATTTCCAATCATAATAATATTTAGACACAATAATATTTACAATCATAGTAGTTATAGACACACTACACCAAGGCAAAGCTCTAATGCGAGCTCGAAACAGCTTATCTGTATGACTGTATTAGTCGGCTATACTAATCTTGGCAGCTTAGCTAGTAACGATGGCGAACTGAAACTTTTGGCCTAACGTTGGAGTGATTAGAGTTCTGTTTTGACTGTGTGTTTTGACCACCAGTTGCTCTGAAGGGAGGAAAAAATCTCAGATATGTCCCGGATGCTTGCACGAGACTGTGGGACTGCGGTTGCTATTCTAGATTAAACCTGGCTGGGGGTTCTTAAATATGCAAAGGACACCCGTGGAGCGACACACATTGTGGTTAGAGTCCTCCGAGGAACGAATTTAGGAAAATCAATGAGCGTCAATGTCATAGTTGATTTTCTTCAAAGTTAGGAAAGTTTGATTGTCTCCGGGGCCCTCTCTCCTAATGAAGGCGGCTGTGACAATTCAGGCTTAAAGCAGAGATCGACTACAACAGGGGGTGAGTAATTAGCTGGCATCGTTTACATTTTCTGGAAGTGGGTTGCACCCAGCCTAAGATTTGTTCGAAGTGCAATTGAAACTGAAAGTGGGTTGAACCAGGATTCAATCCATGTTAGGGCTGAACCAGGTTCGTAGTCATAGTGTAAACAGTGCTATCTATTGATATCAAATAATTGTTCTTATTGATCAATCAATATGATTGGTCTCGCTAGACTGCAATGGTACTTTTTGTGGTTTTTATGTGTGGGGCCGCACAAATTTTACATATTGAGCATCTGGGGCGCACTCTGAAAGTTACCGACCCCCGGGCTACAAGTGACAACTATTCGTTTTAGGCAAATATTGAAATTCTTTCCTCGTGAAAACTTAACA